>OZ022488.1:16249884-16296569 GCA_963989405.1 Trypoxylon attenuatum
GATTGGGATTTCTGTTGATGACAAATTTATAAGGAATTTACTTTTATCTATTGAACAATTAGAATTAAATTCTAATTGTTCTTGTTAATTCTAATTGTTCAATAGATAAAAGTAAATTCCTTATAAATTTGTCATCAACAGAAATCCCAATCACAGTAACAGAAGTTTTAAAATTGGATCTTAAATGCAATTTACCCTATAGCAAAAACCGGTTGCCATTAGTCAACATTGTATCTAGCTTCGAAAAAACAGTGAAAAAAGCAGTTGCCAGTAATGAAACCACTGCCAATACAAGTTTAAATTTAAGTCTATCACCTGTTACCGATAATAATATCGTCGACACTATGCGAGGAGCCTTTGTAAATACACTAAACCGCTTCCATACACAATACCGCAATCCAGTATTGTTAGCTAAAATCAAAACAGCAAGAGAATTCGTCAATACACATAGAGACTCAGTAACCTTTGTTAGAGCTGATAAAGGCAATACATTAGTATGCTTAGATAAAAGGGAATATATTACCAAAACGACCACTTTATTAACAAATAGCGATTATTATGAAACAATTAAAAAAAATCCCTTACGAAAATTGCAACTAGACACTAACAATTTATTACAAAATTGGCACAACCAAAAATTCATATCAGAACCAGTAAAAAAAGCCCTGTCCGCCAACAACACTTTATTACCTCGATTATACTCTTTACCAAAAATTCATAAACCCAATATTCCTTTCAGACCTATTGTTTCAAGCATCCAATCACCAACACATAAACTAGCTGCTTATCTTCAGAACATCCTTCAACAATACTGCTCAGTTTGTAACTCCCACATATTAAATAGCTTCGTTTTAAAAGAAAAGTTAGATAACATTTCCATCCCCAATGACTACAAATTAGTTTCACTGGACGTTCAATCTCTATATACAAATATCCCGATAGAATTAGTCTGTAACAGTTTAAACAGAAGAAAGGATGTCATCATTCACAGTATCCCTATGTCTGAGCTCATCAAAGCTATTACTTTCATAATGCAAAACGTTTATTTCACTTTCAATGGAATCATTTATAGACAACTTTTCGGCCTACCCATGGGTTCCCCTCTTGCACCAATTTTGTCTCACATAGTCTTACAAGATTTGGAAAACCACTGTCTAACACTTTTGTCATTTCATGTTCCCTTCTTTTACAGATACATTGACGATATTATAACTTGCCTTCCTTCCAATAGCATCAATGATACTCTCAATGTTTTCAATAGTTATCACCCTAAGCTTCGTTTCACCTCAGAACTAGAATCAGAAAATACTATTCCCTTCTTAGACATCCTCTTAATTAAACAAAACCAGAAAATCATAACCAATTGGTACAGGAAACCCACGTGGTGTGGAAAAACGATAAATTTTAATTCTGAACATCCATTCAGCCATAAATTATCCATCATCATTTCCCTGATCGATCGAGCTGTCCTCTTGTCTCATAATAGTTACCATTCTAATAACATATTATTGGTCAAACACATATTAATTGCAAATGATTTCCCTCTTGAACTGGTGAACAAACATATCCACAAAAGATTAATGTATCTTAGAAACAAAAATAACACATCACTTGTTTTGCAGCCTTCATTAAATACAGAACAACAAATACTTTGCATTATCCCATATGTTAAAAATTTAGGTGAATCCCTGAAAAGACTTCTTGCCAAATATAATATTAAAACCATTTTTAAAAATAGTAACAAACTAAATTCCATTATCGGCTCCAACAAAGACAAAATTGAGTTTTTCTTGCACACTAATGTAGTTTATAAAATCAATTGCTTGGATTGCGAAGCAGTTTACATAGGACAGACGAAACGATATCTGAAAGATAGGATACGTGAACATAAGCAAAATTTACATAACTCCAGTAATTTGCCTACTTCTTTAACAAACCACATGGTTACCGTACTTCACAGTTTTGATTTCGCTAACACTAAAATTCTTTCTTTCGAACCTGATTTGTTCAAACGCCTCTTTCAGGAAATGCTATTTATAAAATTCAATGACAATACAGTTAACAACAGAACAGATATCAATAATTTAAATTCTATATATAACTTATGTAACTTTTCCTTCAAGTAACGTTTCAGTCCAATCTTTATTATACACCAGTAGTATACATTCGAATCTTGCGCCATTACGTCTTCATTTGTTCTCGGCTCACTTCGCTCATCGTTACCTCCATCCGCATGCCTTTCACTGATGAACCACCAGTCGCCAAAATGTAAGCATCCGGATCACACGTGCAATGTAGTCTATCTTTGTTTCGTTTATATTGTTAAAAATTTGAGTGGACTTGTTTACCAAAATTATGCAACAATCTTCTAGCAATACAGCACTCATCCAGGTATTTTATAGAAAACATATAATTTACCCTTTTTCCTTTTGCTTTTCACTCTCTCCCACGCCCGGTTCTTCTCAACGGATTCTAAGTTCATGAAATACTTTGTCTTTTCTCTTTTTAAGGAAACAATTATCCTGCTTAAAGAACTAAATTAGCAGTTTTGTATATTCAGCGCAAGCTTCAGCAATTAACACCTCGCTGATCGAGGCGCAAACACGTTGCCCCTAACCATCGTATCATTTAATACAATAGTCAGGAAACACGTGCTTTGCTCGCCTCCATTAAGCAAAAGTTACAACGCCTCTTGTTCCTAAAAAAAAGAAAAATTCATTGCTCCTCAACATCAACCTTAACTGCTGCAACGGTATGTTTCTCTCATTACATATACACTCCCTTTATTTTTATATTTATGGTTTTTTAAAAAAAAAGTAAACCTCATTTATAGTTAAAATCACATTCATTCCAGAATACAATCATTATTGCGAATGTTGGTAAACCATTAAGAGTCACTCAAATTTTCACCTTGTACATACGTTCCTGTCCCACATTATTAGTTCTCTCTTATCAAGTTATATATTAGGATAATCATACGATTGCGACATATTTCGATATATAGAGCGCACCCACCAGAAGGCGTAAGTTCCTTAACAAGCACTTATTCCATTCTGTTTTTGGTCGAAATTTCATTTCTTTAATTAACACCTTGATGTAATAATATCCACAGATGTGAAATTGAATAATAAACTTTAGTTTCTGAAGAGGGCTCCGGATGAGGAGTCGAAACGTTAAACAAAATACATCAGTGTCAACTTAGTATAATGGATTGAAGAAAATGGCTAAACTAACTATATATCAACCCAATCCAAAGGAATTATATTTTGAATATTTCTGTATATAATTCCGTGCTGTACGAATACGTTTTCCGCACCAAATTTTAACGATAGGCGAGAATCGTATTGATATTTTTCATTTGTAAGGTTTTATTTGTATTCTGTTTATTATGGAGGCTTCTTACAATATAAGTGTGTTCATTTAATAATTTTTGTTCAAAATAAAGGGAGTTACACTATGTTTTTCTCGAATCATACTTTCTACACCCGCTGTACATCTGATTAAATGAAAAACATACATCCATGTAAGATCATACATAGTACACCTTATAAAAGACATTCTTCGCTAGCAACGAAAATGATGAAAATGACTTGTCGGTAGATAGGATAAATATAACGGGCCGAAGGGTTTGAACGCGTTTCCGATGCATAGCAGCATTACCAGATTACCATAACACTTTCAGGTACCTGACTAAGCGTCTCTCTCTAATATTGCCCCAATTTTGTCTGACTAGACAGAGATTTTGAGATACCTGACATATCTTATTGCCCCTGCACGTCCACGTGAAAACGTAGTTTTCGACAACAGTAATTATTCATGATTGACCTTGTTTTGTATATTATTTGCAATAAGAGTATGCAATAAGAGTATGTACCTAACGAAAGTTGAAAAATCCAGTGTTCGATGCAATTAAATCGCCCTTTTCTTGAACCTCGAACTCATACCACCCACTTTTTACTTTCAATTTATCTTCTTGCATGATTACTAGGACCTCAGGTGCGTACTGCTTGATGTAGAACTTATCTAGAATTTACTGCGTCTCCAAAAAATATAGACTACTGAATTTTGATTCGAAGACTTGCTTGCAATACACCGTCCAGACAAATTTGTCTTGTTATTGTATACTGATAATTGTCAGAAATGTTTCATGGCCTAAGTACACTGTATTCGGTATAGATTTACAGTTGCTTATAATTAGATTTCGCTCCTTCGCTCCCGTTGAGACTTCAACACCTGCCCATGATCACGCTCTGAACGCGAGCGAAGAAACGATATCTGATATCCATCAAAGCTGCCGACTATCGATTCGCGTCCTCGCTCGCGGTAGGGGCCCGTCGAAGTGGGCTGTCTCTGTAGCTGCAGTCGTTTTCGGCCTGACGTGTTTAATCATTATAAGTAAATGGACTCGGAATTCTACTGTGCTTGGTATCATCTTAATTGTAAAGACATGACGAATTTATTACAACAAATTTTATAAAAAAAATAACGAAGAATAAAAAAGTTTTACTTTCGCATTAGTGGTAACTCATTGGAATTATCGATCCGACGCTGGGCGGCCGAAGACCGGGTACCTGAGGCGGCTGGTTCCCAGAATTGGTGGGGATAATCCGCGCGGTTCACGCGGCAGTACTGTATATCGTTCACCGAAAAGACGATAGGGGCGCTGGTGCATAATATACGCCAGGAAGTGTTTTCGAATTTACCTGGACTGTTAGGAGCACGACTTGCATTCAGTCGACTTTCCGAAGCCAGCGAGAAAAAAACTTTGCGAGTGCTTTTGTGTAGTGTCCTGGTGCCAAAAATACTGATGAGTAAGTATGACAATCACTTAATAAGTACCTCAGTTTCAACGTAATTGTCGTCAATGTCGTTTTTAGAGCTTAGCTGAAGAGTAACTTTATTTGCTATGAAAACCAACAATTGAAACTCTAACTTTATTTCTGACAGTCCGGGAACTGGATCTTCTTTTTTGATCGAAAGATTGTATATGTGAATTCTCCATAAAAATGTCTATTTCTATTTCTATATTACAGACAACATGGATTTGGCCGACATGCAACCCCCAGCCGCTGCAGCAACTTCCGCCATGGAGCAACAGATGGCTGCCATGGCGGAATTTTTCAAAAAAGAGCCGCTGAAGCACCAGCAGCAACAAAAGCTCGAGCGGGAGCAGCACGAGTTGCGTCTTGACCAACAGAACGCCGAACACCGACAGGAGCGGAAGGCGTATGAGGCGCGGCTGGCGCAACAGCAGCAACAATTTCAGCTGCAGCTGCAGCAACAACAGCAGCATCTGCAGCAGCAATTGCAGCTACAACATTTGCGTAAGCCCACGCTGGAGGAGCCGTTGGGAGGAGAAAAGCCGCAGTCCGAGCCCCCGGCAGAAATGGATGCAGAGATTAACACACGTATGTATTTATTTCTTATTTCTTATATTTTACTTTTCTTTTTATTTGCGCGTATTCCAGTAGAGTTCAATTATCTGATTATCCAAACTTGTCGGTGCTGAATGCTTCTATCGTGTGTGTTGCGTTAAATAGGAAAATTGCTACATAAAAGAAATCAAATCGGTTAAATCTAAATTAAATCTAAATTAATTAGATAAGTTTGGATAATTGAATCTTCGCGCTGTTTGAGAATGTCATTGCTTCAAGGATTTCGATATTATAATTGTAGGATGTCATTTTGTTTAATTTTATTTTTGTATGTTACAGCTCGAACGCGCTCGAGAACGCGTGCGGGAGGCCGGTCGCGGGCAGCATGGCGCGAGCGACACTTTGGTGCTGGGGGGCCCCTGTTTTCATCTCGGGGGGGCCGCGACGCTCCGGGTCAAGGAGGCAGGGGGCGCAGAGCCAGGGGCCGGGGAGGGCACGGAGGGCCCCGTTACGAGAACAAATATATTATACATGACCATTAAGTTGTAATTAAGTATAGGTTAAGTTTAGGATAGTTAGTTTTTAATTAAGCGTAGGTTAAGCTTAGAATAGTTAGTCTTTAATTAAGTATAGGTTAAGCTTAGGATAGTTAGTTTTTAATTGAGCGTAGGTTAAGTTTAGGATAGTTAGTTTCTTATATTTTTACTTGACGTAAGTAGAATAGTTGTATGTATATGTATCTTTTAATTTTATATATTTATAAGTTGTTATTAGTTTAAAGAATATAGAATATGTTGTTTTTTAAATTGGCTTTGTTGGAATCCACCCAATACCCTTATCCATTTCCTGTTCCTGTTATTATTTAATTCGTTTCATTCATTTACATTTACTCTTGCAATTTTAGTTGACTAATTACGTTCTTATCTTTTCTTTTGTAACTTCGTAAAAATACTTATAAACTTCACAAAAAAATGATTGATATCCCAAAAAGAACTTTACATAAATGTAACGTAAAAAAAGGTGCGCCAAGTAGAAGCAGAGCCGTCGTATGCCTGAAATAAAGTTAATCCGTGTTACGCCTGAAAAAATAGATATCCATTTCATTAGTAAGAAAAATTTCTCAGATCATGTTTACCAAGCACGTATAGGAAATACGGGCATATGTGGAAAAGTTTAGTTAATCCTTCCTCCCATAATTTTCGACAAGGTGATGGAGAATACAAAAAAATTTCAATTTCGCAAATCAACAAAATTTCCAACACCGGCAGACTTGGGCGCTACACTTTGCTGCCTACATTAACGTAGGTATCACTTCATTTAATCGTACCCGAATTTCAAAAATGGCGCCCCAAGTCTGCCGGTGTTGGAAATTTTGTAGATTTGCGAAATTGAAATTTTTTTTGTATTCTCCATCACCTTGTCGAAAATTAAGGTAGGAAGGATTAACTAAACTTTTCCACATATGCCCGTATTTCCTATACGTGCTTGGTAAACATGATTTGAGAAATTTTTCTTACTAATGAAATGGATATCTATTTTTTCAGGCGTAACACGGATTAACTTTATTTCAGGCATACGACGCCTACCCGCCGGGCGGACTACTCGCATGAGGGGGGAAGGGCCGGCACCATGACCCTGAGCCTGTCCGAACGGCGGAAAAGGGTGCTGGCTGCACCAGAGGCATTTCCCTCCGATCCGGCACCCACGATAGGCAAGCCCCGGCTGCCAGGGGTAAAATGAACTCGCACACTTGCAGCACAGGCGTAAAGTACAAGGGAGGGAAATTCAAATATAACGGGGTCGAAAGAAATTTAGGGACAGGCCCGCGTGCTTGCAGCGCATGCGCAGAAGGTCGGGAAGGAACTTAGGGAGGGATTCGCGCATCTGTAGCGCATGCGCAAAAGGCAAAGGAGGTAAATTTAGGGACAGGCCAGCGTGCCTGCAGCGCATGCGCAGAAGGTCGAAGGAGGAGAAAGGAATTTAGGGACAGGCCCGCGTGCCTGCAGCGCATGCGCAGAAGGGAAATTTGATTATGAAGAAGGAGAAAGAAATTTAGGGACAGGCCCGCGTGCCTGCAGCGCATGCGCGGGCACTCTAGAAACGCCAGGAAACCTCGAGGAAGGGAAATTTAGGGACACCGGGTTGTGCTTGCACCAGCCCAGAGATGGCACCACCGCTCGGGCAGAAATTAGGAGCGATTACTGATGAGAAGACCCAAAGGCTGCGCGACCAACTGTCACACAACAAAATTAGGGACGCGAAGTAAAATTAGGGACGCGAAATATATCCAGAAACGCGCAAAACGAATACGACGCCATGCGGGGAGCGCGCCAAGGGACGCAACCCACCCTCGAGGGGACGATCGGAATGCGCAAGGACATCGCGCGGATCGGAGGCAAGCAAAGGGCGGCCCAGAAGGGGCCACAGACGGAGGGGTGTGAAGAAAGCAGCGACGAAAAGGCCGAGGGCACAAAGGGCGAGTCGCTCCCGGGGCAGCGTGTCCGGGGCGTCACCCTCCCAGACGGAGAAGGCCGAAAACCGGTCCCTGGAGAGGAGTGGCGTGGCGAGGAAAGGTGGAGGGCTATACCAAACACCCGAAGAATGCAAGGTCGGGCATAGGGGCACGACGAAGGAGTTCGTATAAGGGCACAAAGATGGAGAGTATAAATCCTCCGTAGAATAACGCGGGAGGTCACGGACTGATTATGACGACGGACAGGCAATTCACTAGGTATACGAGTAAGGAAACGGACGTAGCTAGGCGTAGGAGTTAGAGCCGGGAGGGCAGGGGTCGCACTGGAAAGCGGATGGGGAGGCGGGCATGCTGCGCCACGCCAAACCGGAAGCGAAAGGCCGGGTAACCGGAGATACGAGGCTGCGGTCCCTCGCCCGTCCCAGGAACCAGCCACCGTAGGGTGCCTTGGCAAGGCAGCCGAGAACTGGGTGCCGGAGTCGGATCCGACACTGCGACGGCGAGGTGCCCTCTCATCACGAATTGGGGAAGGTAAACGTAGACGGAGCCCCGGAGTACCGGGGAACGGCAATAGGCCGTGGGTGTACCCGCTCTCCGTTGAACGGCCTCGCCCTGATCTCGGCCAGCGCTGGCAAATCGAAATTATGGATACTAGTAATAGAAATAACAAGCAGCAACGCACCCCGAACACGAGCAGAGATAGCCGGAAGAAAGCAGGGCTAGGAGAAATTAGGGAAAGTAAAAGAAAGAACAGGAGCATGGAGGAAGATAATAAAGGGGCAGGGGGTAAAATATTAGAGGAGCAGAGGCCGAGGAAGGAAAGCAGTAAGGTAACCGGGGATAGTGAGAGCCTCAGCGGTCAGTCAGGAGGAGAGGCTATCCTCGCTAATAGGTACGCAGCCTTGCAGGGGAGGGGAAGCGAGTCGGAAACCGTGAGAGGAAAAGAAGGGCATAGGGCAGCGCCCGAGGAGCGGGGGGACGGGAGCGCAGGGTTCAGGCGATCCAATAAGGTAGCACGCACCCCGCCGTCGGCGCACCGAAGGGAGAGCTTGAGCGGCAGAGTATTCCCGGCCGCCAGGAAACACCTGGGTAGACTGATCGGGGGGGAACCAACGGATTCTAGCACAGACGACAACGAGGTAGTAGACCTCGAACAGGAGCTAGAAAAGATGAACGATAGGGAGGCCAGTAGGTCGGCTGCGCGCGCCACGGAGGAGGAACCAGAAGCAGGAAAAGGAGTCGAGGACACTAAGTACGAAGACGCGCTAGGAACCAGAAAAGAGAAGGGAGAAGGGGAAATGGAAAGTGGGGATAGGACGCCCGACGGTCTGGAGGAGATGCTAAACGTAATAAGGGAAAGGGTAGAGGCAGGACAGGAAAGAAGAGTGGGTGGTGCACAAGCATTAGGTAAGGACAAGGGGGAGGAGATGAGGGAGGAGATTGCTGAGGGCGGTAGGCTGCTGGAGCCCACCCGACAAGAGGGCCCGAAGCCCACAGGACCCGCATCGGCGTGCGGCATTGGGTCACAAGTAGACGGGGCGAGACTAACTCCTAGGGAGGTGCGAGAGGAGGGGGAAATCGGAGAAAGAGAGCGGCAGCTAGACCAGAAAATCTGGAACCTGCTGCAGGATGTAGGGAAATTGCACGAGGTACTGCATGAAATTAGGAAGGAAAGAGACAGAATTACGAAGGAACGGGGAGTTAGCAGCCAACGTATGACACTCGAATATAGGGAAAGACGACTAAAGAACATAGCGTTGCAGCTCCAGGGAATAGACAAGGAACTTAGGGACATGGGCCTGGTAGGCACAAGAGGAAAGGAAGAAAGGGGAAGTAGGATCTCGGGACCAGTAGGGGACATGAGACATCGTGAAATGACTCAGGACTGGGGCGGCATAATTACCTCCACCCCAGTCAAGAGGAAAGAAATATCACCAGAGCTGACCCAGGAGCGGAAAAGGTCTAGGAGAGGAGGTGCGACTAGGGTGATGAGTAGGAAAAGCGAACCGGGAGATTCTGACACAGACCGGGGAAGGGAAGCCGAGGGGGAGGACACGGAGGAGGAGGCCGATGGCCCTCTCAAGGGAGGTGGAATAGAATATGGGATAGACACCCCAGGGGGAGGTTTTAGGCTGGTAGCTCGGAAGCGACTACAAGGAGAACAAATGAAGCGACGGCAGCAGAGAGAATCATACGCAGGGATAGCCGGGGGAAATATTAGGGAACAGCCCCGCCCAATACAAAGACAGAGGCTAGAGTCGGACCCGTACCAGAGAGAAAAGCGGAGGGCTAAACCCCCCCCCCCCCCCCCCCCCCGAATAGGAATGACGCAATTGTGGTCAGAGCAATAAAGGGAAAGGAATTCGAAGACATGTATAGGGAAGTAACTAGAAAAGTGGGAATCAAAATGGAGAGTGTAGAGAAGGTGAGGAAGACCAGAAACGGGGACCTTATAATGGAGGTTAGGAGGGGCAAGGAAATGGGGTTGGCGAGTAAAGGGATTAAGGAGGCATTAGGGAAAAGTTGGGAAAGCAGGCACTTGAGAAGTACCTTCGCAGCGGAAATCAGAGATCTCGACCCGCTGGCCGAGGAAAAGGATATTAAGGCTGCAATTACAAAGATAGGGGAAGGAGCGATAAAGGGAGAGGAAATTGAAGTCAGGCTACTGAGGCAATTAGGTAACGGAACGAAACTGGCGATAGTAGAGCTCCCGACTGCAGCATGGAGACTCTGCGAGAGGAGGGAACCCATACGAGTGGGCTACACGAGCTGTAGGATGAAGCCCCTCCCGCGCATTAATCGATGCTTCAGGTGCCATGGCATCGGCCACACGAGAGCACAATGCACGGCAGACGTGAAAGGCGAGGAAATTTGCAGGAGATGCGGACAGGATGGGCACAATATTAACTCTTGCAGGGCAGAGCAGCCCAGATGCGTAATATGCGCAAGAGCAGGAATATTAGAGCAACAGCGACTAAGACACGTGGCTGGCGCCTTTAACTGCCCCACGTATAGACTAGCGGCGGATAAACAATTACCTTCGCGCTGAAGCAAGTTAAAATTCTACAGGTTAACTTAAATAGGTGTAAGTTAGCACAGGACCTAATGATACAGAAGGCGAAAGAAGAGAAAGTCGATATAGTGATAATATCGGAGCCCTGCAAAATAATGCCGAATTGGCTGAGGGACACGGCGGGAGACGCGGCGATATGGGTCACGGGTATAGGGGGACTCAGACACACGCACGGGACAGTAACCTCCAAACAGGGATTGATAGGCGTTACTATAGAGGAAACCCGATATTACTCAGTATATATCTCGCCAAACATCACGACGGAGGAATTCGAGGAGAGAATAGGGATCCTAGAAGCGATGATGCAAGAAGAAAAGAATTACGGGATAGGCAGAAGATGCAGGCATACATTCATAGCGGGGGATTTTAACGCGAAAGCTAGCGAACTAGGGGAAAAAAAGACTGACAAAAAGGGGGAGATACTTATGAATTTCGCAGTCAGGAAGGACCTTAGCCCAGTCGAGATAATAGGAAGCTACACATTCGATAGGAATGGGGGGAAATCAAAAATAGATGTGGCACTGGCAGATGGAGCTACAGTGGTCAAGATCAGATACGCACGCACCAGGCCAGACTGGTACTCGGCATCAGACCATGTGTACGTGGAACACGCGATAAACAGGAAGGCACCAACCAAAAAGGGGATAAAAGCGACAACCTATGAGGCTCGGGCAGTCGACTGGGATAAGGTGAACCGGGTTTATGAGGAGGAAATCGAGCTTAGCGGACTCAGGGAATCTAGCTGCCCAGTGAGATGGCTGCGGGAATACGACGGGGTCATAGACAGAACATGCAAGAAGGCACTTGCAAAAAGCAAAGGGACGGGTAGTGTCAGAGAAAGTAGGGCCTATTGGTGGACTGAGGAGATGGAGGAAACCCGTAGGGAAGCCATCAAGACCAGAAGGAAACTGACGAGGGCCGGCCGCGGGGGAACCCAGGAGGCAGACGAGATTAGAGAGCGACTCAAGCAGATTAGGAAAAAACTCAAACTCCAAATCACCAAGAGTAAGGAGGAATATGCCGAAGGCCTCTGTCGAGAACTCGACAATGACCCCTGGGGGAGACCCTATAAGGGGGTGATTAACAAACTGAAGGGGAACCTAGCATCTAAGGGAGAAATCCCAAAAGAAGAGATCGGGGAAATAGTGGCCCAGCTCTTCATTACAGAGAAGGATGGCCATGAACCACAGACAGAGAGGGTCAGAGAAACGATTAGGGACTCTACCAAGACGGAGGTACCGGAAGAGGCACTATGCACCGAAGAGGAGGTGAAGAAGGCGGTGGCAGACATTGCTCCAAATAAAGCCCCCGGGCCTGACGGGATCCCCATGACAATGGCCAAATGGCTAGGCAACAACAAGGCGACAGATCTGGCGCAGCTAATAAACAGCACGCTCGTAGAAGGAAAAATCCCCCCAAGGTGGAAGGAGACACGACTCGTACTGCTCAAGAAACCGAATAGAGATACGGGTAAAGCAAGCGACTACCGCCCACTCTGTATCATGAGCGCGACAGCAAAGATCTGGGAAAAAGTAATCAAGAATAGGATCGAAAAAGACGATAGGTTAAATAAAATGCACCCGAGACAGTTCGGCTTTCGTAAGGGTAAGGGAACAATAGACGCGTTAGGGATAGTGGAAGGAATCGCTGAATCGGCGCAAAGGAGAGGGAAATGGTGCTCGCTGATGGCGATAGACGTGAGAAACGCATTCAACTCGGCTAGGTGGGACAAGATCTTGTTAGCGATGCAAAAGAGAGAGCCACCTGATTATCTGCTACGATTGATGGCCGACTACCTAGACGAAAGAAGGATCACATACAGAGATGCATATGGACAAGAGGAATACCGAGTCTACGGGGGGATACCGCAGGGCTCAATCCTAGGCCCCTACCTATGGATACTAGCCTATGACGGCATCTTTAGGGCTATAGATAGAGACGAAGTAAGCGCGGTTGGATTCGCGGACGATATCGGTATCATCGTAGTAGGACGAAACCATCAAGAGGCCCAAAACAAGCTGAGAGCGGCTTGGAAGCGAGCGAAAAAGTGGCTGGACGATAACGGCCTGGAGGCGGCGCCAGAGAAGACCGAGATAATGCACACGACATGGAAGAGGGGCCATGAAAGGGAGAGCTTTCCACTGGAGGAGGGAACATCGGTGGTAACCGCAAGGGAGATAAAATATCTAGGACTCTGGGTAGACGCACGGAGAACGTACGCGGCGCATATCACCAAAGCGATTGAGAAGGCAAGAGGGATGGCACTGGCGCTGAACTGGTTGTTACCGAACACTAACGGGCCCACCCAGGCAACCCGACAGCTATACTATAATGTGTGGGAGTCCGTCGTAATGTACGGAGCCCCCCTGTGGGCCAAATGTCTAAAGTACAGCAGATGGAGAAACAAATTGGTCATGGCACAGAGACACATAAACTTAAGGGTAATTATGGCCTATAAAACGGTGTCGGCCGAGGCGGCAGCTGCTATCTCCGGCAACTTGCCGGTAAACCTAAAAGCCAAAATGCGTACCGCTATATACAAAGGGAAGCAACGGATGGAGAGGGAAAGGACCGATAAGGGCACGGCAGAATGGAGGGAGGCGCTGGCAATAGTGAAGCAAAAAGCTATGGACAAGGCACTGGAAGCGTGGCAGACGGAATGGACGGAAACCAGCAAGGCGCAGTGGACCAGGAAACTCATACCCGACATCCGGGCGTGGGTAAAAGCAGCGGTCAAAAATAGGACCACAGACCACGCAACCACACAGCTGTTGACGGGACACGGGTGCTTCGATGCATACCTACATAGGATTGGAAAGCGAACCAGCGCCAAGTGCAGGCACTGCAACGGGGAGGACGACGACGCCGAGCACACAATGTTCAGATGTCCGGTTTGGAGCGCGGAAAGGGAGAGCTGGCACAGGGAAATAGGTGAGAAAATCCGGGTAGAAAATTTTCAAGGTATCTGTGCAGGTGGACCCGAGAAGTGGAACTCCTTCCGGAGCTTCGCAAATCGAGTCATGAGGCGGAAAATGGAGCAGGAGAGGGCTGAGGAACTGGAGGCTATACAGAGGATCAACCAGGAGAGGGGAACGAGGGGCAAAGACGGCCAGTCGGGAAGGCGACGGCAGCGAGAGACGACAGCAGGAAGGGTCAACGACCAGCCGAAATCAGCTGATGTTCGAAGCCGGGCGAGCGAGCGGACGAACATAGCCGATCCCCCCACCACAGAAATAGTCCGGCCAGGAGTAGGCGGCAGGGTAAGTGACGGAAACAGCACAGTAAACATCGAACCATCAGGCGAGGCGCGGCAACAGCGAAGGACAACGACAAAGAAAGGACGACGCGGCCAACCACACCAGAAACAGCTGACAGAGATGTGGAGCAGGAAGCAAAACGATGGCAGTGCAATGGGAGGCCAGGAAAATCGTAGCGAGTGCCCGGGGGAAAAAATTCAGGGACAGCCGGCGATAATCCAGCGGGGAACACAGAGGAACCACCAGCACGGTGAGCGATCCACACAATAATATCTATCTAGCATGATCGTTAATAATCTCGGGATAATCGAGGCGCTAAGCAACGCCAGCAAAAACGACACGTGGTGTATGGAAAATAATATACTACCAGTCGAAACGGGACGCGTAGTAGTGCATATGATTGGTGGTGCAACATTGTATAATAGGGAGCTAAAACCGCCAAATTGAATAACGAGAATACAAAGAGTTACAAGGGACATGCGAAGGGAAACACGAATGACAGTTAGACTCGAGGACGCAACGCCCAAGGCAAGGGGCCGCGGGGCAACCGGGGCGCGAAAACAAACACGCGCCGGTCGGGCTAAGGAAGCGACAGTGAGCGGGGAAATACATAGTCACATAATCACGAAGCAAGCACGAGATAAAAATACAGTAGGGGACATAACTGGGAATAAAACAGGGAAGGAGGGGAAACGAACTGACGTAGACACCTTACCTAATTAGGCACGTACTCGTTTATTTATCCAGACAAGCAGCACCCACCCAATCGGGTGTAAATCCAGCTCTCATGCACTCGCGTGTATAGTACCTACGGAATGTCGGCATCCGATAATAATGTAGAAATGTCTATAGGTAATATATGCCAATAAACAATAACGATGCATTAAACGGTGAATGCGGTAAGGAACGGAGCAAGTCTTACATGCTCTTATAAAGGCAGCTACCTTATAGGGCCACGGAAACAGGCACGTACATCAACAGGCTAACCATAACCTTAATAATAGGGGACCAGAGAAACTCAAGAAAACTAGGATCAGAAATGATAATAATTATGACAAAATAGAACAACCTAAACCCCGGGGATTAGGCAGGGTCCAGGGGCGGGAAGGGACAGATAAGGTCAGATCAGATTACCCGCCGGGCGGACTACTCGCATGAGGGGGGAAGGGCCGGCACCATGACCCTGACCCTGTCCGAACGGCGGAAAAGGGTGCTGGCTGCACCAGAGGCATTTGCCTCCGATCCGGCACCCACGATAGGGGAGCCCCGGCTGCCAGGGGTAAAATGAACTCGCACACTTGCAGCACAGGCGTAAAGTACAAGGGAGGGAAATTCAAATATAACGGGGTCGAAAGAAATTTAGGGATAGGCCCGCGTGCTTGCAGCGCATGCGCAGAAGGTCGGGAAGGAACTTAGGGAGGGATTCGCGCATCTGTAGCGCATGCGCAAAAGGCAAAGGAGGTAAATTTAGGGACAGGCCAGCGTGCCTGCAGCGCATGCGCAGAAGGTCGAAGGAGGAGAAAGGAATTTAGGGACAGGCCCGCGTGCCTGCAGCGCATGCGCAGAAGGGAAATTTGATTATGAAGAAGGAGAAAGAAATTTAGGGACAGGCCCGCGTGCCTGCAGCGCATGCGCGGGCACTCTAGAAACGCCAGGAAACCGCGAGGAAGGGAAATTTAGGGACACCGGGTTGTGCTTGCACCAGCCCAGAGATGGCACCACCGCTCGGGCAGAAATTAGGAGCGATTACTTATGAGAAGACCCAAAGGCTGCGCGACCAACTGTCACACAACAAAATTAGGGACGCGAAGTAAAATTAGGGACGCGAAATATATCCAGAAACGCGCAAAACGAATACGACGCCATGCGGGGAGCGCGCCAAGGGACGCAACCCACCCTCGAGGGGACGATCGGAATGCGCAAGGACATCGCGCGGATCGGAGGCAAGCAAAGGGCGGCCCAGAAGGGGCCACAGACGGAGGGGTGTGAAGAAAGCAGCGACGAAAAGGCCGAGGGCACAAAGGGCGAGTCGCTCCCGGGGCAGCGTGTCCGGGGCGTCACCCTCCCAGACGGAGAAGGCCGAAAACCGGTCCCTGGAGAGGAGTGGCGTGGCGAGGAAAGGTGGAGGGCTAAATAAAAAAAAAAGGCATACGACGCCTCTGCTTCTACTTGGCGCACCTTTTTTTACGTTACATTTATGTAAAGCTTTTTGGGATACTACCATTCGCCAGATCACTGTCTTCTATATTATCATCGCCGTCAGTAGTATCTGCGGTTTCCTCAACTTCCAAAATGCCCCTAATAGAATTGGTCAATAGTCGTCTATTTTTCATTGTGGAATTGTGGTCTTCTTGATTAGCATTAAGCGATACCATAAATATAGCCTTAGCATGTTCTCCTATCCCTGAGCATGAATTTTGGCGTTGCAATGCCGCTATCGAACGAATATAAAAAGAGCGAACTCTTGAAGGTACGCCTTTCCAACATTTCCATTTGGTAATCATATTAATAAAATGGGATATATCCAGCCGTATCATAGTTGGAGGCACGTTAGATGACTTGCCGCAGAGTAAATTAAAACAGCATGCCAAATAATTTGCCAAGCTATTTTTCCCCGTGAAGGTCTTTGCCGCTGCACCAAGCAGAGCTCGGTCAAAGTCAGTAGTTACTTCCTTTGGCACTGGAAAATTCGTCTTTTGGTTTGAACCTATTCGTAAAAATTCTTGGAGCCAGCACGATATTGGGTTTGTGTTGTGCACAGTAGATATCATTTGAAATACCGGCACACTCCTTTCGTCATTTAGTCTTGTCATCGCCTGGTATAAATATATATGCGATGATAAATCACCATTTGGCATTTTTATCTTTTTTACTAGAGAACCGGTGCCATCAATGCATAAGGTTTCATGGTTCTGTATGTTTACGGCTGTTTGCTCATCCGTCCAATAATGCACAAACATTGGATCCAGGCCGATTGATCTGATTGCACCTTCTGTGCGTGTATTATATTTGAGCAACCATAAACTTTCGAAAACATTTGTCGTCCAAATCCCTTGTTTTTTCTCCTGGAACTCTTGCTTTGCTTTTCTTAATACATTTGCTGAATATAAATGGGGAGGTTCCTTGTCACCGAGTTTCATTAGTTTTTCTGCTTCGCGACGTCTCCAAATAGTTGGTAGTATGTTGCCTTCGGACAAACTTTGAGCAACCTCGATACGTTGCTCGCCCTTTAACTGCCGTTTTTTTTCGGTGTAAAAAGTTTTCGTCATAATTTTGGAGACAGCACTCCATTATGATAGCTTGCCCTTCCATTGGTTCATTTAGAATTTTGCCCACAAATCCACAATCACATTGAGAGCATGCTGCTTCCACTGTGACAAATATGCCTGTCTCCTATATATCGCATTGTTTAAACGCTAAAGGGCAATGCAGCTTGACTGACATGCAAATACTATCGTATAATATGCTGCTCCATGCCTATTGTTTTAGCCGTAATTTTGTTCTTTTCCCTCGTTCTGCAGAGTTATATGCCACCTCCTCGGGCATAATTTTAGCCCATACTCTAGTCAAATCTACCGAAAATTGGATTTGCCCATCAATTGAGTCATCCAGGCTAATATTAATCGCATTGGGCGGCTGGTACGCAATATTGTAAAACTCTAACATATCTGTATGCATGTTATACCGGTTTACTTTTAATACGGTATATATATATTTTGGGCTCAATCTATCGCCGGATGGCATAGCGTTTGATAATGCAAAAAATATTTTAGAGCTGGGCATATCTACCGATCCGTCATTGTTGATGACCGGGCTGTATTTAATATTTCTCAACAATTCCCACAAAATGCAGAACTTCCTTGATTCTCCCATGATGGAAAATGCTGTAACAGCGTATGCATATAGGAAAGATTTCCTTTAGCTTATCGGCTTAATTTGGTGGCGATAACGAAGCGGATGTAACAAGACAAGGACATAAGTGGGATTCTAAAGGCAGACAAGAACAGAAATAGGCGAGAGAGATCCGAGCGATAGACAAGAAGAGAATTCGGGCCGTAGACAAGGACGCAAATAGTGAACATAGGTACAGACATTGGACAGGGACAGGCGATAAAATTCGAGAGGTAGACAAGGAGAAAAGTACGAATAGGCAATGGGGGCCCAAGTTTCAGAGAGGAGAGAGGGGACTGCCGAAAGTAGAGACATCTCTTGATGCCAAGGAAAAACTAAAATCGAAGAGTGAGACATCTTCTGAAGCCAGGGAAAAGTTAGAAGCGAAGGTCGAGACATCTCCTGAAGCCAGAGGAAAGCTAGAAGCGAAGGTCGAGACATCTGTTGACACCACGAAGAAATGGAGAAGAAGCGAATCTTTTCGTTAAAAAATTATTTTCTAAAATCGATATCTTGAAAACCAGTGCACGGATCCGTCCCGTGCTGGTCTTAATCGACTCACAAGAATTCAATCGTTCGATTAGTGCCAGTAGTATGTTCCATAGATCGGTTTCAAGAGAGATATTAAGGAGGCAAATCTGGGTATAGGGAAAAATACATGGGGCTTCGTTCTCCGTCCGGTAAATAGTCTTGGCCGCTCGCTCGCGTTCGGTGCGCCTTGCTTCCTCTACTTCTACTTGGCGCAAGACGCGGCCGCGTCTTTTGATTTGTCAATGGTGTAACACATTGTTTAAAGATTGTGAACGGGAAATTGCAGGCGAGCAGGAAACGGTGGAGATTAATGGTTTCTATTGTCCGAGTGTCGCGCAAAATTTAAAAAAACTACTCCCGTATTTCTCTCTCTTTTCGGAAGTAATACCTCGTATATTTGGTTACGGGTCAACAAGACCGACATCAGCTCCCGTTGAGTCGGAGTTCAATGACTTAAAAAATCGTGTACTGAAAGATGCGTCGAAGGCACTACGGGCCGACAAATTTATAATTAGGCACTTAGATTCATTTTCGGGAAAATTAAAAATTGCCGTAGCTACGCAAAGAAAAGCAACAGAAAGTAGCCTGTCATGTAAAAATGACAGTAGCGAAACCGGCGAGAATAATACAGTTATGAACGTCAGCAACGAATCCAGACAGTCAGAAGAAAGTAGATGTTCAAATCTGGAAGAATTACTTCAAGAACATAATTGGCGGAACAAGAACGATAAACCGCGAAGACCGAGATACACTGAGCATCTTCCAAATTTCGACCCTACACTCGCGAGAAGTGTACAACTTCCTGTAATAATAAACGGGAACTATTGTCCGTGTATTCGGTCCGAAAATATAATATACATTTTGCGGAATACCTGCGCATTTGATAGTCTGTGCCAAATTATAGCCACAGCTATTCAAAATAATGCCAGCTTGAAGGAGACCAGATTAAAAGAAGATAAGACCGAAGTTTACAAATGCGCGATGCATTTAATAATCGAAGGATTAAATAAAAGTTTTTACTTACAAAGGGTCATGCTATTGCACAAACTGCCTATATACCAGCTGGAACGACAGAGGCAAGGCACCATAAAAATCGATGCTGCTGTCAATATCGGAAACTTTGTGTTTGTCCCTGCTAAGGACTTCGCCGAGTTGCACGATTTGCGAGCAGTGTAGCGTCTGTATTACAACATGCGAAAGGGAATATCCTGTGATTTGTGTGAATCACAATGCACTCGAAACGGGAGGGTTCCAAAATCTGAAAACTGCAATTACAAAAAACCTGTTGCCTCCAAGGATGTGTTGCAGTCAACCATGTATACGGAAAACAACATATGGGCCGTTACTTTTCGTAGAAACGGAACTACCAGAAATAGAAGCCAATTTAGATGTCATTCCGCAGGAATTAAGTTTCCCTAAAAATATAACGAGCGAAATAGATTTTCGTCTGGTAGGAACTATTGCATACGAAGGAGTATTTACAGCCTCGGCAATAGGGCATTATGTTGTATACACGAAATTCTATGAGCAGTGGTATCGCATAGATGGAGGGTCGCGAAAAGGATGCTGTACCGTAGTTTCTACCAATCGAAAAATACATCCTCACATATGCGTATATGTGCCAATTTTATAACTTTTTTATACGCAAGACATTTATTGTTAAATACTGCGACGCCGATCCGCCCGCGCCGTCGGCCGTACCCGCCCCACGCGGCCGGGATCGTTCGCAATCCGAATCTTTTGGGCACTACTCAATGATTTCCCCGCGACCGGCCTACCCTGCGGTTGGGCGCCAGGCCCCCGGAAGGACCAATATTTGTAGTTAAAACCGGCGCGACCAGCTCAGTTCTCAGCCACTCGGGTCCGTGCTCAGCCCGAGGAAAAACGCTGTCTGGCTCGACCGTCGTAGTACGATGGAGGCGGCCGAGTGTAGTCTGTGATCCCCTGAAAAATCAAGTAGACCACGAACGCGCAGAAATCCCGCTGAAATGAGCAAGTCCGGAGAGAAAGTAAGCCAAAAGGTATTTATTTCACATAAAAGAACGTAATTCGGTAGTTAGACAAGATGGCCGTCGAGGCCGGCCGCCGACTTCCGGTCGAGAACCACGGTGAGTTCGAACCTCTCTCGTCGACCAATCTCAAGCTCGCTCACGCGTCGCGTGTTGCTCGCGGCCAATCAACGGGCCGCTCGCCGCTGTCCTACACCACGCCGGCCAATCACCGTTCCGCTCGCCGTTACACGCTCCTAACGCGGCCGCACGCTCTTAACAAAGACTTGACTAGAAACCGGGGAGATTATGCACTTATCCAGACTAGAAGCCCGTCGTGGTCAGTTAATAGCCCTTGCCTGTACCCGATGAGGCCTCCGAGGGCCGGGGCCTCCCCCCTCGAAGCCGTCGCTCTAGGCTCGCGACTTTGTTTCCCCGGTAAATTACCCCCCAGGACTCTACCACCCTTCGACCACGACGAACTCCTATCCCGACTCTCTTTCGAACCGTCCCGAGACCCCACAACGACCACACACACACCGAAGACGCGCAGAAAGAAAGATGTGCCACTTACCGTCACCGCCCGCCGTTATCCGGCTGTACTCGTCTCCTACCACACTTCACGCGGCCGTCCAAACTCTCCCGACTCACTTCGACACGCGGCCGATACCTACAATCCGCTACCGGTCACTCTTACTGCTGCTCAAACTGAAAATGCCCGTGATAATACTCTAAACGCGTCGATGTACTTGTCGCCTCGCACACCGGAAGTCAAGTGTCGCAGGTTAACACGCGGTCGGCGACGCGGACTCGTGACGCCGATTACGCCGCCTATAATTGGGAGGGTTGCGCTACGAAGGTCCCCCGGCGGCCGACAGGTGGTGGGCCATGTCCCAATTGGCATCGATCCGCTGCCTGGATCTTTCGGGTCCTCGTCCTTCTGGCTGCCTCGTTCGATCCGCCGCTAGTTTTCCTGTCAGATTCGGGATGTCGACCGGGTGATCAGTCCGGCCGACATCACCGAAGTTTCCCTGCGGCTCAAAATACATACGAACGGGGTTAGTCGCGTACATTTATCGGTGGTGCGTGCTTGGCCCTTCGGAACGCGCGTCCCCCCCCCCCCCCCGGCCCGACGTGCGAGGTACCTTTCGAAACGCGGAGGTTGGCGGTGACGGAGCGGACGCTTCGTCACAATACATATACACTTATATTTGAATAAGCTCGTCTTACATTCCTTCGTTGACACCCCACCCTCTATTGTACCCAGCGCGAGCGTCAGATTTGCAATTATTATTTGACATATCAAGTTTTTCTTTGCAGGACAAGCTACCACTACTAGAGTACAATTCAGCACGTCCGCTCGAGTTGTGCTAGCTTGTGCCGCAATGAAAAATTTGATATATCAAATAATAAACATTTTATTGAACAATTACGTTCCACCACCGAGAGTAGAGTCCGACATTTGTTCAAACTTTTCAAATCTGGCGATTGTGCTGAGTTGTGCGAGAATTGTGCTGCCCTGTGCCACAAAGCAAGATTTGATATGATTAGTAATAAACAATTTTATTGTTTGTTATAAATAAATTGTTGAATAAAAGGTTTATTATTTGACACATCGATTTTTTTGCGGCACAAGGCACCACAATTCAGCATAACCGTTAGATTTGGAAAATTCAAAAAATTGTCGGACTTTACTCTTGGCGGCGGACCGTAATTGTTCAATAAAATGTTTATTATTTGACATATTAAATTTTTCTTTGCGGCACAACGCAGCACAACTCGAGCACAATCCAGCACACTATTTGTTTTCTATTTTTGAAAAAATGGTTCCGATAACTTCCACCCGAAAATCTATTTGTTGCCATAACTTTTGCGTTTATGAATATAATTTAATTTTCTTTGCGGCACAAGCTAGCACAACTCGAGCACAATTCAGCACAACCGTTAGATTTGGAAAATTCGAAAAATTGTCGGACTTTACTCTTGGCGGCGGACCGTAATTGTTCAATAAAATGTTTATTATTTGACATATTAAATTTTTCTTTGCGGCACAACGCAGCACAACTCGAGCACAATCCAGCACACTATTTGTTTTCTATTTTTGAAAAAATGGTTCCGATAACTTCCACCCGAAAATCTATTTGTTGCCATAACTTTTGCGTTTATGAATATAATTTAATTTTCTTTGCGGCACAAGCTAGCACAACTCGAGCACAATTCAGCACAACCGTTAGATTTGGAAAATTCGAAAAATTGTCGAACTTTACTCTTGGCGGCGGACCGTAATTGTTCAATAAAATGTTTATTATTTGACATATTAAATTTTTCTTTGCGGCACAACGCAGCACAACTCGAGCACAATCCAGCACACTATTTGTTTTTTATTTTTGAAAAAATGGTTCCGATAACTTCCACCCGAAAATCTATTTGTTGCCATAACTTTTGCGTTTATGAAAATAATTTAAGTTTCTTTGCGGCACAAGCTAGCACAACTCGAGCACAATTCAGCACAACCGTTAGATTTGGAAAATTCGAAAAATTGTCGCACTTTACTCTTGGCGGCGGACCGTAATTGTTCAATAAAATGTTTATTATATGACATATTAAATTTTTCTTTGCGGCACAACGCAGCACAACTCGAGTACAATCCAGCACACTATTTGTTTTTTAATTCTGAAAAAATGGCTCCGCTAACTTCCACCCGAAAATCTATTTGTTGCCATAACTTTTACGTTTATGAAAATAATTTAATTTGCTTTTCGGCCCAAGCTAGCACAACTCGAGCACAATTCAGCACAATAATAGTTTTTTCATTTTTCCAAAATGGCTCCGCTAACTTCATAGACATGGGTTTTCCTCGACTTCAAGCGACATGCGAACTTCGCTGTGGTCGTCACCTTCGTCCGTTCTCCAGCCCGACTCGTTAGAGGCGGGGGAGGCCCTGGAGGCGACCCATGAGCTGGAGTCCGATCTTGTCCACTTCGTCTGATCTGGATTAGAAGGAGGGGACTTGGTTCCTGTTTCTTCGTCCACTGTTCGTTTAGGTGGCGGCGGTGGGGAGTGTCCCACCAGCGACATACTTGGGCCCTATGCAGCCCGAGGGCCGCGCAGGACGGGCTCCGGTGTATTGTTCACTATTTGGTGTCCACAATTCAGAGAAGGAGGAGGGTGTTGGTTGGTTATTTGTTGGTACACCTTTATCGGCTAATATTAGTGGCAGTAAGGCGATTACCCTATTACCGACATGAGAAAATGTCGAAAAGCCGGCAGGGAAGGGAGACGCCTAAATGTGCGAGTAGAAGTTTGCTTTACCGACTGCCTGCAGCGGACAGGAACCCGAATTAACCGACCGATACCGACTGTGGGTAAGTTAGTGAGCGCGTGTTCTGAAAACTATCGGGCGATGTGGACTAACCCATCGGCAGTCGTGGTAGGTGAAGAGTATTGTTGCGATTACCGAGCGTTTGAAGTTGGTCCTGAAAAGGACCAGTGGGAAAGGTTGCCCGTGGAGCGCTGAGCACTCTGCTCGACGATCGCGGGTGGTTCAAAATGAAAGTTCGACACCGAATTAAGTTGATAAAAACGAAGTATATTCACTGTGAATGTTTTGTTGTACAGAAGGTAATCGCTCGAGCAAGTCGACAAGACCAAGTGAGTGTTATCTCCGCGGCGAAAAGTTCTGGAGGCCCAATGCCTCCCACTCCGCCTGGTCCTCCTCCTCGTGGCGTCGTTGGGGTAGGGGCCCAATGGGGGCCCGGCTGGGCGTTGGTTGGCTGCTCCGGGGGCGATGTTTTCGCTTTTGGTGGGTAGCGCGCGCCGAGGCTTCGCGTGCTCGGCGCTGGGTCGGTCCGCGTGGAGAGGGGACGCGGGAAGGCCCAAGCGGCCCCATGTGGTCAGCAGGCTCGGCGAAGACTCCAAAACTCAAGACTACTTTATGACTTAGGCCCTATTGTTCAACTTTCTTATTTCAAGAGGAAGTGGCCTGTTTAGTAACGAAGAGACAAAGTGTCTCTTCGTTGCTTTTCCTATTTGTACTTTTACTGCCTTTTGCCAGATGCCTGCTTACCCCCTGGGTACGCTTTCTCGGAACCTTTTGCCTTGAAAATAGTTAAACAATCCCTAATACCCTACAGCCTCTATTGTTAGGCACGTCCTGGCAGTTAGCCACATCCTGGTTTGACTTTAAGTATTTCTAAGATACAAAAGCTATTGACTCTAATTTCTTGGTGTACCGTTACTATCGCAATCGCTATAACTGATTTATATTTCGCGGCTGTAGTTTAATTCGCGGTGGCTTTATCGCGGGCTTGCTTGGCGACACAAGCGGCGTTGCGATCACAGCGTGACGTAACAGTATCGAGCGTGGTGTCGCTTCGATCGCAGAATGGCAAGCCAATCAGGGAGCAGCGGTTGTCCGGCGGTTCGGCCAATCAGCGCTGAGAAGAAGCTCCAAGGCAGGAAAACCGATACCCAAGATGGCGGCGCCTGCGCGCTGCGCAGTCTGGAGCACGTGGTGATAAGGAAACTGTCTTTATCTCGGCTGAGAATGTCGTATGGCCAGATTTTTCGCACTCCAGGTGTTTTATCAAAATGTTTACACACCACAAAAGTCACTGTGGGTACCTAAGCGGTTAGGAAGTTAGAATTAAACCGCGTCAAACTCGCGAGCACGTGTTTGACATGTGTCCCGTGGCGGCCATGATGCCGTGACACGCGGCTGCGGGCCAGCACCGTTTATTTGCACGAAAAGGTCACTTTATCCACTGTGCGCGGTAATAATTCAGAGCACTCACGAATTCGAAACTATACGCGCACAGGTTTGCTCGGTTTTCGCTGCGAAACGCTGTGAAAATCTCTAGACTGTCTTCGAATCATTGGAGCTCAGCACGATACGACCGCACTGTGCGGAGTCCATGAGCGAAGTGGACCTGACCTGACCTGACCTCACCTGACCTCACCTCACCTCACCTGACCGGACCTTTTTTTTCTTTTTTTTGTTCACCTGGAGGTATTAGAGGTCCCGGATGGACTGCACCACGACCTGGCATCATCTGCTTGATATACTGGTCTGGTCGTGGGAGCTGGCACTAGGTTCGATGTATTCTATGGGGCGTCCTCTACGGCTCCGTCTTGGAAAAGGACCGGGTGGAGTTCGAGGGCCCTAGCTGTCCGATGATCGATTGCGATGGGACAGGCGTATCTGTCGTGTATCGATGAGGGGTTCCCATTAGTTGCAGAACGCGCGCGGTCTCTCCAGCGGTACCGGAAAGAAACATTGTCGAAACGCAGGTGTTTGGCGTCCATAGGTGGTTTGTCGTCGTCGTTAACGTACCGATTGCAGGTGCCACTATTCGTATACAAACTTTAGCGAAAACTTGTATGAAGACTTATCCTGTGCCGATACTACAGACCGATAGTATTTAAGCCTATTTCCTGGTTTATGGGAGCAACATTACTTGTGGATCTAGCTTTGTTCCGTCTGTTTCGCTCCTCGGTTTCCTTGGTGCGCATTATTGTATGTAGAAACTTCGTAATTAGGTCCCAGTTTTCTGGCTTTGCGAGCATGAGAGATATCAGATTTCCCCGGTGGGGGCATTCACCAAGCGCGTCTGCTAGTCTTGATCGATCGTTTTGCCATTTTGTGCAGTGGAAGATCGAGTGTTCTGCGGTATCTTCTTCGAAGTTGCAAAACCAACAGACGGGTGACTCGCATTTGCCAATTTTATACAGGAAACCCGCGAAGCAGCCGTGGCCCGACAGACATTGCGCCATGTGGTACGTAACATGACCGTATTTCCTGGTAAACCAAGGTTGTATCTCCGGTATTAGAGCTCTGGTCCATGCGTTTTTCTCGTGGCCAGCATCCCACCTCGATTGCCATCCTCGAAGCATATCGTGGTAGTTATCATCCTCCTCCTGTTCGTCGTTCGTCTCCTTCTCGAATAAGGCAATTCTAAAATCTGCCAGTAGATCGATCGGTATACAGCTGGCCAGTACTAGAACTGCTTCCGTGGGGACCGTTCGATAGGCAGATACGATTTTTATTGCTGCCAGACGCTGCGTTTTGAGCAATGTTTTAACCGCGGTTCTCAGTTTTAATGCGTATTTCCAAGCAGGCACGGCATATAGAAGAATGGCGTTAACCACTTCCATCTGGATGCGTCGAGATTTGCTGTTAGAACCGCCTACATTCGGCATTATCCTAGCCAGTTGTCCAAGAGTTCTCTGTGCTTTGTCGCATGTAACTTTCGTATGTTCTAGAAAGTTTCGGTATCTATCGATAGTGACCCCGCGATACTTGATGCGAGGCTTAGTCTCCAGGGTGATTCCACGCCAAGTCATCTTCTTGATTTGAGTTTTCCGGTTGCCAGCAAGCTGGATAATTTCCGTCTTTTCCGTTGCTAAACGCAATTTATTAACGGCAAGCCAATCGGCTATCTGGTTCAGAGCTTGGAGTGCTTTGCTTCTGACCGCTGCTTGGCTGCGTGCCTTGACTAGCACCGCGAGGTCATCCGCATACGCGATATTCCATCTGTCGCTCTTGTCGAGTAAACGAACTAACGAGTCATATACTACGTTCCATAATGTAGGGGCCAACACCGATCCCTGGGGCACCCCGGCGTATACGATGTACGATGTATTTTCAGGTGGACCGGACAGAATGATGGCACGTCGCTGCAGGTAACTATGAATGGCGGATCTGAGGCGTGGGTCGATCCCTCTTTTTTCTAGAGCAAGACATATTCTCTCGTGGCTGCATTCATTGAATGCATTTTTTATGTCTAACGTGATCATCAAAGCGACGTCCGATTTGCGCGCTGCGGTATCCGCGAAGTTTACGACCTCTCTAATGGCGTGCGTGGTGCTCTTACCTTTCGTAAAACCGTATCCCAAAAAATGACATTACATCGTGCATGTAACATCCAAAAACGCGCCAAGTACATATAGCGCAGTGGTTTTATGGCATGAAAAAGTAGTGAAATTAATGTCTGCCAATTATGTGGGCCAAGGAAATTTGGAATCATATAATATTTTCTATTACTGAAATTACGGAAATAGATTTAAAAAAAATATAAAGTACGTTTCATTGGGACCTCAACAGAATCTCCAGCACCGGCATACTTGAGGCGCCACGGCACAGAACCCTTTACGTCAGAGAATACTACGTGTATAAGTGCACTGCCTTTACTGTATTTGTAAACACTCGTATCCTGTAGATTACGTAAAGTAGCGAATAGTTTCTAAATCTTAAAATAGGCGCCCCAAGTATGCCGGTGCTGGAGATTCTGTTGAGGTCCCAATGAAACGTACTTTATATTTTTTTTAAATCTGTTTCCGTAATTTCAGTAATAGAAAATATTATATGATTCCAAATTTCCTTGGCCCACATACTTGGCAGACATTAATTTCACTACTTTTTCGCGCCATGAAACCACTGCGCTATATGTACTTGGCGCGTTTTTGCACGTTACATGCACGATGTAATGTCATTTTTTGGGATTTCAATCCTTTTTGTACATTTATTATTCTACAACATTCCTGTTGTTTAACTTCATATGTAATATGCAATTAATTTGATCTAATGAACAATTTAATCACAAATTTCGCTTTCTATCTGATGACGAAGTCGTATGGTTCTTTGGATATGCCCTTGTAATTTTCATGAATTTGCTAATACTGCTATTACAAATTGCAAAATTCAAATTTGTATTGTGTATTATTTACTCTAACACGAGACTCGTAAATGTAACGTCAATATTAGCGCAGGAAATAATACAACGTGGAGTACAAATCCAAGTCTTGCAACTTAATTTATTGTAAACAGACTATTAACAAATTTCCGATTATTACAAGGGTATATTTGGAAACACTTACGAATCCGCCAACAGAAATCAGTCTCCAAATGTACCCTAGTAATGGTCAGAAATTTGTTAACAGTTTGTTTACAACAAATAAAGTTGCACGATTTGCAGTTGTACTCCGCGCTGTGTTATTTCCTGTGCTTATATTAACATTTACGAGTTTCGTGTTAGAGTAAGCAATACACAATACATGGTATAAATGGGGCTTTCGTCTGCCGTTAATTATTTTTTCCAATAATTATTTTTATAATATATAAACAATTATGTCCTTTAACAGTGATTGTGATGCAGGATCGCAAGGCGAATCCACCAGAATCCCATCTGCACCATAAAATCGTTTGAGACCCACCCCTAAAAAGTGTAAAGGACTACCCTCTTGAATAACAAGAGAACGGTACGGTAGAGAGAAAAATGTTATAAGGAAAAGTAGGAAAAGTGGGAAAACTCAAGGAATACTTTGGAAGGGCATACAAGAATTCACGAAAATTTCATTTGTTAAAACAGCTTAAACATGTTGCAAATTACACAAGAATAATGTATATCATATAAAATATATTAGAAAAAGATACACGTGCTCTAGGATTTGAGGCCAAAAAACTGGAGACCTATAACTTTTATGGTGCCACAGTTACTTTATTGGAATACAACTGAAAAACTTTGTTATGATCACAACTAAAAACCTTGATACTTCTATGAGCAATAATCTTAGTCACAGAGACACACCGTATCGCCTCACGCTGCATGCGACACCAGACAAAGGGCTCAGTCCATACCCTGTTCTTTACATAACTCACACCGCTACGTACCCTGTTCTTTACATAGGACTTTTTCACCATACAGGATTGGAACGGCACGGTTTACAAGTTTTGTTCTTCAAGATATAGAAATTCATGCCTCGTTATGTCATTTGTTGTATGTAAGCGTTCCAGGCTCGCTTGAACTCACAAGTTCATGTTTGAAAGCGCTCCGTCAGCCTTCCATTGAAGTAAGTTAGTATTTTAATACTTACCACCTTCCCAGCGCACTTTGTTCTAGTCCCATACCTAACGCCAAATGTAGGAAAAGGATAAGATGTTTCATGTTTGTTTTTTATTTTTATTGACAGCATGTTGTAATATAATTGAATTTCATCATACTCCTAAGGATTGTGTACATGGCCAAAACTTACCTGCGTTATTTTTATCGGATTCGAAGCGAAATTTATGGTTAAATTATTTATTAGATCAAGTTAATTGCATATTACATATTAACCGCGCACGAGAAGTAATAAAGCAGGCACAACGAAAACTAGATCCTGGAAGGTATACTAGCAGCGTCTCTCGATTTTGGGCCCGTGAAGACCATCCGGATAGGGCCCGCTAGCTAATTCGTTCGCGTAAGTTACTTAGTAGTGTCGACGCGATGAGCTGCGCTCGACTATACATATATACTCGGTGCGAGACGCTACCGCGTCTCTTGATTAGGACCGCAAAAATCGTGGGTTTACAAAAATTTCCGCCAGACGGCGCGCGGGAAAGCGTTGCCTGAAGAAAAATCGTAAAACCTCATATTTTGGCAAAATAATTCGTACGAAAAATCGATATCTCCGCAACGGCTGCACGGATCGACGTCGTTCTGGTCTCATTCGATTGAGAAAAAATCAAGGATTCCAACGGTATCGCGGTTGATGCCACGCATAACGCCAGTTACAAGAAATTTGAGAATTACCGACCGAACATTGCCCGAAAACGAGTTCGCTCTGGAAAAGGATACTTGGTAGCATCTCGCTATTATGATGATGATGACGTGCTATATATACTTGGCGCGAGACGCTACCGCGTCTCTTGATTGGTGGCGCGCGAAGCCGCCCGTGCGTTCGATTTCCCGAAGGAGTTTTTCCCTGATCACTAGCTCAAAGGTCTTGGCGATTGCATTAATTATGCAATTACCCCCCAAGGTAAATTACCCCCCAGGACTCTACCAGCCTTCGACCACGACGAAGTCCCACCTAAACACTATTCCGAAACGTTCCGAGACCCCACAGACGGCCGCACACACACCGAAGACGCGCAAAGAGGAAAGATGTGCCACTTACCGTCACCGCCCGCCTGCTAACCTGCTTTCTTTCGGCTCTTAGCTCTTCGTCCACTCCACGCGATTCCTTGAAAAAAACGCAAACGTACAAGAATACTGCCGAAACGCTCTATGGTTCTCGTTACCTCGCACGCCGGAAATCAAGTGAAGCAGATTAACACGCGGTCAGCGACGCGGGCTCGTGCCGCTGATTACGCCGCCTATAATTGGGAGGGTTGCGCTAAGAAAGTCCCCCGGCGGCCGACAGGTGGTGGGCCATATCCCGAATCGGCATCGCACCTGCTGCCTGGATCCTTGATGTCTCCGTCCTGCTCTCTCTCCCTCGTTCCATCAGCTGCTAGTTGCCTTGTTCACCTAGGGATGTCGACCGGGTGATCAGTCCGGCCGACATCGCCGAACTTTCCCTGTGGCTCAAAGTATAAAGGAACGGGGTTTGTTTGTTAAATTTATCGGTGATGCGTGCTTGGCCCTTCGGAACGCGAGTCCCCCCCCCCCCCGGCCCGACGGGCGTGGTACCTCCTGAAAACGCGGAGGTTGGCGGTGACGGAGCGAACACCGGGACGTTTCGTCACAGTGTATAGTGACTGCATCCGTTTTCCTAGTGAAACGATCTTCGATACGTCTTTCCTGCTTTTCGCGTATAGCAGCTTGCTTCTTGGCTTTTCTGCCAACTGTCATGGCCCACGTTGAACCGCCATCCGTGGTGGTGGGGTCGTCAGCCGGCTCGAAGCCCTCCCGTCTGAAGTTGTCCAATTCATCTCCGGACGATTCCTCTGTCCTGCGTTTTCCCTTTTTGTGTAGACGCACCTCTACGATTGCTGGTGATATATTTTTCCGCTTGGAGTTTCTTGCAGTGGACGGCGGCAGCATAGGTTCATCGGTTTGGGTAAACGCGGGTAGTCCTTTGGGTTCCGCCTGAGTTTCCTTGTCCGCGTTAGGAATCATGCCGGCCTTAAGCAGGCGTTTCCGGGCAAGCTCCTTGTTTATGGCCTGCAATTCTGTTTTAGCATTCTCGCGAATTACTTTTTTGGCATTCCAGGTTGCCATGAATTTTTCGATACCTGCGTTCAAACGCGGGAAATTTATGGTGGAGATCTGTACTTCGTCCTTCACTGACCGATGTACGTTTTTCTTGACCTTGATAAATGCGATTAATTTTTTCATAGAGCCGGTAATACGGATTGCTTGGTCGGTAATATTTCTCAGTAACGCGGCCAGGGCCGCTTCGTCGGCAGTGGCGTCTAAGATGGATTTTGGCGGAGGGGTGGAGGAGGCCTCGCCACGGGGAGTGCCGTATGCAGCGTCGTGGGGACTCAGCTCTACCACTACCAGCTCCGAGGAGCCTCCGATGCCCCTAGAGGCATTGAGTATGCTCGATTCTGCTTGACGGAGATTTTCCTCGATTTCCTGATTGAAATCGAGGGCCAAGTCGTCCATAGGCATCTGGGAGGGCAACTGTTCGATATTGGTACCAATGATGTCCTCTAAGTTGATTTGATTCGTTATGTCCGATTTCTTCTGGTTTTTAGCTACTTGTGTAGGTGTAACGTTCGCGTTTACCGGCGGAGAGCGACGTATCAACGACATCCTGGGGTTTTCCCGCCAGGGGCGGGCCCTGGTCGTCGCCGAAGGAGTGGTATAATAGTTGACTCACCGGAATATCCGTAGTCCGTGGTCGAGAGCGAGGGCGCTGTAGTCGCGGATTATCAGAAAGGCAGGTGAGATTCCGATCTAGGTGGGTTTGTGAACCAAGTTGCAGTCAGATAGCGTGGTCCAATAGGCAGCCACCGGAATTTCAGCTCCAGCCAATCAGGGCTCACCTCGTGCTCGCAACGTGGTCTGCGCATATAGACGGAATTTTCAGCCCTTGTGGGAGTTATACACTACACTATCGGCACGCACAGTCACAGAAATCGTGTTTGACACTTGTTCAACGTGTTCAAAGTTTAGGAAATTGTTTATAGCACACATATATTGGCTTCGGAGGTAGATCGTCGTCTGCACGTGTTGGCGGCCATCTTGGCGGCCATTTTGGCTGTCGACCGGCGTGGCCGGCAGTCACTTCGCACTATTCTTAGTAGTTTATCGTTACGAGAGATGATATGCGATAAATCAAGAGACGCGGTAGCGTCTCGCGCCAAGTATATATAGCACGTCATCATCATCATAATAGCGAGATGCTACCAATAGCGAGATGCTACCAAGTATCCTTTTCCAGAGCGAACTCGTTTTCGGGTAATGTTCGGTCGGTAACTCTCAAATTTCCTGTAACTGGCGTTATGCGTGGCTTCAACCGCGATACCGTTGGAATCCTTGATTTTTTCTCAATCGAATGAGACCAGAACGACGTCGATCCGTGCAGCCGTTGCGGAGATCTCGATTTTTCGTACGAATTATTTTGCCAAAATATGAGGTTTTACGATTTTTCTTCAGGCGACGCTTTCCCGCGCGCCGTCTGGCGGAAATTTTTGTAAACCCACGATTTTTGCGGTCCTAATCAAGAGACGCGGTAGCGTCTCGCGCCAAGTATACATAGCCGAGCGCAGCTCATCGCGTCGACGCTACTAACTAACTTACGCGAACGAACTAGCTAGCGGGCCCTATCCGGATGGTCTTCACGGGCCCAAAATCGAGAGACGCTGCTAGTATACCTTCCAGGATCTAGTTTTCGTTGTGCCTGCTTTATTATTTCTCGTGCGCGGTTAATATGTAATATGCAATTAACTTGATCTAATAAATAATTTAACCATAAATTTCGCTTTGAATCCGATAAAAATAACGCAGGTAAGTTTTGGCCATGTACACAATCCTTAGGAGTATGATGAAATTCAATTATATTACAACATGCTGTCAATGAAAATAAAAAACAAACATGAAACATCTTATCCTTTTCCTACATTTGGCGTTAGGTATGGGACTAGAACAAAGTGCGCAGGGAAGGTGGTAAGTATTAAAATGCTAATTTACTTTAATGGAAGGCTGACGGAGCGCTTTCAAACATGAACTTGTGAGTTCAAGCGAGCCTGGAACGCTTGCGTACAACAAATAACATAACGAGGCATGAAATTCTATATCTTGAAGAACAAAACTTGTGAACCGTGCCGTTCCAATCCTGTATGGTGAAAAAGTTCTATGTAAAGAACAAGGTACGTAGCGGTGAGAGTTATGTAAAGAACAGGGTATGAAGCGGTGAGACTTATGTAAAGAACAGGGTATGCAGCGGTGAGAATTAGCAAAATGCTATGGGTGCGAAAACTTACATGCATACGAGGAATGCAGTAAAACAGAATAAATTGTATAGCAGAAGTCCAATCGCTTCGCCTATCCAACACTTGTGAATGCTATTTAATGTAGTATGCAACATTTTTCTCAGTGCTTCGCAGACCATTTTCACAAACATCAAGGGAACAAGGTAATCCTGAACTCGGATCAAGTGATACTGGCTTTGTAAAATAGTCTGCTAAGCAATGAGAAAAAGGTTGCGTACTACATTAACTAGCATTCACAAGCGTTGGATAGGCGAAGGGATTGCACTTTTGCTATACAATTAATTGTGTTCTACTGCGTTCCTCCTATGCATGTAAGTTTTCGCACCCACAGCATTTTGCTAACTCTCACCGCTACATACCCTGTTCTTTACATAACTCTCACCGCTTCATACCCTGTTCTTTACATAACTCTCACCGCTATGTACCCTGTTCTATACATAGGACTTTGTCAACATACAGGATTGGAACGCCACGGTTTACAAGTTTTGTTCTTCAAGATATAGAATTTCATGCCTCGTTATGTCATTTGTTGTATGCAAGCGTTCCAGGCTCGCTTAAACTCACAAGTTCATGTTTAAAAGCGCTCAGTCAGCCTTCGATTAAAGTAAGTTAGCATTAATACTTATCACCTTCCCTGCGCACTTTGTTCTAGTCCCATACCTAACGCCAAATGTAGGAAATGGATAAGATTTTTCATGTTTGTCGCTTATTTTTATTGACAGTATGTTGTAATATAATTGAAGAGGACTCCAAACCTGGGAGTTGAAACGTAAAGTGTGTTTTAATCTCATCATACTCTTAAGGATTGTGTACATGGCCAAAACTTACCTGCGTTATGAATACCTCCAATCCAACAAACTCAAACACTAATTCTTGTAATTATTATAGTTACGGTAAGTACATCAGAAGTGTGAGGTACAGTTCTACCAGTAGGATTTACAATATAAATATGTATTGAATATAATTTACAAGAAAACAAATATCGAACCATGCTATTTTATATGATATACATTAATTTTGTGCAATTTGCAACTCTGATGCATGTTAATCATTACTTTATATACAAACTTATGTACGATATACTATATGTAACATGTATACATTATATCGTTTAATGTTTAATTTCTTGTAAATGATATTTATTACATGTTTATATTGCAAATCCAACTGGTAAAATTTTACCTCACACTTCTGATGTACCTACCGTAAGTATAACCGTAAGTATAATTACAAGAACAATAAAGTCGCACAACTAGGAATTTTAATATAAACATGTAAAAAATTCAATTTTCATGAAAGCAAATATGAAACCATATAATTTTATATGATATACATTAATCTTGTGTAATTTGCAACATGTTTAAGCTGTTTTAACAAATGAAATTTTCGTGAATTCTTGTATGCCCTTCCAAAGTATTCCTTGAGTTTTCCTACTTTTCCTACTTTTCCTTATAACATTTTTCTCTCTACTGTACCGTTCTCTTGTTATTCAAGAGGGTAGTCCTTTACACTTTTTAGGGGTGGGTCTCAAACGATTTTATGGTGCAGATGGGTGGATTCGCCTTGCGATCCTGCATCACAATCACTGTTAAAGGACATAATTGTTTATATATTATAAAAATAATTATTGGAAAAAATAATTAACGGCAGACGAAAGCCCCATTTATACCATGTATTGTGTATTACTTACTCTAACACGAAACTCGTAAATGTTAATATAAGCGCAGGAAATAATACAGCGCGGAGTACAACTCCAAATGGTGCAACTTTATTTGTTGTAAACAAACTGTTAACAAATTTCTGACCATTACTAGGGTACATTTGGAGACTGATTTCTGCTGCCGGATTCGTAAGTGTCTCCAAATATACCCTTGTAATAATCGGAAATTTGTTAATAGTCTGTTTACAATAAATTAAGTTGCAAGTCTTGGATTTGTACTCCACGTTGTATTATTTCCTGCGCTAATATTGACGTTACATTTACGAGTTTCGTGTTAGAGTAAATAATGCACAATACAAATTTGAATTTTGCAATTTGTAAGAGCAGTATTAGCAAATTTATGAAAATTACAAGGGCATATCCAAAGAACCATACGAATTCGTCATCAGATTGAAAGCGAAATTTGTGATTAAATTGTTCATTCGACCGAATTGTGATCTTCTAAAATTTTATTTTACCCAACTTTGCATATGCTTTTTTGATACTTCCAATTTCTCGTGCGCATTTAATATGCAATATGCAATTAATTTGATCTAATGAACAATTTAATCATAAGTTTCGCTTTCAATCCGATGACGAATTCGTATGGTTCTTTGGATATGCTCTGGTAATTTTTAAGATATTGTTTTTTACTCTAACACGACACTTAATATAAGGACAGGAAATGGAAATTGGGTATACATACTAAAAAACAAATAAGCACACATTGTATGCAATGTGTCGCATAAAACCGGTAAAAGTGAAAGCTGAAGTTAAACAACAGAAATATTGTAGAATAATAAATGTACAAAAAGGATTGAAATCCCAAAAAATGACATTACATCGTGCATGTAACGTGCAAAAACGCGCCAAGTACATATAGCGCAGTGGTTTTATGGCGTGAAAAAGTAGTGAAATTAATGTCTGCCAAGTATGTGGGCCAAGGAAATTTGGAATCATATAATATTTTCTATTACTGAAATTACGGAAACAGATTTAAAAAAAATACAAAGTACGTTTCATTGGGACCTCAACAGAATCTCCAGCACCGGCATACTTGGGGCGCCACGGCACATAACCCTTTACGTCAGAGAATACTACGTGTATAAGTGCACTACCTTTACTGTATTTGTAAACACTCGTATCCTGTAGATTACGTAAAGTTTCTCAATCTTAAAATAGGCGCCCCAAGTATGCCGGTGCTGGAGATTCTGTTGAGGTCCCAATGAAACGTACTTTGTATTTTTTTTAAATCTGTTTCCGTAATTTCAGTAATAGAAAATATTATATGATTCCAAATTTCCTTGGCCCACATACTTGGCAGACATTAATTTCACTACTTTTTCACGCCATAAAACCACTGCGCTATATGTACTTGGCGCGTTTTTGCACGTTACATGCACGATGTAATGTCATTTTTTGGGATTAGAACTGACTCGAAGGTTCACTGGGGTAGCACTGAGCGAATGAGTTATAACAAATTATTGGAAAACACAATGTGGATAGGCCGAATCACTTATGACTGTGTCGGAGAGACACGAGACACATCCGATCCGCGCGACGTCCATGAGCGCACTGACCTGACCTGACCTGACCTTTTTTTTTTTCTTTTGTTGCTCGTCGATTTTTTTAATTGGTCCTATTGGCCTAACTCCACAGCCTGGCATCATCTGGTGAGATACACATCTGGCCATGGGGGCGGAGGACTTTGTCTGTGGCTGTCTGGGGAGTAACTCTACATCTCCACCCGGGGAAGGCGGCCTGGTGGAGTTCGAGTTCCCTAAGTCGAGTAGTCATCTGGCCGGTGATCTTGGCGAGAGTGCTTATTACGTCACGCGTCGGGATTAGATGTGCGGCTACGTGTGTTCCTGTGAAAGGCGCGGTTAGCCAGCGTCCTATGAAGATAGTCCATGTTTTGATCCTTGTTCGTGTCTGGGGTTACACGAAACGGTCCTCATGCCTGTGCTCATGTCCAAGGAGGTCGGTTGGATTGTCGACCGGCATTTCAGGAAAGAACGGAATAACATTCCGAGTTTCCCATGCCGTGCTTTTGAGCCGACTGATTCCGGTTCGAGGTTCAGGTCAGGGCAGGCCTAGGTATGCCGGTAGAGTAGCACAGGGGTTGTCGATCGGTCCTTATCGACTGTCTCCTTCCTTCATGTGCCGGATCCGTCCGTCGGTAATCAGGGTATTTACCCATGGAGCGGTCTACGGTCGATAATTTGGTGTACTTGACCCTGATTGGAGCGCGTCGATGCTGGGGTGTGGATCGGAAAGGTAACATCGATTTCCGAGTCCGGAGGTCGTAGCAGATAAAAAAAAGACAGTTGTACATCCATTGTGGTATTTCGAGCGACCTTTCATGCGTGCACTGCGATTTTTAAGCTCGTTGCACCGGGCGTGTTAACCTGCGAGTTGCTGCTTCGTCTGGCTTCGCTCTGGCGCCTTCGCTCTTCGATTTCCTTTCTGCGAATGATGGAGTTGCAGAAGTTTGTGATTGCATTCCAATTACTGGGTGAGGTCAGCATTAGTGCTGTCAGGTTACCCTTGTGGATACCTTCTCCCAAGGTGTCGGTCAGTATGTTTCGGTCCTGTTGCCATTTGGCGCAGTGGAAGATGGAGTGTTCGGCTGTGTCTGCCTCATGGTCACAGAACCCGCATACAGCTGACGCACATTTGCCAGTCTTCTGTTGGAACGCTGCGAAGCATCCGTGGCCAGACAGGCATTGGGCCATATGGAAGGTGATGTGCCCGTGTTTTCGCCCGATCCAGGGTTCGATGTCTGGTATTAGGGTCCTGGTTCAAGAGTTTTTGTCGTGGGCCGTATCCCACCTTTGTTGCCAATTTTGGTACATTCTACGGGCAATATCCTGTTCGTCTTCTGCGGTTTCCCTGTCGAAAAGGGCGATTCTGGCTTCGGCTATTATTTCGAACGGCGCACAGCCGGCTAGCACCGGGACCGATTCCGTTGGGACAGTTCGGTAGGCGGATACAATTTTTATGGCGGCCAATCGCTCCGTTTTGGTCATCACTTTAACTGCCGTTTTCATTTTCATTGCGTATTTCCAGGCTGGCACTGCGTATAGGAGGATTGCATTGACCACCTCCATCTGTATGGGTCTCGATTTACTATTGGAACCACCTATGTTGGGCATAATTCTTGCTAATTGACTGAGTACTTTTTGCGCTTTGTTACAGGTCTTCTTAACGTGTTCGAGGAAGTTTCGGTGCCTATCAATTGTGACTCCCAGGTATTTGATGTAGGGCTTGGTCTCCAGCGTGGTTCCCTGCCAGGTAAGCTTCTTAATATGCGATTTTCGATTTCCGGCTAACTGGATGATTTCTGTTTTTTCCACAGCGAGACGGAGTTCCTTGGCTAAGAGCCATTTGGCGATTTGATTTAGCGTTTGGATGGCTTTGCTCCTGACTGGCTTCCATGAGTGTTCGAGAAAATTTTCTAAGCGTTGAGGTCAGTGGCGTCATAGAGACACTCTGTCTCCGGAAAATTTCCAAAACTTGAGTCCAGCGGAGTTCCCTGAGGTTCTTGTTGTTCGTCCAGTGATCCTCCGTGGGCAGTGAGGCGTTGTCTTCTCGTAAGATCGCCCGTTCCGGGGTCGGCTGTGGATTTTCGGCTGAGTGACGTCGTCGGTCCGCCTGGAGTACTATGTTCTGTGTCCAGCGTATCCCCGAGGGTGTGGCTCTCAAGGTCCGGCAGTCCTGTGGTCCAGAGACGGTTTCGGACGTGGTAGTATAGGGCGGTTGTCATGGTGTGTGGCTGTCCAGGTCCAGGCTCTCCGGTGCTAGCGGGATGGTTGGTGGCGGTCCACCTGTTTCGGTTGTCCGAGGATGGCTTCGGCCTTGGGCAGTTGTGGAGGGTGTTCGAAGGGTCCTCTTGGCTGCTGTGTGGTCACTGTCTCCGGTGTGGTGGTCCTCCAGTGGTGTTGAAAATGGACGAAAAATACCTGCGGACTGTGGGAATCGAACCCCGGTCTGCCTGGTGGTAGGCAGGTACCGTAGCGACTCGGCAGCTGGGGTGTTTGGAGGTAGTATCCTGTTACCAGGTGTTTGATGCGCTCTGGCTGGTATATCTTCGTTCTGTTTATGACCGTTGGAGCGTCCGGTGGTAAGCGTGTGTGCGGGGGTTACCTTATCAGATATGATCGAGGAGGTCCCCTGCGTTATCGATTCCTTCTCTACCTTGAGTGGTGGCTTCGGGTATTTAAGCTGCTCGTCAGGGTTCGTGGCGTTCGGCAGGAAGCACTTCGATATCTCGCGATAATTGAAGATTGCGAGTTGGGGTTCGATACGGCGTGGTGTGCCGTATAGGTTGCGTTTGCCTTGTTGCATTGTGCGTTGTGTCTTGCGTACGGCGTCCTTCGGATTCGCGAGTCCTTTTGTCTCTTTCCTTGGTGCCTACCGTCTTCCTGGCGAAGTCCAGAAGTGCATTCCAGTGTTGTTCTTTATAGAGGGCGAGTCGTATGAGATTTTCTTTGGTGATGTTGCATCCCATTTTGTGTTGCAGTTCCAATCTCTCCGCTTCCCATCGAGGACAGTGGAAAATGGTGTGCTCGGCGTCGTCACGTATTTCCTCCGTGCAGTACCAGCAGTTTGGCGATTCCTCTTTACCGATCCGATGAAGGTAGCTGGCGAAGCAACCGTGACTCGTAAGTAGTTGGGTTAGGTGAAAGGTAACATACCCGAATCTCCTGTCACACCATTTGTGAACATCCGGAATTAAATTTTTCGTCCACTGGCTTGTGGTTACGCAGCTGTTCCATCTGGATTGCCATAATTGATTTAACTTGGATTTTACGGTTTCAGGTTGGATTTCCCCAGCGAAGGTGTCCGCCTTCAGGCGAGCCAGAATGTCTATAGGCGGGGTGGATGCTATAACCAGTAGGGCTCCGGTGGGTACGGTACGGTATGCGGAGGCTATCCGTAAAGCCGCTAACCTCTGCGCCTTGCTCATTAATGCCACGGTCTTCTTGCATTTTAGGGCCTTCTCCCAGGCTGGAACCGCGTAGAGGAGGATAGCGTTGACGATATTGGCATGAATCTTCCTTGTTTTGCTCGAGGTTCCTCTCATGTTTGGCATGATGCGGCTCAGCAGACTCGTGGCGTTGTTGGCTTTGTCGCACATATATTTAACATGCACGTGGAAACGTTTGTACCTGTCGATGATCACGCCGAGGTATTTAACACTGGCCGATGCCTTTAATGTCGTATCCTTCCAGCGAATGCTGTTGATATTTTCTTTTCTGTTCCCCGCCAGCTGTATTAATTCTGTCTTTTCTACTGCGAGCTGGAGGCAGTTTTCTTCCAGCGATTTGGCAGTCCTGGAGAGTGCAAGGCAAACCCTTTCCTTGACAGCTTTGACAGTTTTGGCCTTGATGAGTATGGCCAGGTCGTCAGCGTAGGCAATATTCTTTATGTCGCGAGACTCGTGCAGCCGTACTAGGCTGTCGTAAGCTGCGTTCCAGAGGGTAGGAGCCAGGACCGATCCTTGTGGGACCCCTGCGGTTGTTTGGAAAGAGATGCTGTTTGGAGGTCCGGAGGCGATTACCGTTCTTTCCTTGAGGTAACTCTGAATGCTCTTTCTTAGCCAGGGATCGATATACCTTTTCCGTAGAGCTTCGATGATCGCTTTATGGCTACACTCGTTGAAGGCGTTTTTGATGTCCAAGGTGATCATAATTCCAAAGTGAGATCTGCGCGTCGTGGCTTCAGCGAGCTGAATTACCTCTCTTATTGCATGTGTGGTGCTTCTCTTTTTCCGGAAACCGAATTGTAGTTTGGATAATCCTCCTGTGGCTTCTAATTGTGCGACCAATCTGTCCCTTAGGATGATCTCGTACAGTTTGGCTATTGCATTTACGATGCATATAGGTCTGTATTTTACCGGTTTGTCCGAGGCCTCATTATCTTTTTCTTTCGCAGGTTTTTCCAGAAGTACTAGGCGCTGTTCCTTCCATTTCGCTGGGAAGTGGCCGTTTGCAAAGCACAGGTTCAGAAGGTTGAATAGGAACAGGGGACAGGAACATCGGTACCAGGTGCCTTATTTACCTTTAACTTTTTGATTGCTGCATTGATCTCGTTGGCCGTGATCGGGGTTGGAGGTTTGTCCGTCAGTGTTACAATAGGGCGTTCCGGTGGGTCTTCCGTCGATGATGGCGTCTCCGAGGATATTTTAAACAATTCACTCGCCACTTCTTTGACTCTCTCAGGAGGTAATAAGGATGCTTTTCCGCATCCCTTGAGCTTGTTCATGACGATATTGTACGGAAGTCCCCAGGGGTTTTTATCGAGCTCACTGCACAGTTCCATTTGCTTCCATTCCCTTTCTTTCTGCGCTTTAATTTCGTTGGAGAGAAGCTTTTTCTTCCTCTTAGCGTCTTCTCTGAGTGCTTCCAGGTCGGCCGGGTTTTTTGGACGCGCTCTGGTGTACTTTCTTTTTGCTTTCAGAGCATCTTTGCGAAGGTCGGCTATATGCTCGGTCCACCAATAGTTTGGTCTTGTGCTGGGGTTTCGGATTCTAAGCCGCATGGAGTTGTCGCAGGCTTCCTCGATGACGCGCAGCGCTGTTTCTATAACTTCCGTGAAGTGGAGCTCCTTTGCCTCCATTTTTTCCACTGCCGGGAGAACCGTGAGCTGTGTCTGGATGTCGATCGTTGTGACAAAGGTTTCCTTGCAAAAAGTCTTTTTTCAGCGTAAGTGCCAACAGTTGTCCTTCTTAACGTCTTCTCCTTTATTGCAGCCTATCCGTGGGTGGACCTGGTAGAGGATATAGGAGTGATCGCTGCCGGAGAAATTCGACAGCGTCTTCGTGTCTACCTTGTAGAGCTGCGAGAATTTCTTGTTCACGAACGCTACGTCGATTTTCGAGGACTTTTGGCAGTGCGAGAAGGTAGGCGAAGTGTCGTCCGAGGTTGGATATAGGCCGAGTTTGTTCATGAGTTCTAGGAGAAGTCTACCGCGGCGGTCCGTGGACTTCGATACCCAGGATTCCGATTTGGCATTGAAATCGCCCGCTAAGAAAATTGGCCCTTGGGTGTGGATTAGAATATCTTCTAGTCCATTCAGGTAAGATAGAAACTCTGTATTTGACATGTTGGGAGAGATGTATCCGCTAATAAATGTTATGCCATTGATTTTTAGGCCCACGAATCCGCGTTTTTTAATTTTTTGATCGGATACTTGGTAAACTCTGTTCGACCTGTTGGGGATTCCGATGGCAGCTCTCTCGTCGCGGTCGACCTCCCAGTTACGTTCGGCTCTGTATGTCTCCGAGATCAGGGTAATGTCCGCATTGATTTCGTTTACTTTTTGTGCGAGAAGATCGTGGGCTAGACGAGCGTGGTTGACGTTAATTTGTATTATTTTAGGGTTTACCGCCATTACCTATTTATTGGGTCCTGTTCCATCAGTTTTTTGACGAGCCGACAGCTTAGCGAGGCCCAGACGTGGGTTACTGCGGTTCCTTTGAGTCCCAGACTGGCACAGGCGATGCATTTGGCTTCGTTTTTACACTGATCCATCTCGTGTTCCAGACTACCACACTTGCGACAGCTGATTTGTTTTTCCTTCAGGTGTTCGCAGGCGGCTGCGATATGTCCGATCCGATGGCACCGGAAGCAGCGGATAACACGGTTGACTGCCGCGAGCAAGCAGAGCAGGTAACCGACCCTGATTTTCTTTTTTTCGATTATTTTTTGTGCTGTCTCTTTGTCCGTGACGAAACCTGCTGTTTTCGTACCGATGCGGGTTTCCCGGAGGTATCTGAAGCCTGTTTTATTTTCCCCTAGGTGGCCGAACCCCGTTTGCATTGCTTGCTCCACTTCCCGTTGGTCGGTGATGAGATCGAGGCCTCTGATTTCTATGTCCACCAGAGCTTCCAGAATGTTTATCTTTGCGTTGGGGCCGAGTGATTGTTTCAGGGATTTAGCTACGCCATATTTGCGGCCTGTTTCCTTGTATACCTCAAGGACGAGGTTCCCGTTCCTGGTTCTTCTTGTTCTAATGATGCCGGCTTCGATAAGATTCTTATCGCTCCTTACCGCGCGAAGAGCGTTTTCGAGAGTCGTCTGGTCGTTGATTTGCACCGAGACGGCGTCGTACTTCGGGTTTGCTCTGTTCCTTATTTTTTGCGCTTCCTGGTTGACTTTATCCCTCTTTTGTGGGTTCCTTCTTTTCACCACTTGCGCCCAGGTACCTTCCTCGTCGGCGGTCCCTTCCGAGTCTTCGTGGTGCGAGGTGTTTGCCAGGGGTTTGATTCCCGAGTTTTCGGTGACTCCTCGTTTGGCCTTACTGATGGCCTCTATCTCAGTCGTTATCGGCGACATTTTCTTTCTCTTGGTACTTTGTTCGCCTTTCTCTTCTGTTTCTGGGAAGACCTTCGTTACTCTGGGTGTTTGCGTGCTAACATTTATGGTGGGCTTCCGGGGTTGGTTACTGCTTAATTCTTCCCTTTGCCTGGTTAATCTGGCGTTGATGATCCCCTTGCGTTCAATTTCGCTGTCTAGGAAGGCCAGTTCCTTCTTTTTTTTGTTTGCTGCGCTTTTGCTTTTATTCCACATCGTGGTGAGATCCTCTATATGTTTGTTAAGTTTAGTAGAGACTGTGGAACTACACTGAATTTCATCTTTGATCGGTCTGTGTACGTTGCTCTGATTTTTACAGATTTGTGTCATCTTATCGTTGGATTTGACAAGTTTTCCGGCATATCTGAATACCTCGGAGACGAGCATTTCGAACACCTCGGGATCAAAGGACGGTTCCTGAATTGTGACTGGATTTTCCATCCCGGAATGTTCCCCGCTGGGGGTCGAGTACGCGAGATTACTCGGACTTTTGCCTAAATCGATGATGGTTTCGTCCGGATCAAAACTGTATTCCGCGTCTGCGATTCTGCTGCTATTGCCTGGAGTTTTTGCGCGATTTTGATTAAAGAACATCTCTTTTGTGTTCCCATCCTCTTCGCCGAAATCCCACGGCGAATTTACGCTTGTTCCCGATGCATCCGATCTTCCAGAGGTGGATCTTGGTCTCTGTGTTGCTGTTAGTGTCGGGATGCTTGGATTTGGCTTCGTCGGTGTGTGTATCATTACATATGGCATCGGTCATGAGTTGGTGTGGCCTCCCTGGCCAAGATGGCCGCTCGAGACGGCTTCGTGGTTGTTTCGTTTTGGGACCGGTTTCGCAGAAAAGGTAGTAGTGTTCGAGTGTGTGCCGGTGCCGTCGTAGACGTAGAGCCCCCTCTTGTATGTCCGCGCCTGCGCGGGGGGTGCGTGTTAGCGACCGCTGTTTTGAATCACGGGGGGCTTTGACTTTACGCCGACGTCTTGCGGTGTTACGGGCATGCGCGCGGTTCTTTTGGTGACAAAGGAGCAGAAACAACTACACTGCGACGTTGCACGACATTTGAATTTAATGCACTTTGTATGCGACACTATCTGGATCTGGAGGGAGTTCTGAGAACTGCAACACTGCACTGGAGGTCCTGCTTTTCGCTACGGGCACTGCGAAGCAGGTGCTGCTGGAGATTTGGCAACACTTTGGCGCTTGGAGCTGGCGGCTAATGCCGTTTGCTCTTACGTAACTCACTCACGCAGTCACTTGTACGGTTGAACAGGTTTATCGGTCAACGAAATACTACACCGAGCGCGATTTCTGGGAGTTTTCTGTAAGAACGAGAGATAGAGCAGGGATAATTCACAGTTAACACGGAGAATTCGCTATCACAGATTGCTGCTGGTTGACAGACGAGGGAGCGACTTGCGCACACGTCCGTCTCGTACCGCGGCTGACCTGACCTGACCTGACCTGACCTGACCTGATCTGACTTTTCTTTTTTTCTTTTTTGACGCGGGAGAAATGCGTTACGCATCCCCCCTGGCCTGATTCCGGGGCCCAGTCCCCGGGGCCAGAGGGGTATGTGGGTCCCTCCGCCGCCATCGGAGCGGCCTCGGGGGGGGGGGGCGGGGGGGGACCCCTACCCCAGCCATCTCCCGGCGGACCTCGACCGTCTGGCGGCACCTCACGCCGGCGGATTCGTTCCGCCTCCTCCTTCTCCGACATTACAGTTTCGCAGAAGGAGGCGAAAGCCATCCACTTCTCTCGGCTCTCCAGCATTGCCGTAACAACGCTGGAGAGCGAGACATTTGCAACGCCGAGGGCCACCGCAAGGTCACGTCTCGGCTCCTCCCATGCCTCACACACCTCCAAGGTGTGCTGGGCATTGTCCACCAGAAAATCACAGTGGCGGCACCGCGTCGTGCGCTCTTTGCCCAACCGCCACAGGTACTTCCCGAAACATCCATGTCCGGAAAGCACCTGTGTCATCCGGAACGACGTTCCACAGCTCCGGATCCTGTCCACCCACTGCGGTAGGCAGGGCCGGAGGGCCCTGACAGTCCATTGCCCGGCAATGTCCGGCCGGTGGAGGTACTGCTTCCACTGGTCCAGCATGGACTGCCAGCGCTGGCGCCTGAGGTACCGCACCATCCTCGGCGTGACGGTGATCCCCCTCTCCTGGAGCCCCCGCTTCTCCCAATAGAGTTCAGCATATAGCCGTGCAACGAGCTCCATAGGGGCGGTACCCGCGAGGACAAGTGCGGCGTCCCGCGCCGCCGTGCGGTAGGCCGGGCAGACCCTGATCGCGGTCACGCACTCCGGGGCGCGAATTGCGGTCCGCAGAGCACGCGACCGCGACAGGGCATCCACCCATACCGGTGCGCCGTACAGCGCCACCGACCGCACGACGCTCGCGTATCGCGTATAGCAAGGGCACCTGCCGCTTTAGCCAACCTCGGCGCCAGGAGAGTGAAGTGTCGCCCGAATCCCCAGACGCCGTCCAGGTGGAGGCCGAAGTACTTCAAACTCACCCCCACCCGGATTGGAACGCCGTTGACCGTGACCTGGGCTCCCGGGGGGGGGGGGGGGGGGCATGCGTCCGCGGATAATGAAATATGATCGCTTCGGACTTCTGGGGGGCCACATGGAGGCCCATGCTCTCTATGGAGCGCACAACGCAGGCCACCGCTAATTCCGCCAACGCAATTGCTTCCCCGTAGCTCCCTCCCTCAGCCAGCACCATAGTGTCATCCGCATAACACACCGTGGTGCACCGAGGCGGTAGGGCAGCCCGCAGGATGCAGTCAAATGCCAGGATCCACAGGAGCGGGTTCTTACAGGCACC
>OZ022488.1:16296769-16832439 GCA_963989405.1 Trypoxylon attenuatum
GATTCCTGAGCCCGCGGTTGTTCCTGCGTGTTAGGACTGTGTTCCGTTCGTCTTTTCACGTCAAACCACGCGATTTGAGCGTTCGTGAATGAGAATCGGACGTTTCAGTGAGGAGATTGCGTTAGTGGCCTAATAAAGCGATACTCCCCGATTCTATTGCGATTCCTGAGCCCGCGGTTGTTCCTGCGTGTTAGGACTGTGTTCCGTTCGTCTTTTCACGTCAAACCACGCGATTTGAGCGTTCGTGAATGAGAATCGGACGTTTCAGTGAGGAGATTGCGTTTGTGGCCTAATAAAGCGATAAACTCCGATTCTATTGCGATTCCTGAGCCCACGGTTGTTCCTGCGTGTTAGGACTGTGTTCCGTTCGTCTTTTCACGTCATACCACGCGATTTGAGAGTTCGTGAATGAGAATCGGACGTTTCAGTGAGGAGATTGCGTTTGTGGCCTAATAAAGCGATAAACTCCGATTCTATTGCGATTCCTGAGCCCGCGGTTGTTCCTGCGTGTTAGGACTGTGTTCCGTTCGTCTTTTCACGTCAAACCACGGGATTTGAGCGTTCGTGAATGAGAATCGGACGTTTCAGTGAGGAGATTGCGTTTGTGGCCTAATAAAGCGATAAACTCCGATTCTATTGCGATTCCTGAGCCCGCGGTTGTTCCTGCGTGTTAGGACTGTGTTCCGTTCGTCTTTTCACGTCGAACCACGCGATTTGAGCGTTCGTGAATAAGAATCGGACGTTTCAGTGAGGAGATTGCGTTTGTGGCCTAATAAAGCGATAAACTCCGATTCTATTGCGATTCCTGAGTCCGCGGTTGTTCCTGCGTGTTAGGGCCGTGTTCCGTTCGTCTTTTCACGTCAAACCACGCGATTTGAGCGTTCGTGAATGAGAATCGGACGTTTCAGTGAGGAGATTGCGTTTGTGGCCTAATAAAGAGATAAACTCCGATTCTATTGCGATTCCTGAGCCCGCGGTTGTTCCTGCGTGTTAGGACTGTGTTCCGTTGGTCTTTTCACGTCAAACCACGCGATTTGAGCGTTCGTGAATGAGAATCGGACGTTTCAGTAAGGAGATTGCGTTTGTGGCCTAATAAAGCGATAAACTCCGATTCTATTGCGATTCCTGAGCCCGCGGTTGTTCCTGCGTGTTAGGACTGTGTTCCGTTCGTCTTTTCACGTCAAACCACGCGATTTGAGCGTTCGTGAATGAGAATCGGACGTTTCAGTGAGGAGATTGCGTTTGTGGCCTAATAAAGCGATAAACTCCGATTCTATTGCGATTCCTGAGCCCGCGGTTGTTCCTGCGTGTTAGGACTGTGTTCCGTTCGTCTTTTCACGTCAAACCACGGGATTTGAGCGTTCGTGAATGAGAATCGGACGTTTCAGTGAGGAGATTGCGTTAGTGGCCTAATAAAGCGATAACCTCCGATTCTATTGCGATTCCTGAGCCCGCGGTTGTTCGTGCGTGTTAGGACTGTGTTCCGTTCGTCTTTTCACGTCAAACCACGCGATTTGAGCGTTCGTGAATGAGAATCGGACGTTTCAGTGAGGAGATTGCGTTTGTGGCCTAATAAAGCGATAAACTCCGATTCTATTGCGATTCCTGAGCCCGCGGTTGTTCCTGCGTGTTAGGACTGTGTTCCGTTCGTCTTTTCACGTCAAACCACGCGATTTGAGCGTTCGTGAATGAGAATCGGACGTTTCAGTGAGGAGATTGCGTTTGTGGCCTAATAAAGCGATAAACTCCGATTCTATTGCGATTCCTGAGCCCGCGGTTGTTCCTGCGTGTTAGGACTGTGTTCCGTCCGTCTTTTCACGTCAAACCACTCGATTTGAGCGTTCGTGAATGAGAATCGGACGTTTCAGTGAGGAGATTGCGTTAGTGGCCTAATAAAGCGATAACCTCCGATTCTATTGCGATTCCTGAGCCCGCGGTTGTTCGTGCGTGTTAGGACTGTGTTCCGTTCGTCATTTCACGTCAAACCACGCTATTTGAGCGTTCGTGAATGAGAATCGGACGTTTCAGTGAGGAGATTGCGTTTGTGGCCTAATAAAGCGATAAACTCCGATTCTATTGCGATTCCTGAGCCCGCGGTTGTTCCTGCGTGTTAGGACTGTGTTCCGTTCGTCTTTTTACGTCAAACCACGCGATTTGAGCGTTCGCGAATGAGAATCGGACGTTTCAGTGAGGAGATTGCGTTTGTGGCCTAATAAAGCGATAAACTCCGATTCTATTGCGATTCCTGAGCCCGCGGTTGTTCCTGCGTGTTAGGACTGTGTTCCGTTCGTCTTTTCACGTCAAACCACGGGATTTGAGCGTTCGTGAATGAGAATCGGACGTTTCAGTGAGGAGATTGCGTTAGTGGCCTAATAAAGCGATAACCTCCGATTCTATTGCGATTCCTGAGCCCGCGGTTGTTCGTGCGTGTTAGGACTGTGTTCCGTTCGTCATTTCACGTCAAACCACGCGATTTGAGCGTTCGTGAATGAGAATCGGACGTTTCAGTGAGGAGATTGCGTTAGTGGCCTAATAAAGCGATAACCTCCGATTCTATTGCGATTCCTGAGCCCGCGGTTGTTCGAGCGTGTTAGGACTGTGTTCCGTTCGTCTTTTCACGTCAAACCACGCGATTTGAGCGTTCGTGAATGAGAATCGGACGTTTCAGTGAGGAGATTGCGTTTGTGGCCTAATAAAGCGATAAACTCCGATTCTATTGCGATTCCTGAGTCCGCGGTTGTTCCTGCGTGTTAGGACTGTGTTCCGTCCGTCTTTTCACGTCAAACCACTCGATTTGTGCGTTCGTGAATGAGATTCGGACGTTTCAGTGAGGAGATTGCGTTTGTGGCCTAATAGAGCGATAAACTCCGATTCTATTGCGATTCCTGAGCCCGCGGTTGTTCGTGCGTGTTAGGACTGTGTTCCGTTCGTCATTTCACGTCAAACCACGCGATTTGAGCGTTCGTGAATGAGAATCGGACGTTTCAGTGAGGAGATTGCGTTAGTGGCCTAATAAAGCGATAACCTCCGATTCTATTGCGATTCCTGAGCCCGCGGTTGTTCGAGCGTGTTAGGACTGTGTTCCGTTCGTCTTTTCACGTCAAACCACGCGATTTGAGCGTTCGTGAATGAGAATCGGACGTTTCAGTGAGGAGATTGCGTTTGTGGCCTAATAAAGCGATAAACTCCGATTCTATTGCGATTCCTGAGCCCGCGGTTGTTCCTGCGTGTTAGGACTGTGTTCCGTCCGTCTTTTCACGTCAAACCACTCGATTTGTGCGTTCGTGAATGAGATTCGGACGTTTCAGTGAGGAGATTGCGTTTGTGGCCTAATAGAGCGATAAACTCCGATTCTATTGCGATTCCTGAGCCCGCGGTTGTTCCTGCGTGTTAGGACTGTGTTCCGTTCGTCTTTTCACGTCAAACCACGCGATTTGAGCGTTCGTGAATGAGAATCGGACGTTTCAGTGAGGAGATTGCGTTAGTGGCCTAATAAAGCGATACTCCCCGATTCTATTGCGATTCCTGAGCCCGCGGTTGTTCCTGCGTGTTAGGACTGTGTTCCGTTCGTCTTTTCACGTCAAACCACGCGATTTGAGCGTTCGTGAATGAGAATCGGACGTTTCAGTGAGGAGATTGCGTTAGTGGCCTAATAAAGCGATACTCCCCGATTCTATTGCGATTCCTGAGCCCGCGGTTGTTCCTGCGTGTTAGGACTGTGTTCCGTTCGTCTTTTCACGTCAAACCACGCGATTTGAGCGTTCGTGAATGAGAATCGGACGTTTCAGTGAGGAGATTGCGTTTGTGGCCTAATAAAGCGATAAACTCCGATTCTATTGCGATTCCTGAGCCCGCGGTTGTTCCTGCGTGTTAGGACTGTGTTCCGTCCGTCTTTTCACGTCAAACCACTCGATTTGAGCGTTCGTGAATGAGAATCGGACGTTTCAGTGAGGAGATTGCGTTAGTGGCCTAATAAAGCGATAACCTCCGATTCTATTGCGATTCCTGAGCCCGCGGTTGTTCGTGCGTGTTAGGACTGTGTTCCGTTCGTCATTTCACGTCAAACCACGCGATTTGAGCGTTCGTGAATGAGAATCGGACGTTTCAGTGAGGAGATTGCGTTAGTGGCCTAATAAAGCGATAACCTCCGATTCTATTGCGATTCCTGAGCCCGCGGTTGTTCGTGCGTGTTAGGACTGTGTTCCGTTCGTCTTTTCACGTCAAACCACGCGATTTGAGCGTTCGTGAATGAGAATCGGACGTTTCAGTGAGGAGATTGCGTTTGTGGCCTAATAAAGCGATAAACTCCGATTCTATTGCGATTCCTGAGCCCGCGGTTGTTCCTGCGTGTTAGGACTGTGTTCCGTCCGTCTTTTCACGTCAAACCGCTCGATTTGAGCGTTCGTGAATGAGATTCGGACGTTTCAGTGAGGAGATTGCGTTTGTGGCCTAATAGAGCGATAAACTCCGATTCTATTGCGATTCCTGAGCCCGCGGTTGTTCCTGCGTGTTAGGACTGTGTTCCGTTCGTCTTTTCACGTCAAACCACGCGATTTGAGCGTTCGTGAATGAGAATCGGACGTTTCAGTGAGGAGATTGCGTTAGTGGCCTAATAAAGCGATAACCTCCGATTCTATTGCGATTCCTGAGCCCGCGGTTGTTCGTGCGTGTTAGGACTGTGTTCCGTTCGTCTTTTCACGTCAAACCACGCGATTTGAGCGTTCGTGAATGAGAATCGGACGTTTCAGTGAGGAGATTGCGTTTGTGGCCTAATAAAGCGATAAACTCCGATTCTATTGCGATTCCTGAGCCCGCGGTTGTTCCTGCGTGTTAGGACTGTGTTCCGTCCGTCTTTTCACGTCAAACCACTCGATTTGTGCGTTCGTGAATGAGATTCGGACGTTTCAGTGAGGAGATTGCGTTTGTGGCCTAATAGAGCGATAAACTCCGATTCTATTGCGATTCCTGAGCCCGCGGTTGTACGTGCGTGTTAGGACTGTGTTCCGTCCGCCTTTTCACGTCAAACCACGCGACTTGAGCGTACGTGAATGAGAATCGGACGTTTCAGTGAGGAGATTGCGTTTGTGGCCTAATAAAGCGATAAACTCCGATTCTATTGTGATTCCTGAGCCCGCGGTTGTTCCTGCGTGTTAGTACTGTGTTCCGTTCGTCTTTTCACGTCAAACCACGCGATTTGAGCGTTCGTGAATGAGAATCGGACGTTTCAGTGAGGAGATTGCGTTTGTGGCCTAATAAAGCGATAAACTCCGATTCTATTGCGATTCCTGAGCCCACGGTTGTTCCTGCGTGTTAGGACTGTGTTCCGTTCGTCTTTTCACGTCATACCACGCGATTTGAGAGTTCGTGAATGAGAATCGGACGTTTCAGTGAGGAGATTGCGTTTGTGGCCTAATAAAGCGATAAACTCCGATTCTATTGCGATTCCTGAGCCCGCGGTTGTTCCTGCGTGTTAGGACTGTGTTCCGTTCGTCTTTTCACGTCAAACCACGGGATTTGAGCGTTCGTGAATGAGAATCGGACGTTTCAGTGAGGAGATTGCGTTTGTGGCCTAATAAAGAGATAAACTCCGATTCTATTGCGATTCCTGAGCCCGCGGTTGTTCCTGCGTGTTAGGACTGTGTTCCGCTGGTCTTTTCACGTCAAACCACGCGATTTGAGCGTTCGTGAATGAGAATCGGACGTTTCAGTAAGGAGATTGCGTTTGTGGCCTAATAAAGCGATAAACTCCGATTCTATTGCGATTCCTGAGCCCGCGGTTGTTCCTGCGTGTTAGGACTGTGTTCCGTCCGCCTTTTCACGTCAAACCACGCGATTTGAGCGTACGTGAATGAGAATCGGACGTTTCAGTGAGGAGATTGCGTTTGTGGCCTAATAAAGCGATAAACTCCGATTCTATTGCGATTCCTGAGCCCGCGGTTGTTCCTGCGTGTTAGGACTGTGTTCCGTTCGTCTTTTCACGTCAAACCACGGGATTTGAGCGTTCGTGAATGAGAATCGGACGTTTCAGTGAGGAGATTGCGTTAGTGGCCTAATAAAGCGATAACCTCCGATTCTATTGCGATTCCTGAGCCCGCGGTTGTTCGTGCGTGTTAGGACTGTGTTCCGTTCGTCATTTCACGTCAAACCACGCGATTTGAGCGTTCGTGAATGAGAATCGGACGTTTCAGTGAGGAGATTGCGTTAGTGGCCTAATAAAGCGATAACCTCCGATTCTATTGCGATTCCTGAGCCCGCGGTTGTTCGTGCGTGTTAGGACTGTGTTCCGTTCGTCTTTTCACGTCAAACCACGCGATTTGAGCGTTCGTGAATGAGAATCGGACGTTTCAGTGAGGAGATTGCGTTTGTGGCCTAATAAAGCGATAAACTCCGATTCTATTGCGATTCCTGAGCCCGCGGTTGTTCCTGCGTGTTAGGACTGTGTTCCGTCCGTCTTTTCACGTCAAACCACTCGATTTGTGCGTTCGTGAATGAGATTCGGACGTTTCAGTGAGGAGATTGCGTTTGTGGCCTAATAGAGCGATAAACTCCGATTCTATTGCGATTCCTGAGCCCGCGGTTGTTCCTGCGTGTTAGGACTGTGTTCCGTTCGTCTTTTCACGTCAAACCACGCGATTTGAGCGTTCGTGAATGAGAATCGGACGTTTCAGTGAGGAGATTGCGTTAGTGGCCTAATAAAGCGATACTCCCCGATTCTATTGCGATTCCTGAGCCCGCGGTTGTTCCTGCGTGTTAGGACTGTGTTCCGTTCGTCTTTTCACGTCAAACCACGCGATTTGAGCGTTCGTGAATGAGAATCGGACGTTTCAGTGAGGAGATTGCGTTAGTGGCCTAATAAAGCGATACTCCCCGATTCTATTGCGATTCCTGAGCCCGCGGTTGTTCCTGCGTGTTAGGACTGTGTTCCGTTCGTCTTTTCACGTCAAACCACGCGATTTGAGCGTTCGTGAATGAGAATCGGACGTTTCAGTGAGGAGATTGCGTTTGTGGCCTAATAAAGCGATAAACTCCGATTCTATTGCGATTCCTGAGCCCGCGGTTGTTCCTGCGTGTTAGGACTGTGTTCCGTCCGTCTTTTCACGTCAAACCACTCGATTTGAGCGTTCGTGAATGAGAATCGGACGTTTCAGTGAGGAGATTGCGTTAGTGGCCTAATAAAGCGATAACCTCCGATTCTATTGCGATTCCTGAGCCCGCGGTTGTTCGTGCGTGTTAGGACTGTGTTCCGTTCGTCATTTCACGTCAAACCACGCGATTTGAGCGTTCGTGAATGAGAATCGGACGTTTCAGTGAGGAGATTGCGTTAGTGGCCTAATAAAGCGATAACCTCCGATTCTATTGCGATTCCTGAGCCCGCGGTTGTTCGTGCGTGTTAGGACTGTGTTCCGTTCGTCTTTTCACGTCAAACCACGCGATTTGAGCGTTCGTGAATGAGAATCGGACGTTTCAGTGAGGAGATTGCGTTAGTGGCCTAATAAAGCGATACTCCCCGATTCTATTGCGATTCCTGAGCCCGCGGTTGTTCCTGCGTGTTAGGACTGTGTTCCGTTCGTCTTTTCACGTCAAACCACGCGATTTGAGCGTTCGTGAATGAGAATCGGACGTTTCAGTGAGGAGATTGCGTTAGTGGCCTAATAAAGCGATACTCCCCGATTCTATTGCGATTCCTGAGCCCGCGGTTGTTCCTGCGTGTTAGGACTGTGTTCCGTTCGTCTTTTCACGTCAAACCACGCGATTTGAGCGTTCGTGAATGAGAATCGGACGTTTCAGTGAGGAGATTGCGTTTGTGGCCTAATAAAGCGATAAACTCCGATTCTATTGCGATTCCTGAGCCCGCGGTTGTTCCTGCGTGTTAGGACTGTGTTCCGTCCGTCTTTTCACGTCAAACCACTCGATTTGAGCGTTCGTGAATGAGAATCGGACGTATCAGTGAGGAGATTGCGTTAGTGGCCTAATAAAGCGATAACCTCCGATTCTATTGCGATTCCTGAGCCCGCGGTTGTTCCTGCGTGTTAGGACTGTGTTCCGTCCGTCTTTTCACGTCAAACCACTCGATTTGTGCGTTCGTGAATGAGATTCGGACGTTTCAGTGAGGAGATTGCGTTTGTGGCCTAATAGAGCGATAAACTCCGATTCTATTGCGATTCCTGAGCCCGCGGTTGTTCCTGCGTGTTAGGACTGTGTTCCGTTCGTCTTTTCACGTCAAACCACGCGATTTGAGCGTTCGTGAATGAGAATCGGACGTTTCAGTGAGGAGATTGCGTTAGTGGCCTAATAAAGCGATACTCCCCGATTCTATTGCGATTCCTGAGCCCGCGGTTGTTCCTGCGTGTTAGGACTGTGTTCCGTTCGTCTTTTCACGTCAAACCACGCGATTTGAGCGTTCGTGAATGAGAATCGGACGTTTCAGTGAGGAGATTGCGTTAGTGGCCTAATAAAGCGATACTCCCCGATTCTATTGCGATTCCTGAGCCCGCGGTTGTTCCTGCGTGTTAGGACTGTGTTCCGTTCGTCTTTTCACGTCAAACCACGCGATTTGAGCGTTCGTGAATGAGAATCGGACGTTTCAGTGAGGAGATTGCGTTTGTGGCCTAATAAAGCGATAAACTCCGATTCTATTGCGATTCCTGAGCCCGCGGTTGTTCCTGCGTGTTAGGACTGTGTTCCGTCCGTCTTTTCACGTCAAACCACTCGATTTGAGCGTTCGTGAATGAGAATCGGACGTTTCAGTGAGGAGATTGCGTTAGTGGCCTAATAAAGCGATAACCTCCGATTCTATTGCGATTCCTGAGCCCGCGGTTGTTCGTGCGTGTTAGGACTGTGTTCCGTTCGTCATTTCACGTCAAACCACGCGATTTGAGCGTTCGTGAATGAGAATCGGACGTTTCAGTGAGGAGATTGCGTTAGTGGCCTAATAAAGCGATAACCTCCGATTCTATTGCGATTCCTGAGCCCGCGGTTGTTCGTGCGTGTTAGGACTGTGTTCCGTTCGTCTTTTCACGTCAAACCACGCGATTTGAGCGTTCGTGAATGAGAATCGGACGTTTCAGTGAGGAGATTGCGTTTGTGGCCTAATAAAGCGATAAACTCCGATTCTATTGCGATTCCTGAGCCCGCGGTTGTTCCTGCGTGTTAGGACTGTGTTCCGTCCGTCTTTTCACGTCAAACCGCTCGATTTGAGCGTTCGTGAATGAGATTCGGACGTTTCAGTGAGGAGATTGCGTTTGTGGCCTAATAGAGCGATAAACTCCGATTCTATTGCGATTCCTGAGCCCGCGGTTGTTCCTGCGTGTTAGGACTGTGTTCCGTTCGTCTTTTCACGTCAAACCACGCGATTTGAGCGTTCGTGAATGAGAATCGGACGTTTCAGTGAGGAGATTGCGTTAGTGGCCTAATAAAGCGATAACCTCCGATTCTATTGCGATTCCTGAGCCCGCGGTTGTTCGTGCGTGTTAGGACTGTGTTCCGTTCGTCTTTTCACGTCAAACCACGCGATTTGAGCGTTCGTGAATGAGAATCGGACGTTTCAGTGAGGAGATTGCGTTTGTGGCCTAATAAAGCGATAAACTCCGATTCTATTGCGATTCCTGAGCCCGCGGTTGTTCCTGCGTGTTAGGACTGTGTTCCGTCCGTCTTTTCACGTCAAACCACTCGATTTGTGCGTTCGTGAATGAGATTCGGACGTTTCAGTGAGGAGATTGCGTTTGTGGCCTAATAGAGCGATAAACTCCGATTCTATTGCGATTCCTGAGCCCGCGGTTGTTCCTGCGTGTTAGGACTGTGTTCCGTTCGTCTTTTCACGTCAAACCACGCGATTTGAGCGTTCGTGAATGAGAATCGGACGTTTCAGTGAGGAGATTGCGTTAGTGGCCTAATAAAGCGATACTCCCCGATTCTATTGCGATTCCTGAGCCCGCGGTTGTTCCTGCGTGTTAGGACTGTGTTCCGTTCGTCTTTTCACGTCAAACCACGCGATTTGAGCGTTCGTGAATGAGAATCGGACGTTTCAGTGAGGAGATTGCGTTAGTGGCCTAATAAAGCGATACTCCCCGATTCTATTGCGATTCCTGAGCCCGCGGTTGTTCCTGCGTGTTAGGACTATGTTCCGTTCGTCTTTTCACGTCAAACCACGCGATTTGAGCGTTCGTGAATGAGAATCGGACGTTTCAGTGAGGAGATTGCGTTTGTGGCCTAATAAAGCGATAAACTCCGATTCTATTGCGATTCCTGAGCCCGCGGTTGTTCCTGCGTGTTAGGACTGTGTTCCGTCCGTCTTTTCACGTCAAACCACTCGATTTGAGCGTTCGTGAATGAGAATCGGACGTATCAGTGAGGAGATTGCGTTAGTGGCCTAATAAAGCGATAACCTCCGATTCTATTGCGATTCCTGAGCCCGCGGTTGTTCGTGCGTGTTAGGACTGTGTTCCGTTCGTCTTTTCACGTCAAACCACGCGATTTGAGCGTTCGTGAATGAGAATCGGACGTTTCAGTGAGGAGATTGCGTTTGTGGCCTAATAAAGCGATAAACTCCGATTCTATTGCGATTCCTGAGCCCGCGGTTGTTCCTGCGTGTTAGGACTGTGTTCCGTCCGTCTTTTCACGTCAAACCACTCGATTTGAGCGTTCGTGAATGAGATTCGGACGTTTCAGTGAGGAGATTGCGTTTGTGGCCTAATAGAGCGATAAACTCCGATTCTATTGCGATTCCTGAGCCCGCGGTTGTTCCTGCGTGTTAGGACTGTGTTCCGTTCGTCTTTTCACGTCAAACCACGCGATTTGAGCGTTCGTGAATGAGAATCGGACGTTTCAGTGAGGAGATTGCGTTAGTGGCCTAATAAAGCGATACTCCCCGATTCTATTGCGATTCCAGAGCCCGCGGTTGTTCCTGCGTGTTAGGACTGTGTTCCGTTCGTCTTTTCACGTCAAACCACGCGATTTGAGCCTTCGTGAATAAGAATCGGACCTTTCAGTGAGGAGATTGCGTTTGTGGCCTAATAAAGCGATAAACTCCGATTCTATTGCGATTCCTGAGCCCGCCGTTGTTCCTGCGTGTTAGGACTGTGTTCCGTCCGCCTTTTCACGTCAAACCACGCGATTTGAGCGTACGTGAATGAGAATCGGACGTTTCAGTGAGGAGATTGCGTTTGTGGCCTAATAAAGCGATAAACTCCGATTCTATTGCGATTCCTGAGTCCGCGGTTGTTCCTGCGTGTTAGGACCGTGTTCCGTTCGTCTTTTCACGTCAAACCACGCGATTTGAGCGTTCGTGAATGAGAATCGGACGTTTCAGTGAGGAGATTGCGTTTGTGGCATAATAAAGCGATAAACTCCGATTCTATTGCGATTCCTGCGCCCGCGGTTGTTCTTGCGTTTTAGGACTGTGTTCCGTTCGTCTTTTCACGTCAAACCACGCGATTTGAGCGTTCGTGAATGAGAATCGGACGTTTCAGTGAGGAGATTGCGTTTGTGGCCTAATAAAGCGATAAACTCCGATTCTATTGCGATTCCTGAGCCCGCGGTTGTTCCTGCGTGTTAGGACTGTGTTCCGTTCGTCTTTTCACGTCAAACCACGCGATTTGAGCGTTCCTGAATGAGAATCGGACGTTTCAGTGAGGAGATTGCGTTAGTGGCCTAATAAAGCGATACTCCCCGATTCTATTGCGATTCCAGAGCCCGCGGTTGTTCCTGCGTGTTAGGACTGTGTTCCGTTCGTCTTTTCACGTCAAACCACGCGATTTGAGCCTTCGTGAATAAGAATCGGACGTTTCAGTGAGGAGATTGCGTTTGTGGCCTAATAAAGCGATAAACTCCGATTCTATTGCGATTCCTGAGCCCGCCGTTGTTCCTGCGTGTTAGGACTGTGTTCCGTCCGCCTTTTCACGTCAAACCACGCGATTTGAGCGTACGTGAATGAGAATCGGACGTTTCAGTGAGGAGATTGCGTTTGTGGCCTAATAAAGCGATAAACTCCGATTCTATTGCGATTCCTGAGTCCGCGGTTGTTCCTGCGTGTTAGGACCGTGTTCCGTTCGTCTTTTCACGTCAAACCACGCGATTTGAGCGTTCGTGAATGAGAATCGGACGTTTCAGTGAGGAGATTGCGTTTGTGGCATAATAAAGCGATAAACTCCGATTCTATTGCGATTCCTGCGCCCGCGGTTGTTCTTGCGTTTTAGGACTGTGTTCCGTTCGTCTTTTCACGTCAAACCACGCGATTTGAGCGTTCGTGAATGAGAATCGGACGTTTCAGTGAGGAGATTGCGTTTGTGGCCTAATAAAGCGATAAACTCCGATTCTATTGCGATTCGTGAGTCCGCGGTTGTTCCTGCGTGTTAGGACCGTGTTCCGTTCGTCTTTTCACGTCAAACCACGCGATTTGAGCGTTCGTGAATGAGAATCGGACGTTTCAGTGAGGAGATTGCGTTTGTGGCCTAATAAAGCGATAAACTCCGATTCTATTGCGATTCCTGAGTCCGCGGTTGTTCCTGCGTGTTAGGACCGTGTTCCGTTCGTCTTTTCACGTCGAACCACGCGATTTGAGCGTTCGTGAATGAGAATCGGACGTTTCAGTGAGGAGATTGCGTTAGTGGCCTAATAAAGCGATAACCTCCGATTCTATTGCGATTCCTGAGCCCGCCGTTGTTCCTGCGTGTTAGGACTGTGTTCCGTTGGTCTTTTCACGTCAAACCACGCGATTTGAGCGTTCGTGAATGAGAATCGGACGTTTCAGTGAGGAGATTGCGTTAGTGGCCTAATAAAGCGATACTCCCCGATTCTATTGCGATTCCAGAGCCCGCGGTTGTTCCTGCGTGTTAGGACTGTGTTCCGTTCGTCTTTTCACGTCAAACCACGCGATTTGAGCCTTCGTGAATAAGAATCGGACGTTTCAGTGAGGAGATTGCGTTTGTGGCCTAATAAAGCGATAAACTCCGATTCTATTGCGATTCCTGAGCCCGCCGTTGTTCCTGCGTGTTAGGACTGTGTTCCGTCCGCCTTTTCACGTCAAACCACGCGATTTGAGCGTACGTGAATGAGAATCGGACGTTTCAGTGAGGAGATTGCGTTTGTGGCCTAATAAAGCGATAAACTCCGATTCTATTGCGATTCCTGAGTCCGCGGTTGTTCCTGCGTGTTAGGACCGTGTTCCGTTCGTCTTTTCACGTCAAACCACGCGATTTGAGCGTTCGTGAATGAGAATCGGACGTTTCAGTGAGGAGATTGCGTTTGTGGCATAATAAAGCGATAAACTCCGATTCTATTGCGATTCCTGCGCCCGCGGTTGTTCTTGCGTTTTAGGACTGTGTTCCGTTCGTCTTTTCACGTCAAACCACGCGATTTGAGCGTTCGTGAATGAGAATCGGACGTTTCAGTGAGGAGATTGCGTTTGTGGCCTAATAAAGCGATAAACTCCGATTCTATTGCGATTCGTGAGTCCGCGGTTGTTCCTGCGTGTTAGGACCGTGTTCCGTTCGTCTTTTCACGTCGAACCACGCGATTTGAGCGTTCGTGAATGAGAATCGGACGTTTCAGTGAGGAGATTGCGTTAGTGGCCTAATAAAGCGATAACCTCCGACTCTATTGCGATTCCTGAGCCCGCCGTTGTTCCTGCGTGTTAGGACTGTGTTCCGTTGGTCTTTTCACGTCAAACCACGCGATTTGAGCGTTCGTGAATGAGAATCGGACGTTTCAGTGAGGAGATTGCGTTAGTGGCCTAATAAAGCGATAACCTCCGATTCTATTGCGATTCCTGAGCCCGCGGTTGTTCGTGCGTGTTAGGACTGTGTTCCGTCCGCCTTTTCACGTCAAACCACGCGATTTGAGCGTACGTGAATGAGAATCGGACGTTTCAGTGAGGAGATTGCGTTTGTGGCCTAATAAAGCGATAAACTCCGATTCTATTGCGATTCCTGAGTCCGCGGTTGTTCCTGCGTGTTAGGACCGTGTTCCGTTCGTCTTTTCACGTCAAACCACGCGATTTGAGCGTTCGTGAATGAGAATCGGACGTTTCAGTGAGGAGATTGCGTTTGTGGCATAATAAAGCGATAAACTCCGATTCTATTGCGATTCCTGCGCCCGCGGTTGTTCTTGCGTTTTAGGACTGTGTTCCGTTCGTCTTTTCACGTCAAACCACGCGATTTGAGCGTTCGTGAATGAGAATCGGACGTTTCAGTGAGGAGATTGCGTTTGTGGCCTAATAAAGCGATAAACTCCGATTCTATTGCGATTCGTGAGTCCGCGGTTGTTCCTGCGTGTTAGGACCGTGTTCCGTTCGTCTTTTCACGTCAAACCACGCGATTTGAGCGTTCGTGAATGAGAATCGGACGTTTCAGTGAGGAGATTGCGTTTGTGGCATAATAAAGCGATAAACTCCGATTCTATTGCGATTCCTGCGCCCGCGGTTGTTCTTGCGTTTTAGGACTGTGTTCCGTTCGTCTTTTCACGTCAAACCACGCGATTTGAGCGTTCGTGAATGAGAATCGGACGTTTCAGTGAGGAGATTGCGTTTGTGGCCTAATAAAGCGATAAACTCCGATTCTATTGCGATTCGTGAGTCCGCGGTTGTTCCTGCGTGTTAGGACCGTGTTCCGTTCGTCTTTTCACGTCAAACCACGCGATTTGAGCGTTCGTGAATGAGAATCGGACGTTTCAGTGAGGAGATTGCGTTTGTGGCCTAATAAAGCGATAAACTCCGATTCTATTGCGATTCCTGAGTCCGCGGTTGTTCCTGCGTGTTAGGACCGTGTTCCGTTCGTCTTTTCACGTCGAACCACGCGATTTGAGCGTTCGTGAATGAGAATCGGACGTTTCAGTGAGGAGATTGCGTTAGTGGCCTAATAAAGCGATAACCTCCGATTCTATTGCGATTCCTGAGCCCGCGGTTGTTCGTGCGTGTTAGGACCGTGTTCCGTTCGTCTTTTCACGTCAAACCACGCGATTTGAGCGTTCGTGAATGAGAATCGGACGTTTCAGTGAGGAGATTGCGTTAGTGGCCTAATAAAGCGATAACCTCCGATTCTATTGCGATTCCTGAGCCCGCGGTTGTTCGTGCGTGTTAGGACTGTGTTCCGTTCGTCTTTTCACGTCAAACCACGCGATTTGAGCGTTCGTGAATGAGAATCGGACGTTTCAGTGAGGAGATTGCGTTTGTGGCCTAATAAAGCGATAAACTCCGATTCTATTGCGATTCGTGAGTCCGCGGTTGTTCCTGCGTGTTAGGACCGTGTTCCGTTCGTCTTTTCACGTCGAACCACGCGATTTGAGCGTTCGTGAATGAGAATCGGACGTTTCAGTGAGGAGATTGCGTTAGTGGCCTAATAAAGCGATAACCTCCGATTCTATTGCGATTCCTGAGCCCGCGGTTGTTCGTGCGTGTTAGGACTGTGTTCCGTCCGCCTTTTCACGTCAAACCACGCGATTTGAGCGTACGTGAATGAGAATCGGACGTTTCAGTGAGGAGATTGCGTTTGTGGCCTAATAAAGCGATAAACTCCGATTCTATTGCGATTCCTGAGTCCGCGGTTGTTCCTGCGTGTTAGGACCGTGTTCCGTTCGTCTTTTCACGTCAAACCACGCGATTTGAGCGTTCGTGAATGAGAATCGGACGTTTCAGTGAGGAGATTGCGTTTGTGGCATAATAAAGCGATAAACTCCGATTCTATTGCGATTCCTGCGCCCGCGGTTGTTCTTGCGTTTTAGGACTGTGTTCCGTTCGTCTTTTCACGTCAAACCACGCGATTTGAGCGTTCGTGAATGAGAATCGGACGTTTCAGTGAGGAGATTGCGTTTGTGGCCTAATAAAGCGATAAACTCCGATTCTATTGCGATTCGTGAGTCCGCGGTTGTTCCTGCGTGTTAGGACCGTGTTCCGTTCGTCTTTTCATGTCAAACCACGCGATTTGAGCGTTCGTGAATGAGAATCGGACGTTTCAGTGAGGAGATTGCGTTTGTGGCCTAATAAAGCGATAAACTCCGATTCTATTGCGATTCCTGAGTCCGCGGTTGTTCCTGCGTGTTAGGACCGTGTTCCGTTCGTCTTTTCACGTCGAACCACGCGATTTGAGCGTTCGTGAATGAGAATCGGACGTTTCAGTGAGGAGATTGCGTTAGTGGCCTAATAAAGCGATAACCTCCGATTCTATTGCGATTCCTGAGCCCGCGGTTGTTCGTGCGTGTTAGGACCGTGTTCCGTTCGTCTTTTCACGTCAAACCACGCGATTTGAGCGTTCGTGAATGAGAATCGGACGTTTCAGTGAGGAGATTGCGTTAGTGGCCTAATAAAGCGATAACCTCCGATTCTATTGCGATTCCTGAGCCCGCGGTTGTTCGTGCGTGTTAGGACTGTGTTCCGTTCGTCTTTTCACGTCAAACCACGCGATTTGAGCGTTCGTGAATGAGAATCGGACGTTTCAGTGAGGAGATTGCGTTTGTGGCCTTGTCACGTCCCGAAATGGCGCGTTCAAAAAAATAAAGAACTTTCGAACTCACCACTCCTGCAGACGTGATTGTTTTTATTTGTTTTGCCCTTGAAGACCTAGATCTCCGTAGGCAAGGATACAGTCGCTTGGCTTTTGGCTGGCAGTGGTATAGGGTCGTGGTCCTCCCCGAAGAGTGATTCCAGTTTGACGCTCAGGCGGCGGATCTTGCGGGCAATCTCTTCGTCGGTGAACCCAGGTAGGTCGAGAGCTTGTGGTTGTGGTTGGCTGGGAGGCTGCTGTTGTGTGCGTGACTGGGATAGCCTCGGCGTTCCCGATTGTAGTCGTGCACGTTAGAAGGTAGGGGATCGTGTGTCACTTAAGGATAGGAATCCACTCCAGGAAACGTTATCACTTCGTTGTTTTATTGAAGAATGCCTGGTGGTCTACAACGATGGTTACAAGGTGCTCCGCGATACTGAGATCGCCGGTCAAACAGGCGGCCAGCGGCGTTACGGTATCTACTACTCGCGTTTTCAGGAATCTCTCTGTTGCTTCGCCGCGGGCCGTCTTTTATACAATATTTCTGCTTAGTCTACGTTTTTGGTCGCTGGGACCTTATTCTCGAAGCTTCTATTGTCGAATTGTTGACGGTGCATTTCGGGGCGCTCAAGGTTATGCCCATATTTGGTAATGTTCGCGATCGCGCGGCCTATGACTCATCCCTGTCGGGTTACTTATTGCGCGGTTAATTCGCGGGGGAGCTACGTGGCTTTTGGGGACCTACTACACCCCTCCCCCCTTTTGAGAAGGAAGCTTCCTAGCTTCACGTCGCGAGCTGCCTATCTGAGTTCTCGGTATTTGATCGGGTTCCCGGCGCGTGCTAATCGGCTACTCGGCTCGCGGACCGTCGCTATCTTATCGGCTACTGGGTACTATTCGCGGTTCGCGGCGCAAGCAGCTTGGTCCGGTAGTTTATTCGCTCTTATTTTTCTTATTTCTCTTTTCTTTCTCTTCCTTAATATAGATTTATTATATATATTTTTTTTTTTTTTTTTTTTTGTATGATCGACGCGTGTAGGGTAGAACAGGATTACCAAGGTAGTTATATGAGTTAAGGGTTAAATGATAATGTAGCGTATGTAGTATGTATATAATATGTATATAATAGTAGTTAGGTATAATAGTTATGTATAATAGTGTTTATATAATAGTTTATAGTTAGTAATAGTTATGTAATAGTGTTTGTGTATGTATTTTTCGTTTGGTTTAGGATTTCTTGGTGTAGGGTGTCTTCTTTGTTCCCCACGGGGCGCTTCTTGCCCAAGAGAATGGTCCAGCAGCATCGAACCGCGGTTAAGCGGCATGAGTCGCATTGTATCGCGGGCTGTTCGCTTTTGGCGAGAGGGATGTCGCACCTGCCGCAGCGCTGCAGGGGCTGGTCGCCGGTCAGGACCCCATGGAGATGCCCCCTTACAGTTACCTCTTCGCGCGCGCAGAGGCCGCAGAACATTTTGCCTTGCTGATTCTGGTGGGCCAGTACCCGGGTGCACCGTAGGCGTTGCACTGCTTGGAGGACCGTAGCGACCTGGGCGTTCCTCCGCTCTATTTTCGTTCGGTTTGCTGCCATTGTTCTGCGTGTGTGAGGGAGATAGCGGTCGCGGATTAATGCGGGTTCGCGTCGTTTGGTCGGAATTACCGTTGTTTCTCCTGCTAATGTGCTAATTACCGTTTTTCTTTTCGTTGTTATGGTGTCCCGTCTGGGCCGGTGGTTTGATTCTTAGTGAGGCTGAGCGAGCTGGTGCACCTTGACGTTTTGTCTCGGGGTTTTGCTTAGTGGGCTTTCTCATTAGCTTATCATTATCATAGGTGCATTTCGTCGAACTGTTCTTATCGAGGGTGTCTGTTCCGGTGCCACAGAGGTTGGCGAGTTAGTTGGCGGCTCATACTCGTGAGAACGAGGAGCACAGGGCGAATTTTGGTTGTCGGGGCATCTGGTCTATTTGTGTTCGTAGTAGTTGCCTGTTCCCTTATTCGATAAAGTGTTTGAGTCGATTCGCATGTACTTTCAGGGTTCGTCGGCCCATTTTGATGGTGTAATTCACAGGTGGGTGTTCTTCGATAATTTCGTATGGTCCTATCCATGGTGATTCTAATTTCTTGCTACGACCTCTTCGAACTGTTGGGTCGTGTAGTAATATCTTATCGCCCTTGTGATATCGGGTCTCCTTGGCGTGAGTATCGTATTCCGCTTTCGCGCGGAGCTTCGCTTCGTGGCTGCTCTGTTTCGCTACTTGGTGAGATGCTCTAATTCGTTCACGTAATTCCTGTGCATAATCTTCGTAAGTGTAGAGAGTTTTTGGTGGTACAGTTAGTGCTGTGGGCAGATTTGCCTGTCGTCCGTACATTAATTCGAATGGGGTGAGTCCAGTGGCTGTGTGCGGGGTCGTGTTGTAAACAAACATTGCGTACGGTATCCATCTGTCCCAATCAGTTTGTTGTGGGTTGGTATAATGTCGTAAGTATTCCGCTAGTGTTCGATGGGATCTTTCGAGTGCGCCATTTGTTTGGGGGTGATACGCGGTAGTCTGGATTTTGTCTATCTTTAGTAATTTGCACACGTTTTTGAATACATTGCTTAGGAAATTAGTCCCTTGGTCTGTTAAAATTGTCTCGGGAGTTCCATATTCGCATATTATTTTAGTAGCGAACGCTTCGGCTACTGTATGAGCTTCTTGATTAGGCAGAGGTATCGCCTTACTGAATCGAGTCAGCAGGTCTTGGAAGGTCAGTAGGTATTTGTTGCCATGTTCGGTCTCAGTTAAGGGTCCTACTATATCTAATGCGCATTTTTCGAATGCGGTACTTGGTGTGTCCGTTATCACCAGTGGTGCTTTTTCTGCACGATGCAATTTATTTTTCTGGCATAGTTCGCACTTGGCTATATAATTTTTTACGTATTGCGTAATTCCGGCCCAGTTATGGCGTTGTCTAATTCGTCCTATGGTTCTTTCTATTCCTTGGTGTCCTCCCGTGGGGTTGTCGTGGTATTCGCGTAGTATTGCTGCCTTTTCCTCTTCGCTGTATTCCTTGAGCTCATTTAGCTGTTGTGTCACCGTGTATATGGTTCTGCTAAGTGCGTCGGCGTTTGTATTCATTTTCCCTGCTTTGTGTACTATCTCGTATTCATATTCTTCTAGCTTGAGGCGCCATCGCATTAATCGTGATCCTGGGTCCTTTACGTTGAATAGCCACACTAGGGGCTTATGATCCGTGATTATCTTAAATTTGTTTCCGTATAGGTATGGTCTATATTGTTTCGCTGCCCATACAATTGCGAGTAATTCTTTTTCCGTCGTGCTGTAGTTTCTCTCAGCTTTATTTAGTACGCGGCTCGCGTAAGCTATCGGCCGGTCCTTGCCTATTTCGCCTTGTGACAATATTGCTCCTATCGCAAAATCGGAGGCGTCTGTGGTTAGTAGGAATTCCTTCTCGAAGTCGGGATAGATTAACAGAGGTGCCGTCGTGAGGGCAGTTTTTAGTGTCCGAAACGCGTGGTCCTGTTCGTCGGTCCAATCAAATTTGGTATCCTTTACCGTTAGCTTAGTTAGGGGTTTCGCAATTTTTGAGAAGTCCTTAATGAATCGGCGGTAATATCCGGCTAATCCGAGAAACGATTGGATTCCTTTTACGTTATGCGGCGCGGGAAAATCTGTCACGGCGCGGATTTTATCCGGGTCCGGCAGGATTCCATCTTTGGTAATTACGTGTCCTAGGTAATTTACTTCCTTTCGTAAAAATTCACATTTGTTTGGTTGTAGTTTTAGGTTGTGCTTGCGTAAAATTGCGAGAACATCGCGTAGTCGTGCATTGTGTTCGTCTAGGCTTCCTCCGTGTATTACTATGTCGTCGAGATAAACGAAACATTTGATACCTTGTAGTCCTGATAAGATAGTGTTCATTAGTCGTTGGAAGGTTGCAGGTGCATTCTTTAGTCCGAAAGGCATTCGGTTAAATTCATAGTGTCCATAGGGTGTAGAAAACGCGGTTTTTTCACGAGCGTCTTCGGCCATAGCTACTTGGTGATATCCTGAAGCGAGATCTAACGTTGTAAAATATTTGGCTTTTCCTAGTTGGTCCAGGATGTCGGTGATATTAGGTAAGGGAAACGAGTCTCCTATTGTTACGTCGTTTAACTTCCGGAAGTCTACTACGATTCGTAACTTTTTGTTTCCATTTGCGTCGGCTTTCTTTGGCACTACCAAAAGTGGCGCGTTCCATTGGCTATTGCTTGGTCGTACAATTTCGTCGGTTAACATTTGTTGAACTTGTTTGTTTATTTCCTGTTTGTATTTTTCTGGTAGTCTGTATGGTCTTGAGTTAATAGGCGCGGTATTGGCGGTTGTGTGGATTTCGTGTGATACGGCGGTTGTATATGTCAGAGGTTCGCCTTCCAAGTGAAATACGTCAGCATAAGTGCTACAAATATTTATTAGGGAATCCCGTTCTTCTTTATTTAAATGTTTATCGCGTAGTTGTTGTATTACTCGTTCAATTCGGCTATCACGTTTTGCCATTTCCGCGGGAGTGAGTTTGTGTATCGGTTGTATTTTTGTCTCGGAGTGTACTTCTTCGAGTTCAATTGCCGGAGGACGGAAATCTATGCTGTTATCGCTTGTGTTAAGAATGCTGACGATGCATCGGCCGTGGCGCGGCCTTGTCCAGCAGCTTCCGATAAAGACGCCGGGTTGGATTTCGTCAGCTGTCGTGATCCCGTCGTGCGTACTACGTGTTGTTATTTCTACTATGGTTTCGGATCGTGGCGGTAAGTGAATAATAAGTTTTCCAAATGGTTGTTCCAAAACGTAACTCGTCTCTAGCGCAGTCTAGTTTGGCGCCATGTCCACGAATAAAATTTATTCCCAATATTCCTTCGTATTCGATAGGGAAATCATTTGATACTACGTAGAAGGGTTGCGTAATTATTTCGGAGCCTATTCTAATATGTCCCTGTATTTCTCCGAGGGTTTTTAATGAGTTTCCTGTTGCTCCTAGTATTTCAATTTCTTTTCTCCACATGGGTACTTCATCGCGCAGGTGGCGGATTTTTATTAGGCTTATTGAAGCTCTTGTATCTATTAGCATTGGCACGGTTCCGTCGTAAGTTTCTTCTAAGGGCACGTTCGTCAGAGGTAAAGCATCCGTTTTATCTCGCGAGAGGTTTACCTGAACGACGCAACACTCTCGCGGGGTCGCGTCTCGTCTCCGTTTCCCGATGGTTCGGTTTCGCTTCTGTTGGCGGGGCGCGGAGCTGGGTCCGGCCTTGAGTGCGTGGTATATGTCCTTGGCGCGTAAGTTCGTGGCTGTTGGAGTCGACGTCGGCATTCTCCGTAGGAATGGCCAGGTCTACGACAGTAGTCGCAGTAGGCTTCGACCAGGTGTGCAGTCGTTTGCGACTGACGTGGGGCGAAGTCGAATTGGCTCGCGTATCGGCTGGAGCGGCAATCGCGTCCGTAATGTCCATTTTTTCCGCATTTGGCACATTGTACCGGATAATTCGAGCGAGCTTCGGCCCGGGGAAATTCGCGTGGTCCATTATATCGACCAGAGCGGCATTCGCGCCAACTATGTCCTGCGTTTCCGCAAGTGGTGCAATTAATGGTCCGATTAGGGTAAAAGTTGCGTTGCGCGGGGGTCGGACGCTCCGTTCGTCGAGGGTGGTAATCGTGACGGGTGGAGGTGAGGTGACGCGAGTGTGAGGGGTTTGGTCCGTTTAATTTGTCCTCTTCTATTGCGCCAGATACTGCTTCTTGGAACGATCCGTAATTCCGTGCGCGAATTATCGCGCATAACGGCTCGTGTAATCCGCGAGGGAAATTGATTAGCGCTTGGTGTTTACAAATTTCGTGAATCGTACGAATCGCTGTCGCGTTGTGATGGGGCTGCTCTAAGGCCTCCATCAAATCTGTCATTATTTGCTCGGTACGAGTTGCGTAATCTCTCACAGTTTCTCCAGGTTTTTGTCGTAGGTCGTTAAATTCGATTTGTAGGAACGCGGCGGATTTGCGCCCGAGATAGCTTGCTTCCAATTCTTCCTTGAGATGCGCGTATGTGTGTATGTCACGGTGTTCGAATTCCAGCAGTGCCTTTTTTGAAAGTTTGATATGTTGAACCGCTTCTAGTAATTCGGCCTCATCGCGTGGGTGTATTTTTAGAAATGCATAATTGCATGCGCTGAGGAATTCTTTGAGAGCTTCCGGTGAACTGCCGTCGAATTTAGGGATGTATTTCAACGCGTCCTTGATTGGTAAGTTGGAAAGAACGCGAGGGCTGGCGGAGGGCGCTGGTAGGTTCTGACCATGGTTGATGTTGAGCAGTGTGTCTAATTCGGCGCGGAGTCGGTGAATTTCGGCAGAAATTTCGGCCTGGGTAACTGGATTTTGGTTTCCAGTGGGGGTCGTTTCGTTTTGTTCTCCCTGGTCTGGCATGGTGCGATTTTGGAAGATAGCGCTTTCAAATGACAGACTTGACCTATTAGAATTAGCTCTATCGTGTTGCGGGGGAAAAAGGCTGTTGTCTAATTCTCCGAATGAGAACTCGCGGTCGAAGGTAAGATTGTTGGATGGGTCCTCGGGAGATTCCGGGTATTCGAGTACGCGCCTAACGCTGTTCCTAATCTCTCTAAGAGCAGTTACTGCGGTGTCGGTGACACCTGGTTCGACACGTGCCGCCGGGTAGCTCTGTATCGGCCTATTTCTAAGTGAATTAAATATCCGATTTCGGCTCGCGTATGTTCGGATGTATAAACGGCTGTCGGACATCTACTGTTATCGGCTTAGATAACGGGTCGGCGCATGGTTTCGACTTACGTTACGCTGGGGTTCTGTGGCAGGTGTTCGTCGGCGACGGCCTTGGCTGAGGTCACTCGACGATCGGGTTGCGGCTGCACGGTTATCGTCGTCCTTGGGCTCAGCTGTGCGTTGGCTGTTTGGTTCTCGTACGTTGTCTCTGCTTTGCTGATTCTCGTGCGTTGTCTCTGCTTTGTTGATTCTCGTGCGTTGTCTCGGCTTTGCTGATTCTCGTTTCTTGATTTCTGGTTGGCGGCTTCCTTTGTATGTCTTGCTCGTTTAGTTACTTGGTTCGTCTTCTTGTACGTTTTAGTTATTTGATTGTTGGCTTCTTCTTGTATGCTTTGTTCGTTTAATTATCTGCTTCTTCTTCTTGCGTGTTTGTTTCTTTGGTTGTTGGTTTCTTCTCTTCGGTTGCCTTCTGGCCGTCGTTTTCCCTGTTTGTTGCGTTCCGGAGGTGACGGATCCCACCGCTGCCACCAAATTATGTTGTGTGCGTGACTGGGATAGCCTCGGCGTTCCCGATTGTAGTCGTGCACGTTAGAAGGTAGGGGATCGTGTGTCACTTAAGGATAGGAATCCACTCCAGGAAACGTTATCACTTCGTTGTTTTATTGAAGAATGCCTGGTGGTCTACAACGATGGTTACAAGGTGCTCCGCGATACTGAGATCGGCGGTCAAACAGGCGGCCAGCGGCGTTACGGTATCTACTACTCGCGTTTTCAGGAATCTCTCTGTTGCTTCACCGCGGGCCGTCTTTTATACAATATTTCTGCTTAGTCTACGTTTTTGGTCGCTGGGACCTTATTCTCGAAGCTTCTATTGTCGAATTGTTGACGGTGCATTTCGGGGCGCTCAAGGTTATGCCCATATTTGGTAATGTTCGCGATCGCGCGGCCTATGACTCATCCCTGTCGGGTTACTTATTGCGCGGTTAATTCGCGGGGGAGCTACGTGGCTTTTGGGGACCTACTACACTGCGATGGAGCTGGTTGAGTTTCGGTCGCGAGAGAACGAACGACGTTGATCTTGTCCACAAGGATTTCGTCTGACAGAACCGTAGGTACAGCACAAATCCCGAGCAAAGTGCACGAGCCGGCTGGTTTGTGCGTGGAGCGGAGAAACTTTAAGTGGTTGTATTTCCAACCTCCGCGACGCGTTTTCTTTGCCATGAGACGATAGGCTTCCGACGAGTAATTCTCCCCTTGGATTTCACGCACGGACGAGGATTGGAGACACGGGACGTCAAGCGTGCATAAGTCCTGCCTGCACCGCGAGACGTATAGAAGAAGGCGTGAAAGGATGCGGAGAATTGGAGATCAAACGTGCATAAGTCCTGCCTGCACCGGATGATCTTGTCGGGAAAGGATAAACGAGAATTGGAGATCAAACGTGCATAAGTCCTGCCTGCACCGGATGATCTTGTCGGGAAAGGATAAACGAGAATTGGAGATCAAACGTGCATAAGTCCTGCCTGCACCGGATGATCTTGTCGGGAAAGGATAAATATTGAGATTTTGGGAGAGTAAGAGTTCCTGAGACGAATTGCTGGTCGGAGACACGATTGAGTCGTGGTTCGAATGAAGGAAGAATGAAAACACTTGAATTCCCAATACTTGCGATATATTGTTACACAGAGTTTGGTTCGCACGCCGGAAAGGATCTCCGCTCAGGAGGACGCAGCGCGAGGACGAACGGTGTAAAATACAGGATCGCGAAAGTACAAGACTTCGAGGTTTAGAGCTATCGAACGGTTAAGACTCGTGATTGACAGAACTGGAAGTGGTCCAGAGACTGACTCTGGAAGATACGTGTTGGCTGGTTGAACTCTCGATGTGAACTCTCAATGTGGACTGCCCGACGTGAACTCTGGACGTGGACTGACTCTGCGGCTGGCTCTCTGGAGCTCGTGAGCTCGGTCCCCACTTCGCGACGCGGCTCCGCGTGGAAGGGGCAGCCAATGAGAGAGCGCGAGCGGTGGTGGGGGACTCCCACTCGGCGCTTGTTCTCACGCTTTGCTGTCAGCAGTCTCACGGCGAGACTGCAGGTGCTTATCTACTGCTCGAGTTATCGGATACTGCAGGTGCTTATCTACTGCTCGGGTTATCGGATACTGCAGGTGCTAATCTACTGCTCGAGTTATCGGATACTGCAGGTGCTTATCTACTGCTCGGGGTATCGGATACTGCAGGTGCTTATCTACTGCTCGAGTTATCGGATACTGCAGGTGCTTATCTACTGCTCGAGTTATCGGATACTGCAGGTGCTAATCTACTGCTCGAGTTATCGGATACTGCAGGTGGTTAACGTATCAATACTCTATCTGAGGTTCTATAGGTAAGTTCGTAGTAACTATAATTGGTAAGTATAATAGGTAAGTGTAATACAGTTCCTTAAGGTAAGTATACGATATTTATATGTTAAAAGTGAAAAGGTTCGTCGGATGTCACAGCCTAATAAAGCGATAAACTCCGATTCTATTGCGATTCCTGAGCCCGCGGTTGTTCCTGCGTGTTAGGACTGTGTTCCGTCCGTCTTTTCACGTCAAACCACTCGATTTGAGCGTTCGTGAATGAGATTCGGACGTTTCAGTGAGGAGATTGCGTTTGTGGCCTAATAGAGCGATAAACTCCGATTCTATTGCGATTACTGAGCCCGCGGTTGTTCCTGCGTGTTAGGACTGTGTTCCGTTCGTCTTTTCACGTCAAACCACGCGATTTGAGCGTTCGTGAATGAGAATCGGACGTTTCAGTGAGGAGATTGCGTTAGTGGCCTAATAAAGCGATACTCCCCGATTCTATTGCGATTCCTGAGCCCGCGGTTGTTCCTGCGTGTTAGGACTGTGTTCCGTTCGTCTTTTCACGTCAAACCACGCGATTTGAGCCTTCGTGAATAAGAATCGGACGTTTCAGTGAGGAGATTGCGTTTGTGGCCTAATAAAGCGATAAACTCCGATTCTATTGCGATTCCTGAGCCCGCCGTTGTTCCTGCGTGTTAGGCCTGTGTTCCGTTGGTCTTTTCACGTCAAACCACGCGATTTGAGCGTTCGTGAATGAGAATCGGACGTTTCAGTGAGGAGATTGCGTTTGTGGGCTAATAAAGCGATAAACTCCGATTCTATTGCGATTCCTGAGCCCGCGGTTGTTCCTGCGTGTTAGGACCGTGTTCCGTTCGTCTTTTCACGTCAAACCACGCGATTTGAGCGTTCGTGAATGAGAATCGGACGTTTCAGTGAGGAGATTGCGTTTGTGGCCTAATAAAGTGATAAACTCCGATTCTATTGCGATTCCTGAGTCCGCGGTTGTTCCTGCGTGTTAGGACCGTGTTCCGTTCGTCTTTTCACGTCAAACCACGCGATTTGAGCGTTCGTGAATGAGAATCGGACGTTTCAGTGAGGAGATTGCGTTTGTGGCCTAATAAAGCGATAAACTCCGATTCTATTGCGATTCCTGAGTCCGCGGTTGTTCCTGCGTGTTAGGACCGTGTTCCGTTCGTCTTTTCACGTCGAACCACGCGATTTGAGCGTTCGTGAATGAGAATCGGACGTTTCAGTGAGGAGATTGCGTTAGTGGCCTAATAAAGCGATAACCTCCGATTCTATTGCGATTCCTGAGCCCGCGGTTGTTCGTGCGTGTTAGGACTGTGTTCCGTTCGTCTTTTCACGTCAAACCACGCGATTTGAGCGTTCGTGAATGAGAATCGGACGTTTCAGTGAGGAGATTGCGTTTGTGGCCTAAAAAAAGCGATAAACTCCGATTCTATTGCGATTCCTGAGCCCGCGGTTGTTCCTGCGTGTTAGGACTGTGTTCCGTCCGTCTTTTCACGTCAAACCACTCGATTTGAGCGTTCGTGAATGAGATTCGGACGTTTCAGTGAGGAGATTGCGTTTGTGGCCTAATAGAGCGATAAACTCCGATTCTATTGCGATTCCTGAGCCCGCGGTTGTTCCTGCGTGTTAGGACTGTGTTCCGTTCGTCTTTTCACGTGAAACCACGCGATTTGAGCGTTCGTGAATGAGAATCGGACGTTTCAGTGAGGAGATTGCGTTAGTGGCCTAATAAAGCGATAAAATCCGATTCTATTGCGATTCCTGAGCCCGCGGTTGTTCGTGCGTGTTAGGACTGTTTTCCGTTCGTCCTTTCACGTCAAACCACGGGATTTGAGCGTTCGTGAATGAGAATCTCTGAAAGGAGAAGTGGTCGTTGACAAGGACAGTCACGGCGTCCGATTTTCTGAAGAAACGATCCTCTATGCGCTTGTCCTGCTTCTCGCGTTGGGCGGCTTGCCGTTTGGATTTTCTACCGACCGCCATGGCCCAAGTGGAGCCGCCGTCCGTGGTGGTGGGGTCGTCGGCTGGCTCGAAACCTTCCAGTCTAAAATTCTCTAACTCGTCCCCCGATGTGTCCTCGGTCGTGCGTTTTCCCTTCTTATGCGAGCGAGATTCGATGAGCGTGGGTGAGATATTCTTACGCTTCGAGTTACGTACGAGAGGCGAGGGCAGTGTAGTTCCAACGGTTTGCGTGGCTGAGGACACGGCATTGCGCTCTACTTGTGTCTCCTTATCGCAGTTCGGGATCATACCGGCTTTTAGGAGTCGCTTTCGGGCTAGTTCTTTGCTAATTGCTGCAAGCTCGTTTTTAGCATTTTCGCGGACGTTTTTCTTGGAGTTCCAGGTCGTCATAAATTTTTCGATGCCTCTGTTCAGTCGCGTGACGTTTATAGTGGAGATTTGGACCTCTTCTTTTACGGTTCGATGTACGTTTTTTTGGGTTTTGATGAACGCGGTGAGCTTTTTCATAGAGCCAGTTATACGAATGGCCTGGTCCGTGATGTATCTCAGTAGTGTTTCCAAGGCTGCTTCATCGGCACCGGCGTTTGTTATCGTTTTCGGGCGGGGGGTAGACGAATCATCTCCACGGGTGGTCCCGTACGCGTTATCTTGCGGGCTAAGCTCGACAAATTCCAGCTCGGAGGAGCCTCCGATGCCCTTGGAGGCATTTAGAATGCTAGTCTCCGCTTGCTGGAGGTTGTCGTCGGTATCGCGGTTAAATTCGTAATCCGGATCGTCCGAAGATATTTTCGCGGGTAATTGTTCGGCATTTGTTCCAATAATGTCCTCAATATTCAAGGCGGTCGAGCTATCCGTCGGCAAAGATCTCTTGACCGGTTGGCTGGTCTTGTGGGTCGAGGTAAGCGGTGGAGAGCGCTGTATTATCGACACTATGCTGCCCCCACAGGGGGGGAGCACGGATGTGTATTGGAAAGGTGGTATAAGGTTGACTCACCGTGTTGGCTGTAGTCTATGGTTGCAGGTAGGAGACGCTGTTGTCGCGGCAAGAGTGGAAATCGGGACGAGATGCCTCTCTAGGTGAGTTGTGTTCTCGGGTTGTAGTCCTTCGGCTGCGGCCAATAGGACGCTGGCCGGAAGCTAATGGCCGGCAGATCAGCGACACGCCACTTGTACACCACGCGGTCGATGACTTCCGGATGCGATATGAGAGGAGTCGAGTTGCGATCCTATTTGAGGAGCACTGGGGGTCGAAGGAGACACTTTGTCACCCGGGTTAGATGACCGGGGATGCACAGCACTCGCGACAAAGTCAAGCATACGGGCGCAAAAGAGTCTTGATGACGGGAGTCCACGTGGCGGTAGCCATGTTGGCTGCCATCTTGGCTGACAGCGTTGCGCGTCGTGGGGGGTCGAACACTTGTACACGGCAGGAAGGTCCACAGTCAAGTCAAATGAAGATGGCGGCGCATGCGCACGGAACGAAATCACGCACGTGGAGGAACGCACAATGAGCGAGAATGCACTGAAAAATCAGAAGAGGAGCGATTTATTGCACTGGGGGTGTTCTATCAGAGTCGAGGAGCACTGTGTTGGCCGTATAGTGGTCGCTCGCTGTCCGTAGGTTGTACTGGAACTGTCGAAAGTCACCAGCACGTGTTTGACAGGCGCAAGGTGGCCGCCATGTTGTGCGGCCACGAGGCCGGAGCCTGAGTGGCACACGAAAACTCGGGTTTTGGTGAGTTTACCGTCAACAGGCAGGAGAAATGCACACGCGAGGGTACCGCGCGGTTTTGTGCACCAGATATCACAATATTGTGTTGCGAAGAACACACTAAGAACGTCGCAGTAGAGAACGCGCACTAGAGGCTGATACTGCGTCCGTCCAGTATGGAATCCACAGAGCGACTGACCTGACCTGACCTAACCTGACCTGACCTGACCTGACCTTTTTTTTTTTTTTTTTTCAGTGGAGAAAATCCATCATGGACGCGATTCGCAGGGATGGAGAGAAGGCCCCAAACCAACTCGGGGACTGAGTTCCGGAGAAGGCGATGGACCCTCACTCCCTCACTGCGAATTGCAGTGCCGGACTTCAACCGGCTAAAAACTCCACTTCCACCCTGCTACGTCTTCTGAGGGACCATGGGACCTCTTACGAACAAGTCCACGGCACCGCGACATCTATTTCAGTCTATTAAAGGGGTTCAAGAGGTACCAGAGGGATCCTCTCGGTCTCTTTGCCTCATATTTTCGTGGTTTTTTTTTGTGTCATAACATCCTCACAGAACTTCGCGAAGATGTTCCATGAGTTAGGATTCTGCACTATGTGTTTAATTATATTTTCAAGGCGTAGGTCTCCACTAAATTCCTGTGCCAGAGCATCTCTCTCAGTTTGCCAGGCGGTGCACTCTTGCAATGTATGTGCATTATCGTCACTGTCGGATTGGCAGTGATGACAACCCGGGTTCGGCTCCTTCCCAATTCTATGTAAGAAAGTCCCAAAGCATCCATGGTTGGATAGAATCTGGGACATCCTATAAGTAATGTGGCCTGATTTTCGGGTTATCCAGTTCTCCATAACTGGAAGAATTGCCCCAATCGTTGGATGTGGATTCCTACATTTCTGAAGGTATGTTAACCACTCATTCATTATTTCTTTCTTAGCCTCTTCCTTTAGGGCAGCTACTGCCTTTATATTTCTGGAGGCTCTTGCTTCCTTCGATAACAGGAAGTGTTTCGCCATCATTTTTGCGCATCTGTGTAGGGGTAGTGTTCCCGCAAGTACTGTTGCTAGATCGTACGAAAGAGTCCTATATGCTTTTGTGACGCGTATCGCAATTTTCTTCTCTGCCTCTTTGAGCACCTTCCTCAGGGGCGATATCTTTTTCCCTAAGTCCTCGGCCCAGATTGGAGCACCATACATTGCAATCGACTTGATTACGTTGTAATAGAGTCTTCTTATATTTTCATTCGGCCCACCTATGTTAGGCAGTATTCTGCCGAACGCTCCAATTGCGGATTCTAGCTTATTTGAGAGGTACTCCGCATGTGGACGATAGTTCCAGTGAACATCCAGGATTATTCCCAGATATTTCATTACTTTGTCGATCCGAATCGTTTTATCTCCCAATATCACGTGGTATTCCTCATCTCTGCTAGGTAGGGCGGCAGGTAAGTTCAGTCAGGCTATTGCAGTTTTCTCGTTCGCAACAGATAGTCCTAGGGATTGGATTTTTCTTGTGACTCTCTCCAATGCTATCTCCATTTTGTGTATGGCGGTAGAGGGCGATTTATCTCTAGATATTACAAGAGTATCGTCTGCATAACAGATTATCTCGGTTTCAGGTGGGATGCTGGTTCTAAGGACGACGTCATAAACAATGGTCCACGGGATTGCTGCCAGGGGAGCCCCTTGAGGTACTCCACAATTAATTGGAAACGTATTTATAATCCCAGAGGCGTCAGGAATAAGAAGGCTCCGTTCGCTTAGATACGATGCTATAACATTCTGCAGATATTGTGGGAACGCGTGCTCTTCCAGTGCTTCCAGTATTGTTGACCATGTAACTGTATTGAAGGCGTTGCTTATATCGATACTCCACGCTAACATGTATTGATGTTTATTAGCTGCTTTATCTCTCAGGTCTTTAACCTCTGAAATGGCATCAATTGTCGATCTTCCGGGACGGAAGCCGTACTGTTTCTCGGATATTCTGAGACGTTTGTGTGAAATGTGGGACTCCATCCTGTCGCATATGATTCGTTCGAAAACTTTCGCTACTTCGTTTGAGAGGCACAGAGGGCGATATGCATGTGGAGAGTCCTTTGGTTTTCCAGGCTTCTGGAGAAGGACAAGTCTCGCCTCCTTCCACGGGGAGGGGAAGACATTCTTTTTTAGGTAGTAATTGTATATCGACCTCAAATGCGGGCCCAGCGAGGCCATCAAAAATGGCCATGATGCTGTTGGCACTCCATCTGGCCCTGGGGCCGCACGTTTGGAAATAGATTTTTTCCATGCCGACTGGAGTTCCTCGCTCGTGATTTCCGGGCATTCCGAGGGGGCACTAACTGTCCTGCTATTTTCTTTCACCCTGGGGAATAGTGTGATAAGAATCGTATTCAGGAATTCCGTGTCGATCGTGTCCAGTATCGGAGCGGATGGAGCTAGCTTCTTACGGACCAGCTTATATGGACTCCCCCATGGATCCTCATTCAGTGCGGATAAGAAGGTTTCCCATGATGCCGCCTTAGCATCTTTTATGGCTTTTTTCAGTGCTTGCGCTGATTCCTTGTATTGCTTCTGAAGTGTAGCAATTGTGTTGTCATCGGGCGTCTTCCTACGCTTTGCGCGTTGAAGGGCACGTCGATTTCGGTTAGCAGTTATCCTAAGCAAGCTAATTTCATTGTTCCACCAGTAGGTGGTTTTACGTGGTAAACCCTTACTTTTCTTGCGGGTAATCTCGCAAACTTGTTTTAGCGTTTTCTGCAGATTCAGGGCTGCTGTGTCCTCATGGGTTTGGGGGCTGGTACTGTGACCTACCGGTTTCCATAATAGAGCTGTGGCAACTGCTTGCATTCGGTCCCCATCTAAGGAATTTGTTGACAATCTGTGGAGTGCGCATTTCCTGTTTGTCCTCGTTTTCGGTGGTGTTGGGTCGAAACCGATGGACCACGTGATATACAGGTGATCTGAGAGGGACTCGGTTCGGTCGTCAACTAGCCAGTTCTGTATTAGCTTACTCGCGGCTGGGTTTGCCCATGTAATATCGACCGCTGATTCGCCTTGTGGTCGGGAGCACGTTGGGGTGTTTCCTCTATTTATGAGTATCATGCTCAGGGATTGAGCCCACTCCAGGAGCAGCTTGCCTCTTAGGTCTGTGCGTGGGTTTCCCCATGCTGTGGATTTCGCATTCATGTCGCCGGTTACGATCAGCGGTACATTATGCGGTTCATTCGTGACTGCATCGCTTAAATATGACAAAAAAGTCTCGAATTCTACTATAGGGCGGTTGGGGGAGAAATAGAGGCCTATCACAGTAACCTTGTTCAGTCTGACCACTATATAACACTCTCCAGCCGTGCTTGATTTTATCGTAATTCCCCGTGGGAGGGACCGGCACCATATCGCTGCGTTTCCATCTCTGCTGGTGAACCAGTTTTCAGGTATGGTCGCAGCATTGTAGGGTTCACAAATCGTAGCAACGTTAATGTTATTTTCAGATGCATATTGATGAAGGAGATCATAGGCTCTCCTCGCATGGTTTACGTTTATGAGCAGAGCTTTTAGCATGTCGTTATTTATTTGGTGGTGGTTGTTTAGGATCCTCCGGTCCTATTCCTTTCCGGCGAAAACAGTTCGCAGTCTCGCATCTAGTACCCCCCATCCGGTGATCCATCGGGTGACTCCTTTTCATACAAAGAATGCATCTCGGTTTTGCAGCCGTGCATTCATCAGTTTTATGCTCGGCGTCCCCGCATCTGAAGCACCATTTCGATTTGTCCTCATCAGGGCTGTTGCATGATGCGCGCGTATGGCCAAAGTTCCAGCATCTAAAGCACTGGATAGGGCGTCCTTCCATCTTTCTTACTCTAGCCAGAGACCAGCCAATTCTTAATTCATTATTTTTGGCTTTTAGTATCTGTGTCGCGGTTTCCTCAAGACACTTAACCCAGACCGCGCCGCTTCCGAAGCGGTTTCTAGTGATTCGTCCGATCCGAATCGTTTCTGGGTTACATCCTGATGAGTCTACCAGTGCCTTTTTAACCTCCTCTCCCGATATAAACTCAGGTAGGTCGCTGATTATAAGATCGGCAAATTTTGCGGGACAAGTTATTTGGAGGTCCTCTTTACTCAATACCGCCTTCATTTTGTCTGCTAGCGAGGCGGCTTTTTCGCTGCAACCTTGGCCTGTTATTTCCAGTAGGAGATCTCCTGATAAGGTTAGCCTAGGCTTGACCCCTTCTATATTCAGGTCGTCCAAATTGATCGAATCTTTGGCTGTGTCCAGTGCCGAAGCATGCGAGATATTTGAGCCCTCTTTTATTTTAAGGCTGACCACTGCTGTTGCTTGTCTCTTCTTATTCCTATTGTTTAACGGCATTTTTGTTTTGGAGCCGGTAGAACCGGATAAGCTGTTCGGGGTCACAGGTATTGTAAGCCGGCTTTTTAACAGTTCCGGCTCTGGTTTCTTCCTCTTGGTGCGGCGGTTTACCGCTTTAATCCATTCCCCTTGAGGAGTTTGAGCAGTCCTTGTAGGGACTACGGACTCTCCTTGAGGAGGGTCGGCAGTTGATGCATTTTCTATTAATTTACATGGGGTATCCGCATGAGATCGATTAGGAGAGATTATAGACGTTGCCGCTGCTAACATCTCCCTGTGTAATGTGGACCGTGTTCTTACTTGCTACCTCCGATTACCCATGCTGGTTGTAGCATGATTCTCTCTTTAATATAAATAAATTGATTTACTTTCCGCATTCTCTCACTTTTTATTCAGTTTCCTGTATCTTTCGTTTGCTTGTTATTGTCCCTCGTTCATTTGTTAGTCTAGTCCCACCTCCCAGTTGGTTAATTATCAAGGCTTTGTTCACTCACCCTTTCCGCTGCCTTCTCCGTCGCCGTTGTCCCTCTTGGTTGTCTCCTCTCGGTGTAACGGACGCTACGCCACTGGACCCAAAATGCTGACACTGCTCTCCCTACCCCCTGACGCAACACCTCACGACGCTGGACCCCCGACGACGACTGGAGATTACTTACTTACATTCTGACTACTAACGAGCCTAGACGTAACATTACGAATCCGGACCGACTTGATATTAAAGGCTTTACAATAGAGACAGTGTTCCTTTTCTCTTAACCGCGAACCCTTTCGACCATCGTGACAACTTGGTGTCAGAAGTGAGCCTTGACCACAAAAAAAAAAAAAGAAGACGAAACGGACATCCACACATAGAAGAGGGAAAACAAGGAAGGACGCACAAAAACGCACACGACCCGCACACGACTACAACGTACAAAAAAAAAAGGACGGAACCATGCAGTCAACAGCAGCAATGTAAGTCACACAAATAACAATACTACTATACTAACACACGCATGCACAGTTTTTTCCTTAACAAACGATATTCTTTAAATTATCAAAATTCCGCACGAAAAATCACCGTTAACTCAGAGACGAAGTCAGGATAGAAAGACCGCGACACTCTATTTTCCTCTACCAGACAACGACTTATCGGACAGTGACGAAAACGAACGAAACATCGAAATGGCGACTATTCCTGTAAAGTTTAGAGACGTATTTGCGACAATCCCAATATTCGACGGACGTAATATATCAATCGACAATTTTATTAGTATATGCAAGCGAGCGCAACAACCATTGGCGGAGAATGACAAAAAATATTTGGCTAAGATGTTACCGTTAAAATTTTCCGGCGACGCGCAAGAAATGATGGAGGGAAAAACATTCGAGACAGTAGACGAGATTTTAACAGAATTACGGAAAATATTCGCGGAACAGTTAGAATTAGGCGATTTGGAATTACAGCTCAGGACTTCACCGCAGAAAATAGGAGAATCGGTAGAACGATACGCGGCGCGAATAAGGCGAATAAAGGCAAAGATCGACGAACGAATTAGAACGGTATTCAACACAGTGCAACACAAGACGTATTTGGACGCTAGGACAGTTGACAATGACGCGACGACAAGAAAGGCATTTATTAGAGGACTGATAAGCGAAATACGCGTGCATTTTATAAAAAGAGACGTTAAAACTTTTGAGGACGCAATTGAAATGGCGCGCGAGATAGAGGAAGAAATAAGACGATCGAAACAACTAGAGGAAATTAGGACAGCATACGAGCCACAGACAACACAAAAAACAAGTAACATAAAGGTACATTTCGCGGACGTTACAGGGACAGAAAAAAGCAAATTTTGTAAATATTGTAACAAATTAGGCCACGACATAACGGAATGCAGGACAATAAATAGAATGATAGCAGAGCGGCAACGAGATGGTTCCCACGAGCGATACGGTGAAAGACGCAAACCTCAGCGTTTCGGATACAGTGATAAGGGTTCTCACGACGATCAGCACTTAAATTCTCGGTACGGTAACGGAACGCGATATGATAAACAGCACTTGAGTAGACGCGATACAGATTACGGACTCGACGCGCGAAACGGATATAGGAATGCACCAGGGTACTACAACCGAAATATTTCACCATACTATAATAGAAACAGAAATACGCGACAATACTCTTCATACCGATATCAGAATAATCCGACATACTATAGAAATCAATCACCGTGCAGACATAGACAGAACTCGCGAGAAAGATACAGGGATAATTCAAGGGATAGGAAATATGACAGATACAGAAATGACTCACGTGACAGACGAAGCAATAGGGACAGTTCTGAAGAACGCGAAAATTATCGAGCGCAGAGTAGAAGTAAAAGTAGAGATCGTTCAGGAAATGGGAAGACAAAGGACACGACATTAACTGACAAGGACATAGAAAAAATAACCGAGCAAATGAAGCGAGTTTGGGGAAACTCCAACAGCGTTCCGCGGAAAGGCACGACGCGAGACGAGAACCAAGCGTGCCCAATGGATATATCGACGTAGAATCCGAATTAGGTAGACTTTTCCGAATAGAAGACCCGGCTGAACGAAAACAAACCGAACAGAAACCGACCGAACAGAAACCGACCGAACAGGAAAATACAAAGCAGAAATCGACGACTGAAGCAATCACAATTAGATGCGGACTATCAGGGAAGCAGTTACCACCGATAGTTATATTAGAATCGCAAGACGTGAAATCGGGAAAAGTAAGACTTTTTGTTGACACAGGAGCGGGTGTAAATTTAATTAAAATGGGCAAAATAGCGAATCACACACAAATAGATACAAATATTATATGCGAACTCAGCGGAATAACAAATCACAAAACGATGACATTGGGCATGTGCAAGGTACAGGTAAAAAATTACAACGTAGAATTCCATACCGTTCCAAATTCCTTTCCTATTACAGAAGACGGTCTATTAGGAGACGCTTTTTTCAGACAAACTCAAGCTAGCATTTCGTACTCTAAAAGACAGATAACATTTGACACACACATAATACATTTTGACGCACACGACACACTGACAGTACCCCCTAGGACCATAATACAAACACACATACGACTGATAAACACTGACTTGAACGAAGGGTATATTGATAAAATAACTGACTGTCCTGGACTGCAATTTTCGAACGCGCTAGTAAGAAATCATGGGAACATAGCATATGTGCACGTCGCAAATCCGACGAATAAAACAATATGCACGGCTATTCCCAAGGTCATATTACAGCCTATCGAAAAAATTAATGATACGATAGCTGACTGCAACAAAAAATACACAGATGACGAACTGACAGCGCACATGACGAATGCAATGGACAGAGTCAGTAAAATACAGGCACTACTGCAAATGCAAAATTTAAATCCTGAAGAACAGAAAAGAGTTCAACAATTAGTTACAGAATTCCCAAATTTGTTTTATATACCCGGAGACAGACTAGGACGAACCGACATTTTACAATACAGAATACACACGACTGACGACACACCAGTACACACAAAACAATACAGATACCCACCAATACACAAGACTGAAATACAAAAACAAACGTTAGATCTCCTAGACAAAGATATAATACAGACCTCAACCTCTCCCTATAATTCTCCGGTATGGATAGTTCCAAAAAAACCAGACAAGGACGGAAATAAGAAATGGAGAATGGTAATCGATTATAGAAAATTAAATGCAAAAACAGTACCATTCACATACCCAATACCGAACCCAATTGACATTCTTGACCAACTAGGAAACGCGGAATATTTTACGATATTAGATGTAGCTTCAGGTTTTCATCAGATCGAAATACACCCAGACGATAGACATAAGACAGCTTTTTCGACGCCAGACGGACATTTTGAGTATAAATACATGCCTTTTGGATTACGAAACGGACCAAGTACTTTTCAGAATGCGATAGATTTGATAACTTCCGGACTACAAAACGACCTATTTAAGTATATTGACGATATGATAATACACGCAAAAAACCTAGACGAACACGACGCGAAATTTAGACGGGTTGCACGCAGATTAGAAAATGCAGGTTTCAAATTACAGACGGAAAAATGCCTATTTTTAAGGAAAGAAGTAACGTACTTAGGACATAAAATAACAGCGAAAGGGGTGGAACCGAACCCATCATTAATAACTGCAATACAGGATTTTCCGATACCGAAAACTAAAAAGAACATCAAACAATTATTAGGAATGACAGGCTTTTATAGGCGATTTATAAGAAATTATGCGAAGATAGTAACGCCATTAGTTAGACTCTTACGGAAGACAGAAGACTTCAAGTGGACTAAGGACTGTCAAGCGGCATTCGAATTACTAAAACGAAAATTAACAGAACGACCAATACTGAAATATCCGGACTTTGACGACGAATTTACAATCACGACTGACGCTTCAGACTACGCTATGGGAGCAGTATTGAGCCAAAAATACAACAATTTTGATCATCCGATAGCATATTATTCAAGAGGACTGACGAAGACGGAACAAAAATATGATCCTATGAAAAAGGAATTGTTAGCGATAGTTAATGCAATCGAACATTTCAGACCCTATGTATACGGTAAAAAATTTAAATTAATCACCGACAACAGAGCTTTAGTGTATTTAAAAAACAAACCTAATCCTCCACAACAACTACAGAGATGGCAAATCACATTAAACGATTACGATTTTGACATAGAGCATAAACCAGGTAAGCAAAACGTAGTAGCGGACGCGTTATCTAGAAACCCAGTGCCAGTATTACCAATAAGACAAAGATCAAGCGACACTAACGACGACGAACAAGAGGAAAAACGACAGAAGCAACACCACCAATACAACACACGGCAGAGAAGTGACACGAACGAAGACGACAATATGCAGGACGAAAAAAGACAGAAACAACAACATCAATACAACACGCGACAAAGAAGCGACACTAATGAAGATACTGAGGAACAACAAAGGAGGAAAAGACCACATCAGGATCCACAAGAGAGTCAGGAAAGTGACATGGAGTATGCGCTAGAGGAACAAGGAATGGATGAAATAAGCGATGACGAAATGGCTACTTCAGACAAGGATATGAGCACGGACTCAGAAGAAGAAACAGATAAAGAAGAAGTTAAACGTGAAAGGAAAAATGAAGAAAAATTAAAAGAAAATATAGAGAAAAGGATGAAACAAAATGAAACAAATGAAAATGCACAGAAATGGAAATGCCCAGCAAGCGGATCAAGAAATCCTGAGGGAAACAGCGACCGTCCGCAAATAGACGAAGAAATGCCCAAAATGGAAAAAGAAGATCGACAGCTCCTGGAAGAAAAAAGCCTAGCAAGCGGATCAAGTCCTATAGCGGGAAAAAGCGGCCGTCGGCTAACAGACGAAGAAAGAAAACGCATAGAGACACAAGATCGACAGCTCCTAGAAGATTTAAATACGTATAAAGCAAACTCAAAGGATGAAATAAATAATGACGAAATAAATAATGATGAAATAAATAATGATGAAATAAATAATGATGGAAAAGTAATGACGGAAAACGGAACGCGAAGCGCAAAGGAAAATGGAAATATAGAAAGAAACACTGAAAGACAAAGAGAACAAACGCCAGAACCGAATTTCAGATCGCCAACGCAAAGTTCGAAGAGTCAGGATGCAGGACAAATCAACGATGACACGCAGAATATCGAATGTACAGGAATCGGACCGGCTTTCCGAATACCGACAGCACCGACTAGGATTGGCAATAGTCAACCAGATAATATTAACAGAATCGACGACGAAGAAGAAGATTCAGAACAGACGGGTACAACGGACAGGGAAACGGACGACGAAGACTACCAACCAACGAACTACCACAGGAAAAGACTAACAGCGCCACGACATCAACGAAAAACAAGAAATGCAGAAGACGACAAAATTGACAGAAGAGACATTGTTACTAACGGAATTACAATTACGCAAGACAACATAATACAACGAAAGGACAATATAGCATATTTCATTTCAGCAGACTGTATATTAAATACGATAACGACGGAAATATTAACAGAAAAAGGCAAGATAGATAGTGCTAGCTTATTACGATGCAATCCCGAAATAGGTGACGTAATGATTACAAGAAAAAATTTAACCTGCTATTTCGCGTTAGTATGTAAAAAGAAATACACAGACGATACAAACCTACAGACCATAAAACAATGCCTAGAAAGACTACTGCTGACGATACAGAGAGCGGGCATCGAGACAGTCACAATACCGAAAGACCCAAAAATAATAGACTCACTCACATGGTCAACGATAATAACATTTTTAAGCAAGAAAAAAGATAACAATAGTAAAATTACGTTATGTGAGGGACTAATCACGGTACCAACAGTAGACAGAAGACGCCAAATAATTCAAGAATTCCATAGTTCAGTGATAGGTGGACATAAAGGGGTGACAAAAACGTATCGACGAATAAGACAGAAATACTATTGGAAGAATATGAGACGCGACGTAACCGACTTTATCAGGTATTGCATGGACTGCCAACGAAACAAATTAGTTAGGATCAAACACAGAGCACCGATGGTTATCACGGACACGCCGACGGAACCTTTTGACAAAATAGCTATTGACATTTGTGGACCATTGCGAAGGACGAAAGACGGAAACGAATATATATTAACAGTCTTAGATCTCTTTAGTAAATTTGGAATTGCTATACCGTTAAAACAACAGACAGCAACAGACGTAGCGACAGCACTAGCGGACAGGGTAATAGCAGTTTTCGGAGCACCAAGAGCGATACTTTCCGACCAGGGAGCGAATTTTATGTCAGAGACGTTCCGACAGTTTACAGAAATTTTCCAAATAAAACATTACAGGACATCGACCTATCATCCACAATCGAACGGGGCGGTAGAGAGAAGTCACCACGGATTAATAGAATTTTTAAAACATTATATAAACGACGAAAAGGAATGGGACAGATTATTACCGTTAGCATCATTTTCCTATAACATTAGCATACACGAAAGCACAGGGCACACGCCGTTTGAAATAGTCTATCATCGAACCGCAAACACACCATCCGAATTTCCGCCGGTAGAAAAAGTAATGACGTATGATGAGCATATGAAACAAATTAACAAACGAGTAAAACAGACGCAACAGGCAGTATTCGAACGACTGATACAGTTTAAAGAAAGGATGAAGAAATACTATGACAAAAAAACGAAGCAACTGAACTTTCACGTAGGGCAACCCATATTTTTATTAAAACAACCCAAGAAGGACAAACTAGACTGCAATTATACAGGACCGTTTAACGTAGTACGCGTTTTAGATAAAAACAACATAGAAATACAAATTGACGAAAACAGAACAAAAATTGTACATATAGACAAAATCAAACCCGCGTATGTTACAGGTGCCTCACGCACATTTTAAGTGTAGTGATAGCAAGCACAATACTGCCGCTGGAACGAAATCAAGGACTGTACTCGACGACTATAGGGACATTACAATTATACCATACGACATGGACATTAGTAGCACATATAGACACGCAGGGAATAGCACAAGAATACGACATCGCAAGACAGAACACGGAAGCGCTATCGCGAGTATGCAAAGCAATTGGTACGACATGTTATTTCGATACGAAAATTAAGACGATATTGACACGACTGAACAACGCAAAAAGAGAAATCGATTCATTGCAAGAGTTAACACCGGAGATACAGATAAATAGACGAAAAAGGGGAGCACCGTTGACATTCATAGGGAAAATTAGCAAGGCATTATTTGGAACAATGGACGCAAACGACGCAAAACGAATTGATGCACAAATAAACACTCTAGCCAATAGTACAGAAGAATTAGCGCAGATAATAGAAAGCAGGACACATATAATAAAAACGAAATTCGACCAAACAAAACAACAAATACGAAACCTTACAGTAGTAGTGGGAAAACAGATAGACAGAATAAACAGCGGACTGACACAGATAAGGAACCAAGAGATGAATATACAGAAGAACGCGGAAATAACATTTTGCATCTCAGGACTAACAGAAGCTATAGACGAAATAGAGCGACATACAAATATACTAATACAAGCAACGCTATTTGCAAAAATAGGACAGATACACCCACAGGTACTTACAACGCGACAAATACTAAAAAGTGCAAAAGTAATACAAAACACAGTGACAGACAGAGAACTCCCAGTACCACCAGAAGCGACACACATATCAGATCTAATAAAAGTGAGCGAGGTAGCAATTTATCACAATGGAAAGGAAATAGTATACGTAATAAGGATACCACTGCTAGATACCACAAAATACAAGCTATACCGACATATACCAATTCCGGTACCGCAAATTTTTAACAACAAAACAATGAAATTCGCATTTATCAAACCATTAACAAAATATTCGGCAATATCCATGAATTTTGAGGAATATTATAACATTGAGGACTTAACGACGTGTAAAAGATTGACAAATAAGTACATATGCGAGCAAACGAATCCCAGACAGAGAGTTAGAGACGATGCAGAGTGCGAAATACGCATGGTGATAAACCCACAATTCGAAAACCCGGAAGACTGCGACGTAAGACTGAAGACGCTAAGGAGGACACATTGGACAAGAATTGACAACACAAACTCCTGGATTTTTGCGACACCGAAAACCGAAACAATATATATAACATGCGACGGACACGAAGCAAGGACAGAGACGATACAAAAGACCGGAATATTAACCTTGGACGCTGAATGTATAGCAAGAACGCAAACGGTGAAACTAATCCCTACGATTGACATTGTATTGACATTGTATCAAATATTTCAGTAGCAGCATCGAAAGGACAACCATACGCGCTAAACATAACGAAACTGATAAAACATGCACTAGAGGGACAGGACGTGACGAACTTTACGTATGTACTAGCGGAAACCGAAGCGTTTTTACAGGCGATAGATAGCGGCACAAATGGGAAAGATGAATTGGAAAATGGAGATACAAAGTTAAAAACCATAATACACAAAGCGAGAGAAATTAATAATGTACACAGTAGGCTATCAGTCATGGAAAGGCTTCTTAAGTATGTAGGTATTTCAATTGTTCCAATGATAGCAATAGGAGCGATAGCAGGGAAACTGTCGTTGTGTGGAAGAGTGGAAATGGTACGTAGACTGTTACAGTGTAGACGAAGAAACAGAGGAACGCCCGAGTCGACCCTGACAAGTAACGCAATGCCACTGACAGTTTACATGACGCAACCAACACGTGCGAATGAGATAACTCAAAGAATAACAGAGTTAACAGCCATCGCGGACGGAAATGTACCTTAACATATATACTAACCTATTATATTTAACCATTATATAACATTAACACATTTAATTAATAAGCTATAACTAACACATTTAAACTAACAGCTATAACAAGCGTATCCAAATTAACAAATATAACTAATACATTTAACAATATGGTATACACTAACAAAAAAAAAAAAGAGGAAAAAAAAAACAACAAAAACGCACAGCGATAATGTAATGATAGGATGAAGAAAGTCAGCGAGACCAGGCCACGGGCGATGCTGTGCCCGATATGCAACGGCCTGACCAGCCGAGGTGCGGAGCATATTGCGTGGTGCCTCCAAGAACTGGAGCAACGGACAGAGGAGCGGCTAGAGAAGAATACAGCATGCGGGATATGCGGAGGATTAATAGCGAATTCAGATATAATCCGCCATTACGGCGAATGCGCGGAAAGAATGATCACAAAGTACCAATATAATGAGGCGATGTTGGCATTAGCTAAAGACAAGGACGAAGACGAAGACGAAGACGAACCCAAATGGGTGAGATCTCAGGGGACACAGACAGACTTGACAGGCGATGACAGAACAATAAGAAAATGGACGAGAGTACAAGAGACACAGACAGAAGAAAGAAAAATAAAGACGAAGGACCAAACGACAGAAACGGAAAAGCGCGAGACTAAAGACGAAGGAACACAAACAGACCAACAGAACATAGAGGGACAGAAATGGACGATAGACATAGATGATGAAGGACGTGGACTAAGACGACGAGACGCGATGGAGATAAACGAAGAAATAAAAAAACTGCAGAACGAACTAATGAGACGGACAGTAACGCTGACGACACAAATGTTCGGACGAGTACAGATAACAGAGATTGACAATGACGAACAATGAATACTAACAAAGACAGAATGACTAACAACGAGACTAACAGACGAAATACTAATAATACATATACTTTATATTCTACTAACATACATTTATACGAAACATTATATTAAACACATCCTTTTTTTGATACATTATATACATATATACAAAAGAAAAAAAAAAAAAAACTATAGTCAAAACAAACCAACAGTGATTTCATTCATTCATGCCACCTAACCGAAATAACTAAAACCAAAAGCGACAAAGACATTACAGGTTACACAGCCATACACAAGGAGCATAGACGGACAATACCAAGGAGAGAGAAAAAGACATATGTTAACACAAACTAAGGCAAAATAGGTATCCAAATCATAAAACCAAACACAAGGTAACAGAAAAGAACAATCTAATAGTGAGAACAGGTAACAAAGTAACAACAGGTAACAGGTAATACATACAAAACAACAAAATAATAATATTAATAATAATAAAAGAAATTTTTTATTTTTAACCAAAATCACGGAAATAACTAGATAAATATTAAATTTTCATGAACGAAATGACGTAAGGACGAGGACACAAGGACATACGAAACGACGAGACTTGGACAACAACGGACGCATTGACAGAAATAAATTGGAAAAACACTGATGCGGGAGCATCAGAATCAAAAGCGGGGGAGTGTAACGGACGCTACGCCACTGGACCCAAAATGCTGACACTGCTCTCCCTACCCCCTGACGCAACACCTCACGACGCTGGACCCCCGACGACGACTGGAGATTACTTACTTACATTCTGACTACTAACGAGCCTAGACGTAACATTACGAATCCGGACCGACTTGATATTAAAGGCTTTACAATAGAGACAGTGTTCCTTTTCTCTTAACCGCGAACCCTTTCGACCATCGTGACATCGGCTGTCCCTGAATTTCTTTCCTCGCTGGTTTTGGCCCTTTGAGTACCCCGTACCCTTTGCTCGTTCCTGTCCTGCGGCGGTTGGGCTGCTGGGTGGTGCCCACATTGCCTCCAGCGTGGTTTGCCTTGTACTGGGCGCTCCGCTGCCGCTATTTGTCCTTTGGCCTCTGCTTGCTTTCGGTTCGACTTCCTTACTGTTATTGCTATTTGTGCCGTTAGTCGTGCTACCCGTAAAGCTTGGTAGCGGCGAGGGGGGTCGTGGGTTATGGCTCTTTGGCCCGCGTTCCCCTTGTTCCTTCTTTCCTCGTCATTGGCTTCTTCCTTTTGTTTGTTTGCGAGCCGGCCGTGCTTCCGCTGGTGCTGGCGGTCACATTCTCCTCCGTCGCTTGCCCGTTCGTTTCATATTTTCCGCCTTGTCTCCTTCGGGTTGCTGCCTCCGCCATCCTTTGTTTTTCTTCTCTCTCCTCCTTTCTTTCCTACTTCATCTTCTCTCCCATGACCTTGTTGGTAATGGTTCTGAAACCTGCCATTTGGCCGCGATGCTTGTACTTGCTTCTTGGAAGTTTGTTGTCGTTACTCTTCTCCCAGTATTCGCGAACCACTCGTCTCTTTCGGCTTGCCATTTATTGCATCTCAGCATAGTGTGCTCCGCATCTTCCGCCTCCTATCTGCATTTTATTTACCGCGAAGGTGTCCCGTTATCCGCCGCTGCTCTATAAGTCGGGCAGTTGTATGCACCGGCCACATGCCTTAGCCGGCCCTCTTCCATCCCCGCCCTCATGCAGATCACACATCTCGGGTGTGTTGCGTCACAGTTATTTATGCTGTGGCCGTCCGCTCCACACCTCCTGCATAATTCTTCCCCTTTGATGTTTGCCTCGCACTGTGCCCTCGCGTGTCCCAGCCCGTGGCATCTGAAGCACCGGTTTATCCTCGGAAGCGGCTTGATCCTGCAGCTTCTGTATCCTATCCGCACCTTCTCCCCTCGTTCGCATATTTTCCAGGCCGCGAGCGGCAATTCGACAATCGCCAGCCCGGTGCCGTTGCCTACTTGCTTTAGTAGCCTGACTACTATGTCCGATTTGTGGGTTTCTTCACCTACGCTCCTACTTATTGCCTCAATTATCTCATTCTCCCTTGCAAGTGGGTCTATATCCCTAATTTTTGCCGCGAAGGTACTTCTGAGGCGCCGGTGGTCCAGGCTTTTCCCCAGTGCTTCTTTGATACCTTCGCTAGCGCGACCCATGTCCTTTCCTCTCCTGACCTCCATAATGAGGTCCCCTCCTCTTGTTTTCCTCACCTTTTCTACATTCTCCATTTTAATACCCACCCTTTTGACCACGTCCCTATACGTCTCTTTGTATGTCTTGGCTTGTCCATCCCTGACTACAATAGCGTCGTTCCTGTACGGGGGCGGTCTAACTCCCCTTCCTGTGGCTATTTTTGGTTCGTTTGCCTGGGCCCTGTCTCCTACCATGCCCGCCTGTGCCTTATTTTTCATACCCTGCGGGTATGTTCCCTTTCCTGGCGAGTATCTCGGCTCTCCCTTTTCCCCTTTTATCCTCCTTCGTGCCACTATCCTGAATCCCCTTCCTGGTTCCTCTTCCGGCCCTTCGGTTTCAGTTCCTCCCCTCGCGTTTCTCTGCTCCGGTTCGGTTTCTTCCCCGTTTGATTCTCTACTATCGTCGGAGTCGGGCTGGTGACGGATCGGCTTTTCTATCCTCCTTCCTCCTCCCCCCTTTTTAGTTCTCTTCTGGTCTTGCACCAGGCCCGGGGAGATTTCTTTCCTCTTTACTGGCGTGGAGGTGAACATTCCGAGTCCTCTTCCTCCTTCGCCTCCCCAATCCCTTCTTCCTTGCCCCTGCTCCGGTACCCTACTGTTCCCCGTTCTTCTACTTGTTTCCGCCCCTCCTAGTTCTCTAAGCTCCCTATCTATCTCCTGAAGCTGAAGCCCGATATTGAATAGCCTTCTTTCCCTGTAGTTGGTTTCTGACTGTTGTTCACCTAGCCCGTGCTCCCTCCTGATCTGTTCCCTTTCCTTCTTAAGCTCATACAATACTTCGTGCATTCTGCCTACATCCTGTAGCAACTTCCATGCCTTATGGTCTAGCTGCTGCATTTTCTTCTCCGCCTCCCGCGCTCCCATATCCTCCTTCCCCTTTCCGTCTTCTCCTTCTTTTGTTTCTCCCTCCCTCTCTTTCGCCCCTGTGTCTCGTCTCTCTTCCTCAACATGTATGTCCGCCCCCCCTTTCGTTTTCCTCCACCCCTTTCCGTGTCCCTCTTGCCTGCCTTCGCTGACCTCTGGGTTGTTCGGTTCCCCTTCGACTTCCATTTCGTCCCCCATTGATGCTCCTCCCCCACCATCTTGTCTGCCTTCTCTACCGTTTTTCCTTCCCTCCTCCATCTTCTCCCTTTCCTTGTCTATCTGTCCCTCTATTTCTTCTATCCTTCGACATCTTTTCTGGTTTTTGTCCATTCCCCCTCCTGCCTCTGTGCCCTGTGCATCCTCATATTTGCTTTTCTCGGGTTCGAGTCCCGTTTCTTCCCTCGCTAGCGGGTTTTCCTGCCGCCCTCCTTTTCCCCTTCCTTTAGCGGTCTCTCTTGTGTCGGGGGTTCTCTCCGTTGGTTCCCCTTCATCCGAGCTCATGTCCAGTGTAACTTTGCTAAAGATCCTTTCTATCCGCCTGCTCCTCTCCCTCTCTCTCTCCTTCATCGTCTGCTCCCTCTGCTCCCATTCCTCTATCGATCTATCCGCCCCTCTTTCCCGTCGAGGAGGTGTTCGTGGCGTCTTGTTGGAGCGTTGGAAAACTGCCGAGCTGTCGTAGTCACTCCCGTCTGGGTTTCCGCTCTCCGACCCTTCGTCTTCTCTGCTACGTCCTCCTCCTTTCCTGACCGGTGTGTCCAGCATCCCTTTCTCCTGTAGCAATATAAACTTGTTTGCCAGTCTAGTAACTGCTTCCCCGCTGCGTCTGTCCCTGCTCTCAGCACTTTTCCTTGTGGTGTCTTTGTCTTTGTTTTCCTTGGCTCTCCCCTCCTCCCGGTCTCCTTGTCTTTTCTCAATCTCCGAGTCCGGTTTTATCTCCTTCCTATTGTTTGGCTCCTGGCCTTCCCTGCCGCTCGTTTTGCCTTCTCCTCTGCCCTTCCTACTGTTTTGTGGTTTCAGGTCGATACTATGCTGCTGTTGTGTTTTGTTTGTGGGTTCCATAGTTTCATTTGCCAGCGCTGGCCGTATTCAGGGTGAGGCCGTTCGGCGGAGAACGGGTGCACCCGCGGTTTCTGTCCGCTCCCCGGTACTCCGGGGCTCAGTCTACGTTTACCTTCCCCTATTTTGATAGGAAGGCACCTCACCGTCGCAATGACGAGTCCGACTTCGTCATCCAGAGCACGGCTGCCTTGCCAAGGCACCCTTCGGTGGCTGGTTCCTGAGCAGCAGTGGGGGGCGCCTCCTCGTATCTCCGGTTTCCCGGCTTTTCACTTCCGGTTCGGTCGTGGCGCAGCTGCCCGTCCTCTCCATCCGTTTTCCAGTGCGCCCCCACTGCTCCCGGCGCAACTCCCGCTTCTGCTACGTCCGTCCGGTTACTCTGGTCCTGGGATTTGCCTGTCCGTCAACGTTGATCCATCTCGTCTATTCTTGTTTCCCCTCCCTATTATTCCCCTGGTTCCCGGGCCCTCTTTCCATTGTGTCTATCTCTTCGGGTGTTTGTCAATCCCTCCACCTATCCTCGCCACACCGTGTCTGCGGCACCGGCTTTTGGCCTTTTTCCGTCGCAGACTCGGTGCCCCGGACGCGCTGCCCCGGGAGCGACTCGCCCTTTGTTTCCTCGGCATTTTCGTCGCCGCTTTCTTCACACGCCTCCGTCTGTGGCCCCTTCTGGACCCCCCTTTACTTGCCTCCGATACGCGCGATGTCCTTGCGCCCTCTGGTCGTCCCCTCGAAGGTGGGTTGCGTCCCCTGGTATGCTCCCTGTATGGCGGCGTTTCGTTTCGCGCGCCCTTAAGTTTGTTTCGCGTCCCTAAATTTGTTTCGCGTCCCTAATTTTATTGTATGACAGTTGGTCGCGCAGCCTTTGGGGCATCCCATAAGTTTTCGCTCCTAATTTCTTCCCGAGTGGTGGTGCCATCTCTGGGTTGGTGCAAGCACACCCCGGTGTCCCAAAATTTTCCTTCCTCGAGGTTTTCTGGCATTTCCAGAGTGCCCGCGCATGCGCTGCAGGCACGCGGGCCTGTCCCTAAATTTCTTTCTCCTCCTTTATAATCAAATTTCCCTCTTTTGTCCTTTGCGCATGTGCTACAGATGCGCGAATCCCTCCCTGGGTTCCTTCCCTACCTACTGCGCATGCGCTGCAGGCACGCGGGCCTGTCCCTAAATTTCTTTCATTCCCTTTTTTTTGTCCTATAAAAGGGTTTAGTAGGGGCCTTACGTGTGTCTGACAATGTCCTATCACTATCTTGATTTGTTGTAATCCCCATAACTGTATTTCCCCATCGTGATCACTTCGCTAGTCCCTTCATACTGTCAGTTGACTTCTATCCTTCCTTCAGGGGTTCGGCCCTTCGCGAGGGTGTTGGGAGGGGGGGGGGGGCGTCATGGCAATTCCCATGTGCCCCCCCCCCCCACTCCCCCAGCTTGGCCCCTTTTTTCCGCCGCCCGGGCAGGCAGAAGGCCACTATGACGACCTTCCGCCCCTCTTTCGAGTATCCCGACCGGCGGGTTGACCTGACCTGACCTGACCTGACCTGACCTGACCTGACCTTTTTTTTTTTTGTTCAATTCCTGTGGTCCCATACTATCCCGGCGCCCTTTGGCATCACCTTCCGGCACTCTTCGGGGTGTCGGGCTTGGGTCTATGTCCGGTGGATTCCTACATCTCCACCCGGGTGTTATTGGGTGGAGTTCGGATGTCAGTTCCACTTAAGTGGTCATTTTCCCGTCTCATACCATATGTCCGGTCAGGTCTTTTCATTGTGGTCGTCGAGGAGCGTTTGTTGCGATCTTCGGATTCCTAGGGGAAGGCCAGGGGTAACAGTTTCCTGGGCTTTCTTGGCTTTCATTCGAAGTGCGGGTTGGCGTCCTCTGATTTTAGTCGCGGGTGGGTTCTTGGCCAGGTCAGGTGTATTGTATTTGGTGAGAAAAGTTTTCTAAGTTCCATCATGTTCTCAGTGATGATTTCATTCTAAGTTCCATTTAGCTGCTGCTGAGGAATTTCATATTGCAGTCGGCCTTAGTGAGATGATTACATTCCATCATGCTCTTCGTGGGAAATTTCGTAGTCCCGTCAGGGGTTTCTTCTGGTGTTTTCTCAGGCTCTCCGTCTGGAAATTCTAAGTTTTGTCAGTCCTCGGTGAGAGTTTCCTAAGTTCCCTCGAGCTGTTGGTGAAAAAATCTTCTGATTTCCATCGTCCTCGGTGAGAATTTTCCAAGTTCCCTCGAGCTGTTGGTGAAATAATTTTCTGAGTTCCATCGTCCTCGGTGAGAATTTTCTAAGTTCCCTCGAGCTGTTGGTGAGAAGTTACTGAGTTCCATCGGAACTCGGTGACAATTTTCTAAGTCCCCTCAAGGCTGTAGTGACAGAATTTCTTCAGCTACCGTCAAAAGTCCTCGGTCAGAAAATTTCTAAGTTCCATCAGGTCTTTGTGGTTTAGGTGGTTTTCCTAGGGTCCAGGTCGGTCTCTTGGCTACAGAAAAATCTAAGTTCCATCGGTCCTAGGTCAGGAAATTTTTCTAAGTTCCCTCAGGCTGTTGGTGAGAATTTTTCTGAGTTCCCTCGGCGGTCCTTGGTGAGAAAATTTTCTAAGTTCCAGCAGGTCCTTGGGCCGAAATATCTGATTGCATCCGGTCTCCTTTCGGAGAGGAAAGATTCGAAGTTCCACAGATTCTTGGTGCGTGGGTTTCTAAAGGCCTGTGTCCCCACTCCGTGTGTGTTCAGAGGTGCAGTGGATTTGCCCCCGGGCAGTCGCGGTGGGAACCACGGTCCCGTCCCGAGGGGTGGTTCCTTCCTCCTTCCTCCTTGGTGGTGGCGGTCATCGAGTGAGTGGGGTGTCTTCTCTCTCTCTCTCTCTGCCTGCGATGTCCCTCTGGGCTGGTACATGGGTCCCGTCGCGGAAACAATCCTGTGTGGTTTCACTGGTGGATGGTGCACGATCGCTCCTCTCTACTTGATGGCCGTCGTCCATAAGGGAGAAACATTGGTGAAAAATCCTTGCGATTGATGAGGCTTGAAAACGGCTCTGTGGTGTGCACCAAAGGTCCAGTAGACTCCGTCATTGGCTATCTGTGGAGGTTTGGAGGGCTGTAGTAAATAAAGGCGTTATCGGCTGGTGCTCTCTCTCTCTCTCTGGTTTCAGGCGATCCCTTCCCGGGGGTGTCCAGGATGTGCGATTATTTTCCTGGAAGCACTGGGAGGTAGTGTGGAGGTCCCCAGGTTACGCGAGTTGCTCGTGCCCTGGTATCGATATCTGTTCAAAGAAAGAAGAAAAATCCGTGCTGTTTGTGGGGTTCGAACCCGGGTCCTCGCCGTGTCTTTCCTGGTGCCTGCCTCTGAGCCATGAGTTGTTCTGGTTATCGTGTGTAGTTTCCGGGTACTTGATGAGCATTTCTGCGTGCACTTGTTTCCGTGGTCGGTAAGTAATGTCGGCGCTGCAGTGTTTTTCGACAGATTCCAGCGTCAATAAGCAGCGCGTTGCTTACCCTGTGGCGCTGTGGGTTTCTCCTCCGGTGTTGTCGATGCTTCTGGTGTGATTTACCGCCGCCGCGGTTTCCGGTGCGCTGGGTGTCCGCTGCGTGGCGTCGTGTGCTGACCTCCGTTCTCTGCGTGTTTCGGCCTCGTAATTTCTCTCGTCGCGCTCCTTAGTTGCCAAGATGTTTCTTGCGAGGTCTGCTATCGCTGACCAGTTTTCTTGATTTTCCAGCATCTTTCCCGTGAGAGTGTCTACCCGCAGCTGAGTGCCAAGCCTTTCTTCTGCGAGACTTCTCTCCGTAGTCCATCTAGGGCACTCGAAGAACGTGTGTTCAGCTGAGTCGACGGTATGGGGACAGTACCAACAGCAAGCTGAGTCTCTCTTTCCTATCTTTTCGAGAAAGTGTCCAAAGCAGCCGTGCCCGGAGAGCAATTGTGTGAGATGGAAGTTTGTGTGGCCGTGTGTCCTCGATACCCAGGCGGTGAGGTTAGGGATCAACCTCCTCGTCCATAGGCTTCGCTCGTGGGCGTTTTCCCAACGTGCTTGCTAGTCGTCAAGGGTAAGGTCTGTTTCTTCTGCATCATTCTCCGCGTGTTGGAATTTATTGACCCTTTTTTTGCAAGTATGTCGATAGGTGTTGTAGCGGACAGGACTAGCAGTGCCTCTGTGGGGACCGGTCTATATGCGGAGACGACTTTCTGTGCTACGTACCTTTGTGCCTGCTGTAGTAGTTTGACTGACCCCTTGTACTGGAGTGCCTTTGCCCATGCAGGTATCGCGTAGAGCAGTATCGCGTTTACTACATTTGCCTGGATCTTTCTGGTCTTGTAGTTTGACCCTCCTACGTTCGGCATGATTCTGGCTAGTTTGTGGCAGGCCTTGATGGCTTTGTCATGCGCGTATTTTGCGTGCTCGTGGAAAGTTCGGAATCTATCTATGACCACTCCGAGGTATTTTATGTGCTGTGCTGCCTTCAGCGTTGTTTCCTTCCACTTGAAAGTGTCTATCTTCGCCTTACGGTTTCCAGCAATTTGCATTAGTTCGGTCTTCTCAACAGCTAGTTGGAGTTTATTCTTATCTAGCCATAAGTCCACTTTGTTTAGCGCTCTTCGAGCTTTGTTTCTCACTTCGGTGGTGGTTTTCCCTTTTATCAGGATTGCAAGATCGTCGGCGTATGCAATGTTTCTGACGTCTTGTCTTTCGTTCAGTCTTACCAGGTCATCGTACGGAACGTTCCAGAGCAAGGGGGCCAACACGGATCCTTGCGGCCCGCCGGCTGTGGTGGTGAAAACAAGTCCCTCCGCTGGATGTGACGCCAAGATTTGCCTGCCTCGCAGATATTCCTCTATGTTCGCAGTGAGTAGTTTGTCAATATTTCTGTTGTTGAGCGCTTCCAGGATCTTGTCGTGCCTGCATTCATTGAAAGCATTTTTAATGTCTAGGGTTATCAGCAGTGCGACGTCTGCTTTCGATGCTGCGGTGTTGGCGAAGTTTACGACTTCTGCGACGGCATGGGTGGTGCTCTTTCCTTTCCGGAAACCAAATTGGTACTTCGAGAGTCCGCCGGTCTTCTCAAGCTCCTGCGACAGCTTGTTTCTGAGGATGGTCTCATAGACTTTTGCCAGCGAGTTTGCGATGCATATCGGTCTGTATTTCACAGTTTCGTTTTTGGACTGGTCTTTCCGCGGTTTTTCGAGGAGGACTAATCTTTGTTGTTTCCACGTTTCAGGGAAGTAGCTGTTTGAAAAACACAGGTTAAAGAGTTTCAGCAGGAAATTTGGTTGTGCTCCGTGTAGTTCCTTGATCTCCTTCGCGGGAATTCCATCTGTGCCAGGGGCTTTGCTAGTCTTTAGATGTTTGATTGCATCTGTCACCTCTTCTGCTGTTATACAATCGTTTCTGTTTTCAGGTGCTGTTTGAGTTGGTGTCCTTGGTTGATCTTCGTGCATATGTTGTTCTGAGCCCATAATGGAGAAGAGATCTTGAACTATTTCCTTAATTCTGGTTTGTGGTAAGTACGCTGTTTTGCCTGTGTACCTGAGCTTGTCCATCACGATCTTATAGGACAGTCCCCACCTGTCTTTATCCAGATCGGCGCACAGTTTGATCCATTTTTCTGCTTTTTGAGCCTTTATTTCCTTTCTGAGTTCCTTCTTCTTCTCTTTGTAGGCTGCATGGAGTTGAGCAGCATTTTCAGCATCTCTTTTTAGTGCTCTCGAAGCTTTTCTGCGTGCCTTGCACGTTTGCTCGCGCATTTCGGCAATCTTGTTGGTCCACCAGTATTTAGCTGTCCCCTGTTTCTTTGTATTTGACACTGGCGGCATCGCACTGTTGCAGGCTTGGTTAATTATGTCACACGCGAGGTTCACCTTGTCCTTCACGTTGGCGCCTTCTGGTCCTGCGTTGCTGGTGAGTATGTCACTTGCTTTTATGGTGCTAGCCGCTATCATGGCTCTGAAACTGTCTTTACAGATCTTTTTGTCATTCCAGATTTTGTGCCAGGCAGTGTTTCTGGATTCGGAGTCTTGGCTGCGTGTGGGATCCATAGGAACGTCGTGTCTTATATACACATGGTCACTTCCAGAGTAGTCCGCTGGATAGGACGTGTGTAGTCCTTCGCCCAGGATCTTCTTGCTCGCGAAAAGAATGTCGATTTTTGAGCTTTTCTTTCCATGGCTGAAGGTAGGTGTTTTGTCGCACGCGGATACAAACAGGCTCTTTCTGGACATGAATTCCGCAAGGCTCCTCCCACGATAGTCGGTTTGATTTGACCCCCAGAGCGTCGCTTTTGCATTAAAGTCGCCGCCGATGACAGTGGGACCATTTAGAGCTTCGAGGGCAGAGTCTAATTCATGCAGTTCTTTGTCATACTCCTGCTTTGTGACGTTTGGTGATGAGTAATAGCTAATGACGTTTATTCCGTTTATTTTCAGGCCTACGAAGCGACTGCCTTTGATGACGGTGTCCTCGATTGACTTGGTCGTGCCTGATACATTCGGAGTCCATATAGCTGCTCTGCCTGTTTCATCCGTTTCCCATCCGTTGCCTGGTCTGTATACTTCGGAGATGAGCACTACGTCGACTTTGTTTTTCGCAACGGTTTGCATGAGAAGGTCGTTAGCCACCTTTGCGTGGTTCAGGTTTATTTGCCAGATATTTATTTTTTCTGCCATTTTAGGTGATGAGGGGGTCTTGTTCCATCAATCCTCTGACCATTGGACATCGCCTGGAGACCGAGATGTGAGCGACTTCGTTGCCAGAGAGTCCTAGACCTATGCACGCTGCGCACTTTGGCTGGTTCTGACATTCATCTATCGCATGCTCGTTGCTACCACATTTTCGACAATTTGACCTTTCTGTTGTTACAGATCTGCAGAGGGCTGCAATGTGTCCTATTTTGTGACACTTGAAGCAACGCGTTATCCGATTTACCGCTTGGATGGGGCAGCGGAGATAGCCGATCCTGATCCTACCCGATTCGACCATCTTCTGGGCCGTGGCTCTGTCCGTGGTAAGGCCGGCTATCTTATTTCCGGATTTTAGCTCCCTGATGAACCGAAAGCGGATGTTGTTTTGCTCGAGTTTTCCAAAATTTTCTTCGACGGCCGTGTTGAGTTCTTCCTTACTGGTGAGCTGGTCCATGCCACGAATCTCTACGTCTACTAGTGGTTCGAGTGTATTAAGTTTTGTTTTCTCACCAATTTGTTTTTGCAGAGATTGAACTATCGCCTGTTTCTGCCCGGATTGTTTGGAGATTTCGATGACCAGGTTTCCCGCTCTTGTCTTCCTGGAGCCCAGTATGTCGGCCGATGCGAAATCTTTATTGGTGCGCATGGTGTTGAGCGCGTCGCTGAAAGTAAAGGTTTCCGACACTTGTATTGAAATTGCTTCCGAGTTTCTGACTGGTTTATTTTCGATCCGTTGAGTTTGTCTGATCTTTGCAGTGAGGAGTCTTTTGGTCTTGCGTCCAACGGCCTTTGCCCAGGTGATCGATCGGCCATCGGTGGTTGTTGCATCTTCCGCAGGTACAAAACCCTCCTTTCTAAAATTTTCAAGCTCCTCGTCCGATGAGTCGTCCACCGTTTTCTTTCCTTTCTTTCGGGTTTTGGCTTCGACTATGGCAGGTGAAATTTCTTTCCTTTTCAGGTTTCGTTCCGGTACCCTCTGTCGCTCCGTGGTGGTCTGCGTCGCTTTGGAGTCTACCATGTTCTGCCTCAGTTCGGTCTGTGTCTCTCTGCTGGTGCTCGGAATGAGGCCTGATCCAAGTAGTCGTTTCCGGGTGATTTCTTTATTTATTGCTTGCAGTTCCGCTCTGGCGTTTTCTCTCAAGAGTTTATCCTCGTTCCAGGTAGTTACGAGCTGCTCGACGTAGTTCCCCAGCCTGGCCACCGTCACCGATGAGATCTGCAGTTCCTCTTTGATGGTTCTGTGCACGTTTTGTTTTTCTTTACCGAAGAGAGACAGCTTTTTTATTGAGTTTGTAATCTTGGCCGCTTGTTCGGTTATATTTTTGAGCATTTGTTCGTATTTTTTGTCATCCGTTGCTGTTTTTAAGAAAGATTTGGGACGCGGGGCGGTGTTTTTCTCCCCTCCTGGCGTGCTGTAGAGTTCCCCTGGTGGACTGAGTTCTATTAATTCGGTGCCTGTAAGACCTCCCATCTCGTTGAAGGACTTCATTATACTGATTTGTGCAGCCTGGAGATTTTCGTCCAGCTCCATGTCGGATTCGTCCCTCTCAGCTGTCACAGTTTCCGCTCTCTCTGGGGTCCATGAGGTTTTTGGCACTGATCTTGGTTTCTCTTTGTCTGGCGTACTATTTTTTTCGGCGGAGGTCTTTTGCTTGGACGACAACGACGGTGGGGTCCTGTGGAGCGAGGCCATTTAGGTGTTTTAAACCTAAAACGGCGACTTCCACGGACAGAAGGACTTTAGCGCTTTCGTTTCCTCGCTTATGTTTACGTGTACTTGCGTCTGCGCAGTTTCAGTGTCCTCTGCTCAAGAAATTCGGCGTTGCGCGCGCAGCTCAGCTCCGCGGCGAGCGGGGTGACGTCACTTAAATGGCGAAGGGTACAGACGATCTACGTAACCACCTGTTTCCTTACTGCTCGGAGGCGGCCATATTTGCCTAGCCTAGAAAAGCGCATGCGCACTTTGATCTATGGTGTTTGACTGAGCAAACCGTCTTTCCTTGCACTTAGATTGTTTAACTTCACTTTCAACTGCACAAAACTGTTCTCAAACGTTATCACTGCTGCGAGGCAGTGATAATGCCGGTTTCGAGATGTAGAGCACACAGAAATTAGGTTGCAAATAGTTTAATTGAGATCACACTGGTTGACGCGAATGCGGCAGCGCGGCCGGTGCCGCAGCGAAACGAAAATAAACGTGTTTTGTTTCCTGGTCGGCTGTATCCTGTCCATGCGTTGGCGAAATAGCTATCACTGGCCCAAGACGGGCATATGCACTTTGTATAAATGTCCTAGTACCGACGTTCACTTTATTCGAGGTATACTCGACAGAGTTGGTGTACGATACGTCCGCTCACCACGACGGTTGCGAGCAGACTGACCTGACGTGACCTGACCTGACCTTTTTTTTTTTTTTTCGCCACTTTGTTATTAGGTCCTCTACGGCTGCCATGACCTGGCATCATCTGTTAGGATATACAATCTGGTCATGGGGGCCGAGGACTTTGTCCAGGTGTAGTGTGGGGTTAAGCTCTACATCTCCCCTCGGGGGGAACCCGGTGGAAGTTCGAGGTCCCTCAGTCCAATGATCAGCAGGACGCAGGGTGTCTTTGGCTCGGGCTTCTGCCACTGTGGCTGCCTGTATCTTGTCGCTCGAGCGCAGCTGCCATATCTCCAGGCTCGGCTTGTTTCTTTACGTGTACGCAGGGTCAAGCAGGTCCTCGTCCGGCTTTGCAGGAAAGGACGGAGTAACGTTCCGGATTTCCTGCAGTTTCTGTGTAGTTGGGCCGGGGTTCGGAGCTCAGGTCAGGTCAAGTTGGGGCGCGAGCCAATCACGCGGCCCAAGAGTCCACAAACGACAATACAAGGTTCAGAGGTGCGACTTCAAATATCGAACCGTGTGGCCAAGGTGTCTGGGCACGTCTCTGTTTCTATGTTTGCGGGGCTTGGGGATCTGTGGTCATCAAGGTAACGCTCCCGTTTCGTCTGGCCTTGCTCTGTCGCGTCCGTTCTTCGAATTCCTTTCTACGCATTATGCTATTAAAGAATTTCGTGATTTCGTTCCAGTTTCCGGGTGAGGCTAGCATCAATGCCGTCAAGTTTCCCACGCCGATGTTTGCACCCAGTGCATTCGCAAGTTTCAGCCGGTCTTGTTGCCACTTCACACAGTGGAAGAGTGTGTGATCGGCTGTGTCCTCCTCGTGGTTGCAGAACCAGCAGGCGGCTGTCTCGCACTTACCGATTTTTTGCAGAAACGCGGCAAAACATCCATGGCCCGTCAAGCATTGGGCCGTGTGAAAGGTGATGTGCCCGTGGTTTCTCTGGATCCAGGGTTCGATGTTGGGAATTAACATTCTGGTCCAGGTGTTTTTATCATGGGCCGAGACCCATCTCTCCTGCCACTTTCGGTACATTCTGCGCTGGATGTCCTGTTCGTCTTCATCGTCTTCCATATCGAAGAGAGCGATCCTGGTTTTTGCCATTACTTCTATTGGTACGCAACCGGCTAACACCAGGACTGTTTCTGTTGGAACCGTTCGGTAGGCTGCTATAATTTTTATGGCGGCCAGGCGCTGTGTCTTGCTCATAGTTTGAACAGCAGTTTTCAGCTTCATCGCATCTTTCCAGGCAGGTACGGCGTAGAGGAGGATGGCATTTACCACCTCCATCTGTATGCGCCTGGACTTGCTGTTAGAGCCACCGATGTTGGGCATGATCCTGGCTAACTGGCCGAGTACTCTTAACGCTTTGTCGCAGGTCTTCTTTACGTGTTCCAGGAAATTCCGATGTTTGTCGATTATAACGCCCAGGTACTTGATGTGCGGTTTGATTTCCAGTGTTGTTCCCTGCCAGGTAAGTTTTTTTAGTTGCGCTTTTCGATTTCCAGCCAGTTGAATGATTTCCGTTTTTTCCACGGCGTAGTTCGTTGGTTGAGAGCCAGTCAGCAATGCGATTTAACGCTTGGGTGGCTTTACTTCTGACAGCTTTTGCGGTGTGGGCTTTGACCAGCAGTGCAAGGTCATCAGCATATGCAATATTCACCCTGTCGCTTTTATCGTGGAGTCGTACGAGCGAGTCGTAAACTATATTCCATAGGGTGGGTGCTAACACCGACCCCTGAGGAACTCCTGCATGCACAGTTAAGGAGGCGTTTTCTGGACGGCCGGATAAGACGATCGAGCGTTGGAGTAGATAGTTGTGAATGACTGCTCTTAGGAGAGGGTCTACTCCTCTCATTTCCAGCGCCTGGCATATTCTGTCGTGTCCACATTCGTTAAACGCATTTTTGATGTCTAGCCTGATCATAAGTGCTACGTCAGATTTACGTGCGGCGGAGTTTGCAAACTTTACAACTTCCCTGATGGCATGGGTTGTACTTTTTCCTTTGGTAAAGCCGTATTGGTGACGAGCGAGTCCGCCGGTACGTTCTATTTCCCGAAGGAGCTTCTCTCTAATGACTGTTTCGAAGGCTTTGGCAATTGCGTTAATGATGCAGATAGGTCGGTATTTGGGCGAAGAGTTTGAGTTGTCTGTCCCTTTGGAAGGTTTTTCGATGAGAACCAGTCTCTGCTTTTTCCAATTGTCCGGGAAAAATGCGTGTGCGTAACAGTCATTGAAGAGAGCCCACAGGAGGGAGCCATTGGCCTCATGTATACGTTTCACGAGTTTCGCGGAAATGCCGTCTCTACCGGGGGCCTTTTTGTTGTTCAGAAGCTTGATTGCCTCGTTGATCTCCTCACGTGTGATGAGTGGTTCTGAGATCGTCTGCGGAGGGTTTTCGTGCGTGTGACTCGAGGTGCCTTTGGGTTTCAATACGAAAAGTTCGCCCACTATGCCATTTAGCCTCTGGGGTGGGAGGCGGTCGGTGCAGCTGCGCGAGGTGAGTTTACCCATGACGATCTTGTACGGCATGCCCCATCTGTCTTGATCGATTTCCGCACAGAGTTCAGCCCACTTGAGCTCTTTCTGTTTTTTAATCATTTTAGCCAACGTCTTCTTTTTTTCCTTGGCGCTTTGGCGGAGCTCATCGGTGTTGGCGTTATTCTTCAGGGCCGCTCTGCTTGCTTTCCGGCGGGCCGCCTGCGCCTGTTTCCTGGCTTTCGCAATTTCTTCCGTCCACCAGTACTTGGCCGTGTGAGGACGATCCGAGTTATGTATCCGTGGCATTGCGCTATCGCACGCTTTAAAGATAATTTCGTGGATTGTGGCAACCCTGTCCTGGACCAAGGTAAGTATAGTTGAGTCGGGCGTGATCAGTTCACGAGAGTGTGCGATCAGTGCGTCGAGCGTTATCCTGAATGTTTCCTCGTTGAAATCTTTTTCTCTCCAGATCATGCTCCAGCAGGAAGGCGGGCGGGGTGTGTCGGATGGTCTAGCGGCACCTCGCATGTGGCAGTGCTTCTGGAGGACATGTAGCACGTATCTGTGGTCGCTACCCGAGAAAATGTCCGGTAACGACGTGTCAACCCCTGCTTTGATGATTGAGCTAGATGCGAAGGCGATGTCGATTTTCGATTGCTTGGACCCGTGTACGAAGGTGGGGTTTCTGCAGGACGTGGTGGGCAGAAGCCTCGTGCGAGCGGCCATCTCGGCTAGGAGCCGACCGCGTTTATCGGTGTGCCGGGATCCCCAGAGCGAGGATTTGGCATTAAAGTCGCCACCGACCACACATGGGGCGTCAGCCTTGACGATCTCGTCTTCCAGGGTGTTAAGTTGTTTCCTGAAGTCATCTCGATTGTCGTTTGGCGAAAAATAACAGCTGAGTATGAGCGTGTTATTGAGCAGCTGCCCGACAAAGCCTGGTCCGTTGATAACGTGATCTCCGATCTTGCAGTTTCTTCTGGATGGGTTGGGGAACGCAATCGCCGCGCGTCCCGTTGTGTCGGCCACCCAGCCCCGTTCGAGCCTATAAACCTCGGAAATGAGCAGTACGTCAGCCTCCGTTTGAAGACCGGTCTGACCTAGCAGGTCGTGAGCAAGTCTGGAGTGGTTAAGGTTGATCTGCAGGATCTTTATTTGTGCGTTGTTGTTCCGCGCCTTGGCAGCCATTTTATCGGAGAGGGTCCTTCGTTAGCAGCTTCCGCACAATTGGGCATCTCCTGGAGGAGGACACGTGAGCCGCAGCATCCCCCCGGATCCCCATAGCCGTGCAAGCGCAGCAGCACGCTGCGTTAGGGCATTCCTCGAAAGCGTGTTCGGCGCTGCCGCATTTGCGGCAGTTTGTGGTTTTTGTGCGCACAGTGGGGCAGTTGGCAGATATGTGGCCGAGATTGTGGCACCGGAAACATCTGGTGATGCGAGCTACCGCGGAGATAGAGCAGTTTATATATCCGACCTTAATTCTACCGGCTTCGGCAATACGGCATGCTGTGGCTCTGCTCGTGGCAAGACCGGCAATTTTGGCACCCGTTCGAGTCTCTCGGATAAACCGGAAACGCACTTCAGCCGCTTCTAAATCCCCGAAATCGCGTTCCACCGCCTCCATTACTTCTTCCTGAGTAGCCAGGAGGTCGAGCCCTCGAATCTCGATATCCACAGTGTCGTCCAAGATACTGACGCGAGACTGCGATCCGACCTTTCTTTTAAGCGCTTCAGCTACCGCCTTTTTGTTTCCCGAATTGCGTGGCATTTCAATAATTAAATTGCCGCCTCTCGTTTTTCTGGCCGCGGAGAAAACGGTGCCCTTGATCTCCTCAATTTCGCGGAAGGCGCGAACGGCGTCTTGGAAGGTGAACTGTTCAGTGACGTGAACAGTAACCGCGTCCGTTTTCCTGGTAAAGCGCTCCTCAATGCGTTTCTCCTGCTTCTCGCGCATGGAGGCTTGCCTTTTGGCCTTTCTGCCAACCGCCGTGGCCCATGTGGATCCCCCGTCGGTTGTGGTGGGGTCGTCCGCTGGTTCGAAGCCTTCGCGCCTAAAATTGTCTAACTCGTTCGCGGATGATTCTTCGGTTGTACGTTTACCTTTTTTGCGAGATCGGGCCTCAAGGACCGCGGGCGAGATGTTTTTGCGCTTTGGATTTCGGGCGAGGGACGACGGAATTGTAGCCTCCGCAGTTTGTGAGGCTGTGGACGTGGTGTTATGCTCCACTTGGGTTCCTTTGTCGTTGCAAGAAATCATGCCGGCTTTAAGGAGTCGTTTTCGAGCGACCTCGTTGGTGATGACTTGCAATTCGCTTTTGGCGTTCTCGCGAATTTTCTTGTTGGAGTACCAGCATGTCGTAAATTTTTCTATGCCTCCGTTGAGTCGTGTCACGTTAATTGTGGAGATTTGCACCTCCTCCTTTATTGACCGATGTACATTTTTTTGTGTTTTTATGAACGCTGTTAGTTTTTTCATGGACCCGGTAATACGGATGGCCTGGTCGGTGATATATCGCAATAGTTTAGCCAGATCTGCTTCGCCGATACTAGAGTCCACGATTGTCTTCGGGCGAGGCGTGGAGGAGGCGTCTCCTCCTCGGGGGGTACCGTACGCGTTGTCCGATGGGCTTAGCTCCACAATTTCCAGTTCTGCGGCGCCACCAATCTCTTTGGATGCGTTGAGAATGCTGGATTCCGCTTGCCGAAGGTTATCTTCATTATCGAGGTTAAAATCGCCCTCTAGTTCGTCTGCGGACAGTTTGGTCGGCAGTTTCTCGGCATTGGTGCCGATAATATCTCCGATATTCATGGGTTTCAAGTTTTCCATGAGTAACTGCCTTTTAACCGGCTGGGAAACCTTATTGGTCGACGTCTGGGGCGGGGAGTGCTGAACTACCGACATTTTCGTGCCGCCCCCTCAGGTGGGGGGGGGGGGGGGGGGGGGGGGCTCTAGTGGTTATCGAGAGGAAAGAGGGTATGTGGACTCACCCGCTTGCTGTTTTCCGGAAAGCTGTGGTGCAGTTGCGCTGGGGTCGAGAAGACTCGGGGACGCGTGAGAGGCCTCTCTAGGTGTTGTTTCACCACGGGTTATAGTTCTGAAAAGTGGTGGCCAATGGGAGACGGCCGGAAGATTATGGCCGGCCAATCAGCGCGCACCTCGTGCTCGCTTTGCAGTTCGGAGTTTCTCGAAGGTGTTTTGCAGGTTTTGCGTCCACTGACTTGCTGGCACAACACTTTAAGAGCGAGAAGTCACTTGGCACTTAGTATATATGTCCGTCAAGGTTGCATTACACTTCGATTTTAGCGATTACAGCGTACAGATGTTTATCAGTCCTTTCACGTGTAGGCGGCCATCTTGGCAGCGGTCATGGCTGTTGGTTGCTGTCGTATATCGCGATTGGCCAATCACAGCAAGAGTGAGCGGCCGGCTGGAGCCAAGATGGCGGCGCATGCGCACTACGATTTTTACGCCACGTGTATGTAAGAAAAACGCACGTTTTAGAAGTCAGAAGCACCAGGATGAAGATTTTACCGCACTGGGAGCGATTGTGTCGAGATAATAGTACACAGTACACGTTTTGATATGCACCCGGGGGCGCGGTTTTCCAACAATCACTCTTTAGACTCGCGAGCACGTGCTTGACATGCGTACTGTGGGCGCCATGATGCACGGCCACGAGGCCGAGGCCTGTGCAGCACTATTTTACACTGGAGCGCGATAAAGACACTGCTCGTGATGTGAAAGGACTTTGTAACTGGAGGATACAACACTTTACACACGTCAATTGACTGTTTTTCGTCGCGAAAGGTACACTGGGGGTGTCGAGTATATGCGCGCACGAGAGCGCTAACTACGACACGTCTGCACGGTGTGAAGTCCACAGGGCGAATAGTCCACAGGGCGAATGACCTGACCTGACCTGACCTGACTTGACCTGACCTGACCTGACCTTTTCAATCCCTCCACCTATCCTCGCCATACCGTGTCTGCGGCACCGGCTTTTGGCCTTTTTCCGTCGCAGACTCGGTGCCCCGGACGCGCTGCCCGGGAGCGACTCGCCCTTTGTTCCCTCGGCATTTTCGTCGCCGCTTTCTTCACACCCCTCCGTCTGTGGCTCCTTCTGGGCGCCCCTTTACTTGCCTCCGATACGCGCGATGTCCTTGCGCCCTCCAGTCGTCCCCTCGAAGGTGGGTTGCGTCCCTTGGTATGCTCCCTGTGTGGCGGCGTTTCGTTTCGCGCGTCCCTAAATTTGTTTCGCGTCCCTAATTTTATTGTATGACAGTTGGCCGCGCAGCCTTTGGGGCATCCCATAAGTATCCGCTCCTAATTTCTTCCCGAGTGGTGGTGCCATCTCTGGGTTGGTGCAAGCACACCCCGGTGTCCCTAAATTTTCCTTCCTCGAGGTTTTCTGGCATTTCCAGAGTGCCCGCGCATGCGCTGCAGGCACGCGGGCCTGTCCCTAAATTTCTTTCTCCTCCTATATAATCAAATTTCCCTCCTTTGTCCTTTGCGCATGTGCGACAGATGCGCGAATCCCTCCCTGGGTTCCTTCCCTACCTTCTGCGCATGCGCTGCAGGCACGCGGGCCTGTCCCTAAATTTCTTTCATTCCCTTCTTTTTGTCCTATAAAAGGGTTTAGTAGGGGCCTTACGTGTGTCTGACAATGTCCTATCACTATCTTGATTTGTTGTAGTCCCCATAACTGTATTTCCCCATCGTGATCACTTCGCTAGTCCCTTCATACTGTCAGTTGACTTCTATCCTTCCTTCAGGGGTTCGGCCCTTCGCGGGGGTGTTGGGGGGGGGGGGCGTCATGGCAATTCCCATGTCGCTCCCCCCCCCCCCCCCCCCACTCCCACAGCCTGGCCCCTTTTTTCCGCCGCCCGGGCAGGCCACTATGACGACCTTCCGCCCGTCTTTCGAGTATCCCAACCGGCGGGTTGACCTGACATGACCTTTTGTATCATCACCCTCCACCATACCTCGCAACACCAGGCCTAGGTACCGTCCTTTCGGGCTTTTTCTCTAGTGCCTGGTGCCCCGGTCTCCTTGCCCCGGGGGCGACCGCCTTTCTGGTCTGGCCATTTTGTCGCCTTATGTGATACCTTCCGTTGGTTGTTTTGATTGCTTCTCATCCCTGATTGGTCCGTTTCCCGGCTCCTTCCGAGGCCTTGTGGCGCCCTCTCAGACTACTTTCGGGGCTGTTCCCAAGGTAGTAGTCCGACATTCGTGCTTCAAGGCTTAGGTTGTCCCGAGTGTTTCCGATCTTACCCGACTCTTGCCGAGGTCTTGTGGTGCCCTCCCAGACTATTTTCGGGGTTGTCCCCAAAGTAATCCGACATTCGAGATTTTCACTTCAAAGTTTAAGTTATCCCGAGCGCTCCCGATCTCGCCCGACTCTTACCGAGGTCTTGTGACGCCCGCTCAGACCGTTTTCGGGGTTGTCCCCAAAGTAATCCGACATTCGAGATTTTCACTTCAAAGTTTAAGTTATCCCGAGCGCTCCCGATCTCGCCCGACTCTTACCGAGGTCTTGTGACACCCTCTCAGACCATTTTCGGGGTTGTCCCCAAAGTAATCCGACATTCGAGATTTTCACCTCAAAGTTTAAGTTATCCCGAGTGCTCCCGATCTCGCCCGACTCTTACCGAAGTCTTGTGCCGCCTTCTCAGCCTATTTTCGGGGCTGTCCCTAAAGGAATTCGACATCCGAGAAGTTTCCACTCCGAATTAGAGTTTCCCCGAGCAATCCCGATCTTGCCCGGCTATCGCCGAGTTCTCGTTGCGTCTTTTTGGATTTTCGGGGGTTGTCCCGAAAGTTGCCCGACGACCGCGTGGACTCGCCTCCGTTTGTGAGTGCCTCCGAGCTCTCCCCGAGCTTGGCCGAGCGTCGCCGAAGTTCCGCCTTCGCGACCGCGTGCGCCTCGTGTCAATTTCGCGCGCGCGGTGTCCCTACGCTAGCCCGACGCGCGCCTGCGCTTGGCAACCCGGTTCGCGTGGCTTTCCTCCCAGGGCACGTGCTCGCGGCGCGCGTGCGATCGCCCGCCGCTCTCACTCGACGCGCGCCTACTTGGGCGTTGTCGCAAGTTCTGTCTGTTTCCTTATTTTCTGTCTCGTATTGTTTTCTACCTATTCCAATTTTACAATTTCGCATTCTTGTGTTTGGACTACTCATGCTAGATGTCGTTGCCTGTACTATTCATTATCACCGTGTACTTAGTGTTTTCCACACTCTTCGCCCGCCTCTGTCTCTTTAACTTTCCGCCTTTGGTATGGTTAACTAGATTGGTTGACCATTACTCCCTTATGGGGGGGGACGGGGCAGCAACCGGTGTCCGAATTTGCTCCTGGGGTTGGATTTCTCCTTCCCCGGTTCCATTCCTTCCACCGCCGCCTCCCGCTCCCTTTCCGCTGGTCGGGGGAGGGCTCTGGATAAATAAATGCTCCATTTCCCCCTCGTATGAGTACCCCCCGCCCAGCGGGGTGACCTGACATGACCTGACCTGACCTGACCTGACCTGACCTGCCCTGACCTTTTTTTTTTTTTTTTTTTTTTTTTTTTTCCTTGATCAATTTCCTGCGGTCCCTTTGTTGTCCCTCCACCCTTTGGCATCACCTTCCGGCACTCTTCTGGGTGTCGGGTTGGGACTATGTCCGGTAGGCTCCTACTTCTCCACCCCGCTGTTGTTGGGTGGAGTTCGGACGTCAGTTCCACTTGGTGGTCAGGTCGGTCTTTGCCTTGTGGTCATGGAGGCACGCTTAGTGTTCTTCGTGTTCCTTGAGGAAGCCCAGAGGTACCAATTTCCTGGGCTTCCTTGGCTTTGTTCCGAAGAGCTGACTTGCGTCCTCTGATAATGTTCTCAGGCGGGTCTTTGGCCAGGTCAGGTGTCTCACTGAGAATTTTTCAAGTTCCTTCGGTCCTCGGTGAGAATTTTCTAAGTTCCTTCGGTCCTCGGTGAGATGTTTCTAAGTTCCTTCGGTCCTCGGTGAGAATTTTTCTAAGTTCCTTCGGTCCTCGGTGAGAAAAAATCTAAGTTCCTTCGGAACTCGGTGCGAAATTTTCTAAGTTCCTTCGGTCCTCGCTGAGAGGTTTCTAAGTTCCTTCAGTCCTCGGTGAGAATTTTTTCCAAGGTTCCTTCGGTCCTCGGTGAGAAATTTCTAAGTTCCTTCGGTGCTCGGTGAGAAATTTTTCTAACTTCCTTCGGTCCTCGTTGCGCAATTTCTAAGTTCCATCGGTCATAGGTGAGAAATTTCTAAGTTCCATCGGCCCTCGGTGAGAAGTTTCTAAGTTCCATCGGTCCTCGGTGAGAAATTTCTAAGTTCCTTCGGTCCTCGGTGAGAATTTTTCTAAGTTCCTTCGGCCCTCGGTGAGAAATTTCTAAGTTCCATCGGCCCTCTGTGAGAAATTTCTAAGTTCCATCGGTCCTCGGTGAGGACCTGCCCTGACCTGACCTGACCTGACCTTCTTTCTTTTTTTTTTGGACGCGGGAGAAATGAGTTACGCATCCCCCCCGGCCTGATTCCGGGGCCCAGTCCCCGGGGCCACAGGGGTATGTGGGACTCTCCGCGCCAGCAGGGCCAGCGCGGCATACCCACTAAAACTCCCGCGGGTATGCATCCTCTGCCGCGTCGGACCCTCCCGGGTAAGGGCTACCACTCTACCGGGAGGGGCTATACGGCCACTCATCCCCTAACAAGCCGGGTGGGATACCACTTTCCACCCCGCTTACCACCCTGCTGTTCCCAGCGCCCCGCCCTTTTTAGGGTGGGGGGGGGGCATCAATTACCTCCTAACAGTCCAGTCGGGGTTCCCCCGACCGAACACCTGCCATTCAGGATCTCTGGGGGGGGGGGAGGACAGCACAGCTGAGAGAGCCCGGGGGCTCGCTTCTGGCCGCCTCTCCCCCCTACTGTCATGTTCGGTCAGGGGTTGGGTCCCTCCGCCGCCGTCGGGGCGGCCGCGGGGTGGGACCCCTACCCCTGCCATCTCCCGGCGGACCCCGACCGTCCGGCGGCACCTCACGCCGACGGATTCGTTCCGCCTCCTCCTTCTGCGACATTACAGTTTCGCAGAAGGAGGCAAAGGCCATCCACTTCTCTCGGCTCTCCAGCATTGCGGTAACAACGCTGGAGAGCGAGACATCCGCAACGCCGAGGGCCACCGCTAGGTCCCGCATCGGCCCCTCCCATGCCTCACACACTTCTAAAGTGTGCTTGGCATTGTCCACTAGAAAATCACAGTGGTGGCACCGCGTCGTGCGCTATTTGCCCACCCGCCACAGGTACTTCCCGAAACATCCATGTCCGGAAAGCACCTGTGTCATCCGGAACGACGTTCCACAGCTCCGGACCCTGTGCACCCACTGCGGTAGGCAGGGCCGGAGAGCCCTGACAGTCCATTGCCCGGCAATGTCCGGCCGGTGGAGGTATTCCTCCCACCGGTCCAGCATGGACTGCCAGCGCTGGCGCCTGAGGTACCGCACCATCCTCGGCGTGACGGTGATCCCCCTCTCCTGGAGCCCCCGCTTCTCCCAGTAGAGATCGGCATAAAGCCGCGCAAGGAGCTCCATAGGGGGAATACCCGCGAGGACAAGTGCAGCGTCCCGCGCCGCCGTGCGGTAGGCCCGGCAGACCCTGATCGCAGTCACTCGCTCCGGCGCGCGAATTGCTCGCTGCAGAGCACTCGACCGCGACAGGGCATCCACCCATACCGGTGCGCCATATAGCGCCACCGACCGCACGACGCTCGCGTACAGGCGTCGCACCCACCCCCCAGGGGCGCCGAGATTGGGCAGCAGCCGGCCAAGGGCTCCCGAAGCTTTAGCCAACCTCGGCGCCAGGAGGGCGAAGTGCTGCCCAAATCCCCAGACGCCATCCAGGTGAAGGCCGAGATACTTCATACTCGCCCCCACCCGGATTGGAACGCCGTTGACCGTCACCTGGGCTCCCGGGGGGGGGGGGGGGGGGGGCATGCGTCCGCGGATCATGAAATATGATCGCTTCGGACTTCTGGGGGGCCACCCGGAGGCCCATGCTCTCTATGGAGCGCACAACGCAGGCCACCGCTATTTCCGCCAGTGCAGTTGCTTCCCCGTAGCCCCCCCCCCCCCCCCCCCCCTCAGCCAGCACCATAGTCTCATCCGCATAACATACCGTGGTGCAGCGAGGCGGTAGGGCAGCCCGCAGGATGCAGTCAAATGCCAGGATCCACAGGAGCGGGCCCAGAACGGACCCCTGTGGAACCCCGCACAGGACCACCCTGGCCCACACCGCCCCCTCCCGATCTGTGTATATCAACCTCCTGTCACAGATGTAGTCCGCCACACTTTGTATCAGGTACGGAGGGAACCGAAAATATTCTAGTGCCCTCCGCACCGATCCCAGGGCAGGGTGTTGAAAGCATTTCGTATGTCTAACAAGACTGCCACCAACACCCCGCCCCTCTCCGCCGCCGCATCCGCGGTGGACTTGACTTTAAGGATCGCGTCCACCGTGGAGCGGCGAACACGAAAACCAAACTGATTTTCGTGCAGATCCGGACCCCCCTGCGACAGGTGCCGGACGAGGCGGTCGGTGATGATCCTTTCCAGAAGCGTCGCCACCTCGTTCAGCAAGCAGATTGGGCGGTAGGCAGCTGGATCCTCCGCGGGCTTGCCCTCCTTAGGAAGGAGGACTAGTTTGGCCTCCTTCAAGGGAGCGGGGAAGCACCCCTCCCGTAGACATCCTGTTAGTATGGCACGTAGCGGCTCACCTATCTCCCGCAAGGCCAGGGCGAGGACCTTGCCAGGGACGCCGTCCGGACCTGGTGCCTTCTTGGCCCCCATTTTCCGGACAGCCCCCCTCATCTCCTCGGCCGTCACCTCCAGTTCCTCGGTCTACTCCACCTCCAATCGGAGCGCCGGCAGAGGCGCAGCATTCGGGAAGAGAGTGTCTAGACCTGACCTGACCTGACCTGACCTTTTTTTTTTTTGTTCAATTCCTGTGGTCCCATAGTATCCCGGCGCCCTTTGGCATCACCTTCCGGCACTCTTCGGGGTGTCGGGCTGGGACTATGTCCGGTGGGTTCCTACTTCTCCACCCTGCTGTTGTTTGGGTGGAGTTCGGATGTCAGTTCCACTTAGGTGGTCATTTTCCCATCTCGTACCACCTGTCAGGTCAAGTTTTTCCATTGTGCCCGTCGAGGAGCGTTTGTTGCGTTCTTCGGATTCCCTGGGGAAGGCCAGGGGTAACAGTTTCCTGGGCTTCCTTGGCTTTCATTCGAAGTACGGCTTGGCGTCCTCTGATTTTAGTCTCGAGTGGGTCCTTAGCCAGGTGAGGTGTATTCTATTTTCGTGAGAGAAGTCTTCTAAGTTCCATCATGTTCTCAGTGATGGTTAGATTCTAAGTTCCTTTGGGCTGCTCTGCTGAGGGATTTCTTATTGCAGTCGGCCCTAGTGAGATGTTTACATTCTGTCGTGCTCTTCGTGAAAACTTTCGTTGTCCCGTCAGGAGTTTCTTCTGGTGTTTCATCAGGCTCTCCGTGTGACATTTCGAAGTTTTATCGGTCCTCGGTGACAGTTTCCTAAGTTCCCTTACGCTGTTGGTGAAAAAATTTTCTGAGTTCCATCGTCCTCGGTGAGAATTTTCTAAGTTCTCTCAAGCTACTGGTGAAAAACTTCCAAGTTCCATCGAAAAACTCGGTGGGAGTTTTCTGAGCCCCCTCAAGGCTGTTGTGAGACAGTTTCTTCAACTACAGTCAAGGTCCTCGGTCAGAGATTTCTAAGTTCCATCTAGTCCTTGTGGTTAGGTTTTCCTAGGATCCAGGTCGGTCTCTTGGGTACAGAAAATCTAAGTTCCCTCGGTTCTCGGTGAGAAAATTTCTAAGTCCCAGCAGATCCTTGGGAGAGTTGGGTTTTCTAAGGCCTGTGTCCCCAGTCCGTGTGTGTTCACAGGGGTGTCCTGGATTTGCCCCCGGGCAGTCGCGGTGAGAACCACGGTCCTGTCCCGAGGGTGGTGGAGGAGGCTTTTTGGCGATCTCCTCCGGGCTGCCCGGGGCCGGTGCACTCGTTGCTGACCCTGTCTCATATGGAAAAGTGAAGAGTCCTGGGTATGTGTGGTGGAGGAGGTGGCGACTCTGTGTCTTCCTTCTCTCCTCTGCGAAGTCGAGTGGACATCCCTCCTTGCTATACGTTGCGCTTGTTTGGTTGGTCCTCGGGGCGGATTCCGGGGGTCAGTGTCCTTGGACATGGCCAGGATGGTCAGGGCACAGTCCAAGAGTTGATTGATGCTGCCTCGGGTCGCTATTCTGATGAGAGGAGAAAGAAAAATCCGCACCGTTGTCGGGGGTCGAACCCGGGTCCTCGCTGTGTCTTTCCCGAGCTTTGCCTCTGTACTGGGGAGTGGTTGTGCTAGTGGGTGTGTGATTATGGTACAACACCCGGGTGCCTCGTGGCAGTTTCGAGCAGTTGGTAACGCCTGACCGTCGGTAAGACGGTTTTATAGGTCGGTAGGTTACTCTGGAGTAGGCTTTACCGACTTCCAGCGATGGTCTTTCTTGAGGTGGTCGTAGGTAATCTTGAGATTGCAGGTTCTTGTCCGTCGTCTGTTTGTCTGCCGCTATTGTTGTGTGGTGCGACATAGTAGATGTTAGCTCGTGTTTGGAGTCTGCGTAATGGCGTCGGGAGCTTGTCGCTGACTCCTGCGCCGTTGCTGTTCACGGGTTCTCTCATCGCGTTCTTTGATTGTGAGGATACTTCTTGCGAGGTCGGCTACAGCATTCCAGTTTTCCCGTTTTGCGAGCATTTTGTCAGTGATTGTACTCGTGTGCAGTGGTGCCCCGAGGACTTCTTCGGCCTGTTTCCTCTCAGTTCTCCATCTTGGGCAGGCGAGTAGTGTATGTTCAGCAGTGTCGTCGGTGTTTCGGCAGTACCAGCAGTCCGATGTCTCTTCTTTTCCAATATGCTTTAGGTAGTGTGCGAAGCATCCGTGGCCGGAGAGGACTTGCGTTAGGTGAAAGTTCATATATCCGTTTGCCCTTGTCACCCACTTGGTGAGGTTAGGGATTAGCTTCCTTGTCCAGTGGCTTCGCTCATGTGCGTTTTCCCATCTGTGCTGTCAGTCCTCGAGGGTAGAGTCGTCTGTTTCGGATTCCTCGTCGTGGCTCTGAAACCGTCTAATCCTGCTTTTTGCCAGTAGGTCAATGGGAGTTGTTGCTGCCAGAACCAGCAGGGCTTCGGTGGGCACTGTTCTGTATGCGGAGATGACTTTAAGCGCGGCGAACCGCTGAGCCTGTTAGAGGAGTTTCGCTGAGCCTTTTTGATCGAATACTTTACCCCATGATGGAGTGGCGTACAGCAGAATGGCATTTACTACATTTACCTGGATACGTCTCGTCCTCTGGTTGGATCCGCCAAGGTTTGGCATAATTCTAGCCAACTTGTTGCATGCTTTGATTGCTTTCCCATGTATGTGCTTTGCGTGCTCGTGAAAGTTTCGGTACCTGTCTATTATCACCCCAAGATATTTGATGCTTTTGCTTGCTTTCAGCGGGATGCCTTTCCAGGCCAGAGTGTCGAATTTAGCTTTACGGTTACCGGCAAGTTGGATCATTTCAGTTTTTTCCACTGCTAGTTGAAGTTTATTTTCGGTGAGCCATTTGTCTACCTTGGTGAGTGCTTGTATTGCTTTGGACCTTAAATTTCCGTAGTTGTTGGCTTTGACAAGGATTGCGAGGTCGTCTGCGTAGGCGATGTTCCTGATATCATGTTTTTCGTTTCGGCGAACCAATCCGTCGTAAGCTACGTTCCATAGAAGAGGGGCCAGGACTGATCCCTGCGGTACGCCAGCTGTTGTTGTGAATACAAGGCCTTCTGCTGGGCTGGAGGCCATAATGGTTCTGTCTTCAAGATACCTTTGAATGTTGTCTCTTAGTGATTTGCTTATATTTCTTTTTTCCAGTGCATCCATGATCCTGTCGTGCCGACACTCATTAAAAGCGTTTTTAATATCCAACGTTATCATTAGCGCGATGTTGGCTTTGGCGGCTGCCTTGTCTGCGAACTTGACTGCTTCAGCGACTGCGTGGGTGGTACTCTTACCTTTTGTAAAACCGAATTGTGATTGAGAAAGACCGCCGGTCCTGTCTAATTCCACGGAGAGCTTGTTTCTCAGAATTGTTTCATATACTTTTGCAATCGAGTTCACAATGCATATTGGCCGGTATTTAATGACTTTGTCGGTGCTTGCAGCTTTTTGTGTCTTTTCTAGGAGTACAAGTCTTTGTTGCTTCCATGATTCGGGAAAGTATGCATTACCATAGCAGAGATTGAAGAGTCTCAGCAGAAAGGTTGGCTGGGCTTCGTGCAGTTCTTTGATGGCCTTTGCGGGGATGCCGTCTGTACCCGGGGCTTTGGTAGTTTTTAGCCTCTTTACGGCCTCGTCTACTTCTTGCGCTGATATTTGTTCTGTTTCAGGCGAGGGGTGATACTGTCCGCCAGTTTGCCTAGGCGTAGTTTGCTGTCTATGGTCTGCTACCGAGAAGAGATCGTTTACTATTTCTGCGACGCGGTTCGGTGGGAGGTAGGCAGCCTTTCCCCTTGTTTTAAGTTTATCCATTACTATCTTGTATGGGAGGCCCCACGTGTTTTCGTCGAGGCTTTTGCATAGTTCCATCCACTTTTCGGATTTTTGTTTTTTGATCTCGATCCTGAGTTCTTTTTTCTGTTTTTTGTAGGCTGCTTTTAGTTCGGTCGAGTTGCTGGCGTCTCTCTTGAGGGCTCGGGAGGCCTTTCGTCGTATTTTGTTTGTGGATTCGCGCAGTTGCGCGATATGATCGGTCCACCAGTACTTACCGGTCCCATTGTGGGTCGATTTGGCAGCTGGGGGCATACCGCTGTTGCATGCTTGTCTGATTAAGTTGGAGGCACGCTCGACTTTGCTTTCCACGGAGATCTGTTGGGCGGGGTTTTCTCCCATAAGCTGACTACTTGCTCTGATTAAGCCGATTTCCAGCATTGCTCTGAAGCTATCCTTACAAAATTTGTCCTCGTTCCAGATTCTGTGCCAGTCCTTCTGCTGGGTGTCCGGGCGACCAGTTTGGGGAGGAGTAGCGATTGCGAGGTCATGTCTGATATATATGTGATCACTGCCGGAATACAGGGGGGGGGGGGGGGGGGATAGGTGGTTGTAATCCCTCTGGCGTATAGATCCTTACTGACGAAGAGGACATCTATTTTGGATTGCTTGGTGCCGTGGCGGTAAGTTGGCTTTCTGTCGTCGGTGGTAACGTAGAGGTTTCTTCTGGACAGCAATTCGGTTAACGTTCTACCACGGAAGTCAGTCGTTTTCGAGCCCCAGAGGGCTGCTTTTGCGTCAAAGTCGCCTCCTAAAATGCATGGTCCATTCAGCGTGCCAAGCGCTGAGTCCAGTTCCGTGAGTTCCTCGAGAAAGACTTGTTTGGTTGCGTTCGGAGAGAAGTGGCAGCTAATCATGTTGATATCGTTTATTTTTAGGCCGACGAAGCACTTTCCCCGTGTTACGGTGTCGTCAATAGTGTTGATCGATCCGGATGTGTTGGGCCCAGAATGGCTGCTCTCCCGCTGGTGTCCAGTTCCCAGGAGGGGCCTTTTGTATAGGTTTCTGCCACGAGTACTACGTCGATTTGTTCTTGAGTGATGGTCTGCAGGAGTAGGTCATGTGCTAGCCTGGCGTGCTTCACGTTTATTTGTAGGATTTTAATGTGTTCTGCCATTTTAGCTGTTTAGCGGGTCTTGTTCCCGGGGCTGCATGGACGCATGGGCTGCGTCGGCGCCAGTGAAACTGAAACCGGTGCACGCTGCACATTTTGGCTCATTTTGGCAGTCTTGAATGTCGTGCTCATTGCTGCCGCATTTTCGACAGTTAGCCTTTTCGGAGGTGACGGATCTGCACTGGGCGGCGATGTGTCCGATTTTGTGGCATTTGAAGCAGCGTGTTATTCTTGTGACTGCATGAATGGGGCAGCAGAGGTAGCCGATTCGTATTCTTCCTGCCTCTACCATTTTCCGTGCCGTGAGATTGTCCGTGGTGAATCCTGCGACCTTTACGCCGGAGCGCAGTTCTCGAATGAACCGGAATTTAATATTGTTTAGTTCTAGCTTCCCGAATTTGCTTTCGATGGCTGTGGTGACCTCTTCCTGCGTTGTCAGCAGATCCATGCCGCGAATTTCGATGACAACCAAAGGTTCTAGGGTGTTTACCCTCGTTTTCTGTCCTATTTGTTGCTGAAGAGATTGGGCGATTGCCTGCTTCTGGCCGGACTGGCGGGGGATCTCGATGACAAGGTTTCCAGCGCGCGTTTTCCTTGACCCTGTTATTTCGACTTTATCAAATTCTTTGTTGCTGCGCAAAGCATTTAGCGCGTCCTGGAACGAGAAGGTCTTTGTCACCTGTATAGAAATCGCTTCGGTGTTTCTCATTGGTTTGTTTTCAGGTCTTGGGGGCTGCTTGGTGTTCGCTGTGGCTATTCGTCTGGATTTTCGGCCAACCGCTTTCGCCCAGGATATTGAGCCACGGTCTGTCGTCGTTGCGTCTTCTAATGGTTGAAAACCTTCCCTCCGGAAGGTCTCGAGTAACTCGTCACCCGAGGAATCGTCTGCAAGTTTTTTCCCCTTTTTTCGCGTATGTATTTCTATAGTTTGTGGGGAGATTTCCTTTCTTTTCAAGTTTCGTTCATAGGTGTCCGGTCGGCCTGCTGTGGTTTGCGTACCTGTGGAAATGATCGGGGTAAGTTCTTCCTCTGTTTGTATTGTCTTCTCGGCGGTGGGAGTCAGTCCCGCGCGGAGCATTCTCTTCTTTGCTAATTCTTGTCTTATTGCTTGCAGCTCAGCATTTGCGTTTTCTCTCATATGCTTGTTTTCGTTCCAGGATTTGACGAGATCTCCGACGTTGCAGCTTAGTCTGGCTATCGTGACTGAGGCAATCTGGACTTCCTCTTTGATCGTCCTATGGACGTTTTTGTTTGCTCGGCTGAACTCGGACATCTTCTTTATGGAATTAGTTATCCTAGCTGTGTGTTCAGTGACATATTTTAGCACAGCTTCGAAATTTTGTTCGGTCGGGCTCGTTCTTAATAAAGATTTCGGGGGTTGAGGGGGGTTTTTATCCCCACCGGGGGTGCTGTATATTTCATTTGTGGGGCTGAGATCTATGATCGCCGAGCTCGTTATTCCTCCCATTTCTTGGAATGTTTTCAGGATGTTTGCTTCGGCTGTCAGAAGGTTTTCCCCCATCTCAGTTATCTGCTCCGTATCCTCTTTCATTCCACTTTGTTTGTTGGTTTTAGGATTGACAGTGCTGCGCGAGGGACCTGTCCAACTGCTATCTCCCTGGTTCGTGTGGTCGGTGTTCAGGTAATGTATTGGATTTGCAGGTGTACTTAACGGCGGAGTCCGCTGTAGGAGTTAGGAGAGCCATTTTGAGATTGGCGAGCCGGCCCGCCTTCAGTTTGATGGGTTGGTAGTGTTCCTTGCCAACCGCCGGTACTACCTTGCGGTGGCGCTTCCTTCGTTTTGGAGTTCAAGCCGTAGGTTTTGGTAATGCTATGATGGCGCTGTAGTCGCAGGGAGCGTCGTTGGTCGTAGCTTTTATCGGGTTAGATATGGCGGAGAGTGACGTAGGTGTGCGAGGTTATACAAGTTTTATTTCAGGTGTATGTCGTTCCTAGTTACTGGTGGGCGGCCATGTTGGTGGCCGTGCGCTCTGTGGCGCATGCGCACGCCCCGTTAACCGTAAAATGTCAGTTGGCACTATTTATTTAATACCTTCGTAGAAATTGGGGAGAGACGGCTGTCGTGATATGCTGGTGGCCTAAAGCCCCAGATATTGCACTTGTGATCGAAGCACGAGGTTTATCACTTTTCCGCAGACTGCTGTCGCGACGCGGTTTCGGCTGCGACGTGTTCAAAGGTTCCTTGCAACCGTTACGTTGCCGGCCTGTCGGCCGACCCCGCTGGCTCGCAGTGAGAAAATCAGAATATTCGCGCACTGTACGGAGGTTTTTCGATGTACACTGCAGGAAGGTAAAAGAAAGCACAGTAGCACACTCATACACTATTTGAATGTATCACTGTTGCAAGTATTTACTATGACAGAAGCCTGTACCACGGAGCGCGACACGATGCGTCCGCTCAGCACCGAAGCTTCGAGCGGAATGACCTGACCTGACCTGACCTGACCTTTTTTTTTGTTCAATTCCTCTGGTCCCATAGTATCCCGGCGCCCTTTGGCATCGCCTTCCGGCACTCTTCGGGGTGTCGGGCTGGGACTATGTCCGTTGGGTTCCTACTTCTCCACCCTGGTGTTGTTTGGGTGGAGGAAGGTTACACTTAGGTGGTCATTTTCCCGTCTCGTACCACATGTCAGGTCAAGTTTTTCCATTGTGCCCGTCGAGGAGCGTTAGTTGCGTTCTTCGGATTCCTTGGGGAAGGCCAGGGGTAACAGCTTCCTTGGCTTTCGTTCGAAGTACGGGTTGGCATCCTCTGATATTAGTCTAAGGTGGGTCCTTGGCCAGGTCAGGTGTACTCTGTTTCTTCCATCATGCTCTTGGTGGAAAATTTTTTCGTAGTCCCGTCAGGAGCTTCTGGTGTTCCATCAGGCTCTCAGTGTGGAAATTTCTAAGTTTTTCGTTCCTCGGTAAGAGTTTCCTAAGTTCCCTCAGGCTGTTGGTGAGAAAATTTTTTTCTGAGATCCGTCGTCCTCAGGTAAGGATTTTTCTAAGTCCCTCGAGCTGTTTCTGAAAAGTTTCTAAGTTCCATCGATCCTTGGTGAGAGAATTTAGGTTCCATCATGTCCTTGGGCCGAAAATTTCTAAGTTCCATCGGTCCTCGATGGGGGTTCTTCTAATTTCCATCAGGCTGTCGGTGACAAAGTTTCTAAGTTCCATCAGGTCCATACGCAGAAATTTCTAAGTTCCATCAGGTCCTTGGGCAGAAATTGCTAAGTTCCACCGCACTCTTGAGGTGAGAAATTTCTAAGTTCCAAAGGCTCTTGGGGCGGAAATTTCTAAGACCTGTGTCCAGTTCGCTTGTGTGTAGCGGGGTGGTAATAAGTTGTCCCTCGGGCAGTCGCGGTGAGAACCACGGGCCCGTCCCGAGGTTGCAGCAACTCCTCCTCTCCTTCCTCGTGGGCTAGTGTTTCCTGGTCATCATATGGGTGTCCGGGGTCCCGAGAAAGTCACCAATTAACCTTACGGTGTCCAGTGCTTCCCTCTCCGGGGTCCCTCCATATGAGATCTGGAAGAATGTCGAAGAAAAATCCGTGCTAGTGACGGGAGTTGAACCCAGGTATCCGCCGTGTTACTCCGCTGCGTTGCCTCTGCGCCATGGGTGTTCCTTTGCTGTCTTGTTACCTTTAGGGTGTTGCGTGATCGAGGTGAATATTGTCCCGAGTCCTGAAAAGGACTTTAAACTATGGCGGGTTCGTAGCCCATGGAGCGCAGAACCGCTCTGCTCGACGTTCGCGGGCGGTTCGAAATAAAAATGTCTAACACTGATTAAACTGAAAATTGAATTTCTCATATTCTGGCTGAACAAAATACTACAAGTTTTATATACGTTGCTCGAGCAAGTCTCTAAGAGGAAGTGGTGGTGTTCTCTCGACCAAAAGTCCTCGTGGCCCAAGTGCTCCCACTCCGCCTAGTCCTCCTCCTCGTGGCGTCGTCGGGGTAGGGGCCCAATGGGGGCCCGGCTGGGCGCTGGTTGGCTGCTTCGGGGTCGACGTTTTCACGTTTTCGCGTTTTCACGTGGAGAGGGAACGCGGAAAGGCCCAAGCGGGCCCATGTGGTCAGCAGACGCGGGCGAAGGCATCTACCCAAGGGTATTTTATGATGGGGCTCTATTGTTGGACTTCCAATGTTAAAGGAAAGTAGCCCGTTTTAATAGCGAAGAGACAGAGTGTTTCTTCGCTATTTTCAATTACTGTTTTATTATTCCTGCTCTGCTATTTCTATTTCAATGCCTTCTACCCGGCTTAACCCCCTGAGTACGCTATTCCTTTTATAACTATTACACTTTACATTTCTAAGTAATTTAACAAATTCTAAATACCCTACGGCCTCTATTGTTAGGTCGTCCTGGCTAAGTTAGCCACATGCTAGTTTTGACTTAAAATAATTCTAAACACAATACCTATTCAAAGACCTATCGCTTGGTGTACATTGTTTCTTACCGGCTTTGAAAATCGCGGTTTAGAGTTCCGCGGCGTTCGTATGATTCGCGGGATATGATCGCGGCTTTAATTCGCGGCTTAAGGTTGCGCTCACAGCGGGACGTAACACCTTCCCCCTTATCTTCAAAAAGGTGTTTTAACCGAAACAGCTTTTTGACGCCGTACCTACGCATGGCTATCTAGTCGCGATCATCGTAGTTCGTGGCGTATGGTTATGCGGGGTCGTGTTAACAATGTGTGATAACGCGTCGGTCTTTTGTTTGTGTATACGTGCGGTTTGTGCGACGCAATTAGGGTTACTTAGTCATTAACGTTTTGTCGATTTTCCTAGTTTAGCCCTAGCTTAGTTTAGTTTGTAGTTAGCTTTAGGATAGGGTTAATTAGTAGTGCGTAAGTCATGGTTCGGTGTAAGGTGTAGGATACAGATTAGGTTAAAGTAGGACATAAGTAGTTAAGTCGGTAGCTGTATGGTAAGTTAGTATAGTTGATGGCAGGATGGCCTAGGTTTTGTGAGTGTAGTGCGTTGCTGGGATGTGCATCGGAGGTTCAGACCAAAAGTAAGTATTAAATTTTCTTAACGTAAGTCAGGTGCTTTCTACTTCATCGTCAGGTCTTATGCATGCTAGTTTGAGCTTATTGGTGTGGACTATTTTGTGTTTGGATCCTCCTAGGGCGAGTTCTACGTTGAGGTCATTGAGCATGCGGGTTATTTGGAAGGGTCTTAACCAGTTTACGTCTAACTTGGAGTGTCGTGGCTCCTTCAGTAAGTATACGTGGTCTCCAACTTGAAACCTTCGCGGATGCGCATTCTTATCATAGAGGATTTTGCTTCGTTCCTTTGCCCTATCTAGGTTTTGTGCAGCTAACGCCTGGGTGGTTATTAGCTTGGTAAACAGTTGGTTTAGATAATCTGAGAACGTACGTGGGACTCGTTGGTTCCCAAACTCGGTTGGTATGGTTGCCTTGACCCCAAACACTAGTTCGTGCGGGGTGAACCCGGTGCTTTCATGCCTAGAAGTGTTGTATGAGAATACGCTGAAACGAACCCATTCATCCCAGTCGGCCCGATTACAATAGTGTTTTAAGTAGTCCACGAAGACGCGGTGAGCTCGCTCCAAGGATCCCAGGGATTGTGGATGAAATCCGGTGGAGGTTGTTCGCTGGATTTTAAAGATTTTACATAATTCTTGTATCACTTGGCTGATCAGATTCCTACCCTGGTCGGTGTGAATTGTGCGCGGGCAGCCAAAGCGGCTGATGAACTGTTCTGCTAAAGCTCTGGCTATTGTACAAGAATCTATTGTCTGTAGTGGGATGGCGTCTGAATATTTTGTAAGATTGTCCTGGATTGTGAGGAGGTATTTGTTTCCTGCTGATGTTACCGGTAACGGACCTACGATGTCTAATTCCACCTTTTCGAAAGCTCTGGTGGGTGTATCTGTTATCTTCATTGGTTGTTTAGTTTTGACTGCTGTGATTTTATTTCTTTGACACGAGGGGCATGTTCTAACAAAATCTGCTATTTCTTTGGACATTCCAGGCCATACGAAGTCGTCCCGGATGGATTTGAGGAGCTTAGTAACTCCCTTGTGCCCTCCTACTACGGAATCGTGATACTCTGAGATGATGGAGGGTCGCCGGTCTACTGGTGGAGTAATTATTTCCCCTGTACAAAGTGTTATGTGGAATGAAGCGTCATTGAAGATTTCTGTCAGTAGGTGTTCGAGATCTGAGTGAAGGGGGCCGTCGAGGCAGTCTGGATCCTTGGTTAAGCTGAATGATTTTACGTTTAGCAAGTCGACGAATGTTCTGAGAGATTTGAGTACGAGAAAGAGAAGGTCATGATTGGAAGCGTCGTGGTAAGTTTGTTTACGGAAAAGTATGAATACAGTGTTTTTCTTTCGTTGAAATGCCATGGCTTCGCCAACATTGAAAATGTATTGTCTTATTTCGTCCTTGGTAATGATGGTCTTCTCGAATAGGTAAAGGCTAGTCTGATCCGCAGCATCCAAGTCAAACGGCAGGAAGTGAGCTAAGTTGTCGTCGCGCATATGTAGGTAGTCTTTTGTATAAGTTATATGTGGAGTCTCGAGGAAGCTATTTTCTGTGTTTTTATCTATTTCCATTGGGAGTACCCTCTGTTCGTTCTGTGTTCTAGTGTTCGCGGCTCTATTGGTCCCTGCCATGGTCAACTCCGGGTCCGCAACTCGCGCAGTCCAGGCCGCTCTCGGAAGCAACGCTTCCGGCCGAGCCGCGACTCGAGCAGGGGGCCCGGCGATCCCCTTCTTGGGTTCACCAAACCCAAGGTAACTAGACCCTCGAGTCTCTCCCCCAGGCTCGTCAGCCTCTTCCACACGGGATCGCGCGGCCCCAGGAGGAGCCCCTAATCCTCCGAGCAGATCAAGATTTTGGGAACCTAATGAAGGCCGCTGGTTAGACGCACCTCTAGCATTAGGATCGCAGTGCTGCGCTCGAGGACGAGTTGCTTGCCCCGACTCCCGAGGCGGGTCCCGGGGTAAGGAAATGCTCTCCGTATGCCCCCGGGAGCTCGGAGGCTCGCACCTCTGGTGTCCCCGACTGAGTTGTCCCGAACACACTCCTGCCTCGCTCCCACACAAAATGTTGACCATGGTTTCTGTTCTAGGATCTAACTCGTTCGTCAGGAATGCAGACATCACCATATATTCAATCTCTAAATCTGAGGCTTCGTCAGGCGTCCGATCCACTACGGAACCTGCAAGAGTTGAGAGACCAGCGCAGGTAACCATCTCTTCCAGGGGCCTCGAATCGGAGGCGCAAGACGCTTGGATAGAGTCGATAATTTCCGTATCTATTTCTTTTCCAGAACGAACAGGGTTCCTCGAGAGAGCATCGGCATTGGCGTTTACTTTACCAGGCTTGTAGACTATATCAAAATTGTACTCATTGAGACGAATTCGCCATCGCATGATCTTGGATGTGGGATCTTTGGCGTTGTTTAGCCACACTAATGGGCGATGATCCGTGACCAACGTGAACCGGTTGCCGTAAAGGTAGGGTCTGAAGTGTTCTACCCCGAACAAGACGACCAATAACTCCTTTTCTATGGTCGAATAATTGTTTTCAGCGGGGTTCAACGTCCTAGACGCGTAGGCGATGGGTAGGTCCTGACCGATGGGACCCTGGCTGAGGACGGCTCCTATCGCGAGATTTGATGCGTCAGTGGTTACTACGAAAGGTCTTGAAAAGTCCGGGAACTGCAGCAAGGGCTCCGAACAAAGTATATTTCGCAAGGTTTCGAACGATTTCTGCGCGTCGGGGGACCAGGTAAACGGTTGGTCCTTTTTTAGTAATAGCGTCAACGGTTTCGCAATTTTAGCCATATCTTTGATAAATTTCCTATAGTAGCCTACGAGCCCTAAAAACTGTTTTACGTTTTTCTTCGTTTTAGGAACCGGAAAATCCTTAACGGCGCGGACCTTCCCCGGGTCTGGTTTAACTCCGGTCCGTGTCAGAATGTGTCCTAAGTATCCTATTTCCCTCTGCAAGAAGTGACATTTACTAGGTTCGAGGCGCAATCCAGCATTCTGCAGTCGTTTCAAGAGCGATTTCAATTTCCGGGTATGTTCTGCGAGGGAACACGCGTAAATAACAATATCGTCCATATAAACAAACAATTCGGTTCCTTGCAGGCCAGACAAGACTCGATCCATTACCCGTTGGAAGGTAGCTGGAGTGTTCCGGAGCCCGAAGGGCATTCTATTGAACTCGAAATGGCCGTGTGGAGTGGAGAAAGCCGTTTTGGGTTTGGCGTCGTCAGCAACGGGGATCTGATGGAACCCGGAAGCGAGATCCAACGTGCTGAAGTATTTCGCGCCGCCTAATTGGTCGAGTATGTCCGTGATGTGTGGCAGGGGGTAAGCGTCGGCCACCGTCCTCTCGTTTAAACGTCGAAAATCGATGACCATGCGCCACCGCTTTTGCCCATTAGGGTCGGCCTTCTTAGGTACAATCCAAACCGGAGAGTTATACGGAGAACTAGATGGAGCGATTATATCACTATCAAGAAGATTCTGAACCTGTTTGATAATCTCGTCTTTGTGGACCGGCGGAAAACGATACTGTTTAGTATTGATGGGTGTCTCGTCTGAAGTTATTATTCGGTGTGGCGGGACGTCGCCGACTGTGAGATTATCCGAAGGTAGGTGAAACTGATATGGAAATTCGTATATGATTTGGGAAATGCTGGTTTTTTCCTCGTCATTCAAGTGGTCGAGTTTCAACAGATCAGAAATTGCGGCAAATCTACGGGCGTGATCTTTTGATCTCTCACCAGCGTACTCCTCTCCGGACGTACGCCCGGCAGGTGCCAACGCGACAACCTCCTCAAGCTCAACAGGTGAGATCGCCAGAGTCACCCTCTCGGGTCTCGAATTTATAGCGGCTAAAGTGACGTGGCCCTTACTCTGCCTAACTAAACCTTCACCAACGAAGATTCCAGACCCAGAAGGAATGCGGCGTACGTACCCTACTTCTAACGCGTTTACGACGGGCACCGAAATTAAAGTCCTAGAGCGCGGGGGTAACACGCGGGTTACTGACTTGGACGGGGTCGCGGAATCCTTTAACGAAAGGATACCTGAAGGGCCCGATTGGAATTTTAGCGTCGCTTGCTGGCGGATTAAAAAGGACGTACCTAATATGCCTGCTTGTTTAATAGGAAAATCGTCGCTGACTACCTGGAACTGAATGGATTCCCCAAAGATTGGTACCTCGAGGCTTCCCAAAGTCTGCACCGCCCCTGAACCAATCCCGGTAAGTTGGTAGACTGTCCTCCGATTTAGTGTCCGATCCGAAACCAACGCACTTGATTTAATTAGGTTGACCGCCGATCCGGTGTCTATCAGGAACGCGACGTTACCCTTGAACTGCGGGTTTTGTAACGCGATAGTCGGGGGGTTTTCTGAAGAAATTATATTGAATCTGTACTCGATGACGTAGACGCGAAGCACGGGGTCTGGGGTTTGCTCTTCGGCGCGTCGTTCCGGAGAGCGTCCTGGGAGTTTAAAGAATTATTGTTATTGTTGCTGTTCCTACCATTACCTCTATTGTTACTATCGTTGTTATATCTCTTGTTACCGTTGTTATATCTCTTGTTACCGTTGTTATATCTCCTATTACCGTTGTTATAAGTATTGGTTGAATTGTTCGCGTCCGATCTATTTCTGTTGGAATTCCGATTGTTATTCCGGCCCCGGTTCGAGTAGTTTCTATTGTAAGGTCCCGATCTATTGTCATTGTTCCTATCGTACCTATACTGAGGCCTTCGCGGTCCCCCACTATATCCCGGATTTCCGCTAAAACCATCGTTGTTCGCGTATGAAGGACAGGACGCGCGAAGGTGTCCGGGCATGCCGCATTCGTAGCAAACGCGCTCTTCTACCGTTTTTAGAACCGCGGCTTTGAGCATTGACTTATTCGCGCCCGAGTCGTTATCGTCTATTCCCAGCGTTCGCCCCATTTCCCCGGCTTCTTTAATGGCCTCTTCTAAACTGTCCTTGTGCAGCCGGCTGATCACTCCTAATATCACCTGGTTCCCTATGCCACTTAGAAACCCTTTCACGGCTCTACGAGCGAGCAACTCGGTCAACCCCGCACATTGATCGGCCGGATATTGTTGCCTAATCGCGTCAGTTCCCCGCGCAAGGAGCTTGCTAACCCGTTTCCCGAAATTTGTTATAGACTCTCCTGATTCCCTTTTGCAATTATGCAGCTCGTCCTGCACCCTCTCGACATTGAAGCTACTCGTGAGCTTATTTCTTACTGCGGTTACTAATTCCTCGGTCGATTCGGGATTCCGTCCCTTCATTATACGCCGATATTCCTCCCCGTCGATTTTCCCGATAAAAGAGATTAACAGGCTACGCATGTCATCAGGATCAGCGTGGGAGGCTGCGAACCTCATCTGATCGACGAAGTGCGGTGCAGAACCGGGATCGCCATCGAATTTAGGGACCATTCCTGCTAAAGTTTCCGGCTTAACGCGCCCCTTCTTCCGTTCCGAATTCGCGGGCGCTTTCTGTCCGGCGGTTGTTGTCGCGGATGGCTGGATTGGAGCCGGCTCCGTTACGGGAGAAGCTATAGCTACTGTATCTGTTACAGGGGTCTCGGTCACGGCGGCAACGGTTACTGGAGCAGCGGTCGCGGAAGTGACGGCTGCATTAGCCACGCTTGCGGGCGTTGCGGGTATGATCACCGGAGCCGCGATTGCCTGAGGCGCGGTTACCTGAGGCGTGATCACCGGGTCCAAGTTCGTGGGAGGCGCGATTATGGGAGCGATGGTCGTGTTAGGTACGGCCGCGGGCGGTTCGGCCGCAGGAACAGTGTTTGTCGGCGGTACGGCTATCGGCGCCGCGACTACGGGGCCCGTCTTTGCGGAGGGCGTGATCGCGGGAGGCCCGACTACGGCAGGCTCGGTTACTGGAGACGCGGTCGCGGGAGGTGCAATTATAGGGCCCTGCATCGTGTACGGCTGCATCGCGTACGGCTGCATCGCGTATGGATGCATTGCCGACGGCTGCATTGCGAATGCCTGCATCGCAAATGGCTGCATTGCGAATGGCTGCATCGAAAACGGCTGCATCGGAAACGACTGCATCGGAAACGGCTGCGTTGCTGGCGGCTGTATCGCGGGTGTGAGAAGTGTCGACCTAGTGTCGTATGGCGAAGAAGAAATGTCTGATCCTGTACGCGGAGGTTACCCGATTGACCCGTCCACTGACGCACCTGATCTCGGCCCTGAATCTACCCCCACATCCTCGACTGTGAATGTCGTGCGCGACCCGACTACCCTTCGGCGCCTAGTAGCCTTATGACGAGTTGGAAGCGGCGGCATCGTAAGTCATAGCGCAACGTATTCTAACCGACAATGTACACCAAAAATAAGAAGCTGTTCTTAAACTTATCGTTCGTTGCCCTCTCCAGGGATTCGGTACGCTGGTCCTGACGATGTGGCGTCGGTGAGCTGCAGCGGCGATTGGCGTCGGGTGATAACAGGCGACGGCAGCAACAGGAGCAGGTGGCAATCGACAGCGGGCAGGACACAGCAATCAGCAAGAGGCGATGAGTAGCAGCAACCAGGAAGCGGCGACGATCGGCAAACACGGCAGCGCAATGTGATTCCGAGGGTTTTGACTGCACGGCCGCTCGAAGAATCACCCTTTCTCTGACATTCGTCCAAAGCTCCTGGGGAAACCGCGCAAAAACCCAGGAGAGAGTGGTTGCACGTTTTGCCAAACGAATGTTTGCCGAATAAAATGTCTTTCGCGAATTCGAGCCGGCTAGGCGATGGCGTTATTGTTCTTTACACGCACTTCCGAATTTTCACAACACTTTGCGCGTGTTTAAAATCCACGAATTGAGCGATTCGAAGTACGAATCGGATTCGACACGTACGTTTCGAATCGCTACGAACAAGCATATTCCAAGTGTTGTTCTCCGCGTCCTAACGCCGCGATCACCGAAAGTTCTAAGTTTGCGTTGCCGGCTACGGTCATCAAACTCTCGGGAAAGATCGCGAATTCGGAAATAGAGAAAGAGAGGTCCGATCAGCCGCGAGTGAGAGAGTGCTTACAATCCGCCGCCTGGAGGGGATAAGTCGCGCACCTTAGAGACGGAATCAGTCAAGCGGAACACTTGTGATTAGGCAGGCTTGGTGGATACACCAACTGTTGTGCACCGTGAAATTCAACGCGAAGAACGAAGACGCTCCGAAAGACTTCTCGAACATCGCTCGACAGCCACGCACTGCTAGGAACCTAGCACTCTCTCAATCTCGGACTTCCACCCTGGATAGACATTGTGTGGACCTGCCCAGGAAAGCGGGAACGCTTGAGCGCGAAGGAAACGCAACAAGGGAATCCGAGGAAGAGGTTACTCCCCCGCCTTCCGCAACTTGTGCCGTTTCCAACTCGTCAAGGACTACTGACAGAGTTGAGCTCCTCTAATCGCCGTCATACACACGACGATTAGACGTCTCGCGAAGCGGTGCTGAAGGAGAACGAGCGATTCATCGGAGAACCAGGAAGCGACCAACGATCTGGTGGACATTTCTCCGTTGACACGGAGCACGCATACGTGTCGCGAGGAAGTCCAGTCCCGCAGAGCGTCAACCCGATCCGAGTCAGCTGAGCGAGTTCGGTGCCCTCGCATCATAACACGGCACGGACTATTGTGTCTCCGGCTGACGATCGGCGAGCATAAGAAAGAGCTTTGCCTAACTGGCTTACGACGGATCACGGATTGTCGTGGTACCGAAGTAGCTACAATTTACATTTTCTTACTTCTTTTACAGCCTACCTGTTCGGGACCAGAGGGAGCACGGAGCCAGCCGGACATCGGAATTCGGACCGTTCCCCTCACCATATGACGCTACCTTGTACCAAAACGAATAAATAAGCAACATTTGGAGGTCAACTTTGCGTAATTTGCTCGAGTTCCTTGGCGTACGATCCTGTCCTAAGTTTCCTTCACCAGAACCAAGCGGCCCGGCTTGGCTTCCTAAATAAATATTGTTGCGGATACCGACGAATTTTCAACAGCGCGCATCCCACCGCTGTCACCAGAAAACTATGTTGCGTGATCGAGGTGAATATTGTCCCGAGTCCTGAAAAGGACTTTAAACTATGGCGGGTTCGTAGCCCATGGAGCGCAGAACCGCTCTGCTCGACGTTCGCGGGTGGTTCGAAATAAAAATGTCTAACACTGATTAAACTGAAAATGGAATTTCTTATATTCTGGCTGAACAAAATACTACAAGTTTTATATACGTTGCTCGAGCAAGTCTCTAAGAGGAAGTGGTTGTGTTCTCTCGACCAAGAGTCCTCGTCGCCCAAGTGCTCCCACTCCGCCTAGTCCTCCTCCTCGTGGCGTCGTCGGGGTAGGGGCCCAATGGGGGCCCGGCTGGGCGCTGGTTGGCTGCTTCGGGGTCGACGTTTTCACGTTGGATAGGTAGCGCGCGCTGAGGTTTCACGTGCTCGGCGCTGGGTCGGTCCGCGTGGAGAGGGAACGCGGAAAGGCCCAAGCGGGCCCATGTGGTCAGCAGACGCGGGCGAAGGCATCTACCCAAGGGTATTTTATGATGGGGCTCTATTGTTGGACTTCCAATGTTAAAGGAAAGTAGCCCGTTTTAATAGCGAAGAGACAGAGTGTTTCTTCGCTATTTTCAATTACTATTTTATTATTCCTGCTCTGCTATTTCTATTTCAATGTCTTCTACCCGGTATCGGCTTAACCCCCTGGGTACACTATTCCTTTTATAACTATTACATTTTACATTTCTAAGTAATTTAACAAATTCTAAATACCCTACGGCCTCTATTGTTAGGTCGCCCTGGCTAAGTTAGCCACATGCTAGTTTTGACTTAAAATAATTCTAGACACAATACCTATTCAAAGACCTATCGCTTGGTGTACATTGTTTCTTACCGGCTTTGAAAATCGCGGTTTAGAGTTCCGCGGCGTTCGTATGATTCGCGGGATATGATCGCGGCTCTAATTCGCGGCTTAAGGTTGCGCTCACAGCGTGACGTAACAAGGGTATATAGCAAGGTTGTTCGTTGCGAGTAGTCCTAGTGGGCTGCTGTTTGGTGCTGTCGGTAAAGTTGGTGTACCGACATGCGGTTGCAGTTTGTGCGGACCAGTTCCATTCGCTTCTCCGGGGAGAGGTAGCGTGACAGTGTCTGTTGCTCTTGCACCAGTTGCTGGCGATTGCGCTTGCGTGGTGCAATCTCGGCGTGTTGTGCGTAGGTGGTCTCTTTCGCGTTTTCTTTCGTTTAATTGCTTAGTTGTGATTATTGATCTTGCAAGATCGGCAACCGCTTGCCAGTTCCTGCGGTTATCTAGCATTTTTTCTATCAGTGTTTCCGTTCTCAGCGGGGTACCGATTGTCTTCGAGGCGGCTTCTCTCTCCCGGTGCCATCTCGTGCAGTGGAACAGAGTGTGCTCTGCGGTATCGTCTTCGCAATTGCAGTACCAGCATCCAGCAGTCTCTTCTTTTCCAATGCGATGTAAATAGTGTCCGAAACATCCGTGTCCTGTTAATAATTGTGTCAAGTGGAAGTTTACGAAGCCTTGCTCTCTCGTTACCCATTTGGTGAGGTTAGGAATGAGATTCTTTGTCCACTGGCTGTTGGTATGCACTCCTTCCCATCTTCTCTGCCATTCTTCAAGGTAATACGTATCATTTTCACGTTCATTGGGAGCGTTATCAAAGTCACTGATTCTCTTTTTTGCCAATAGGTCCAGTGGTAGTATTCCTGACAATACCAATAGGGCTTCCGTGGGGACTGTCCTGTAGGCTGAAACGACTTTCAACGCGGCAAATCTCTGTGCTTGCTGCAACAGCTTAGAGGTTCCCTTGCGTTCCCAGGCTTTGCGCCAGGCCGGTGCGGCGTATAGGAGGATCGCGTTAACTACGTTCGCTTGTATTCTCCTTGTCTTACAGTTTGATCCTCCTAGGTTTGGCATTATGCGAGCTAATTTATTGCAAGCTTTCATTGCCTTATCACACACATATTTGGCATGTTCGTGGAACTTTCTATATTTATCTATAATGACGCCCAAGTACTTGATTTTGTCTTTGAATTTCAGCGTTGTACCATTCCATTCGAGCGTGTCTAGTTTGGCTTTTTTGATACCAGCAATCTGGATGAGCTCCGTCTTTTCGACCGCAAGTTGCAGTTCGTTTTCTTTGAGCCACCTGTCGACACCGGTCAGCGCTTTCTTCGTTTTGGTCATGAGATCGTGAGTATTCCTAGCTTTTATTAGTATTGCAAGGTCGTCAGCATAAGCGATATTCTTCATGTCGTAGCTATCATGTAGTCTCACTAGTCCGTCGTACGCTATGTTCCATAGGAGCGGGACCAGTACCGATCCTTGAGGGACTCCAGCAGTGGCGGTGAAGATTAATCCGTCCGATGGTTTGGATGCTAGAATTTGTCTGCCAAGGAGGTATTGTCGGATATTCTCAATTAACGTTGCATTCACATTTTTTGTTTCCAGTGCTTCAAGTATACGGTCGTGCTTGCACTCGTTGAACGCGTTTTTGATGTCCAGCGCCATCAGTAGTGCGATATCGGCTTTGCTGGTGGCTGTGTTTGCGAATTTGACCACCTGGTTTATTGCATGCGTCGAGCTCCTACCTTTTCTGAAGCCATACTGGTAGTCGGAGAGATCACCCTTTTTTTCCAGCTCTTGTGTGAGTTTATTGCGTAAGACAGTTTCGTATACCTTTGCTAATGCGTTGGCTATGCAGATTGGCCTGTATTTGGTTTCCTGCTGTTCGTCCTTCTTCGGCTTCTCCAGTAGCACTAATCGTTGCTGTTTCCAGGAACTGGGGAAGTGGCCGTTTAGATAGCACAGGTTTAGCAACTTCACTAGGAATGCGGGTTGTGGCTCGAATAACTCTTTTATTGCAATTGCAGGTACACCATCGGTGCCCGGCGCTTTTTTTGTTTTGAGCCTTTTGATGGCTTCTGATACCTCCTCCAACGAGATTTCCTCATTTTGTGGATTTGGGCAGATTTCTGGCTTTGAGGTGTTGGTCGGCGGAGCAGGTTCCGTCTCCGCAATATCGAACAGCTCCTTAACGATCGCTGTTTTGGCTTCTGGCGGAAGGAAAGCAGTTTTGCCTTTACATTTAAGCTTCTCCATGACAATTTTATAGGGCAGCCCGCATCTGTCCTCGTCGAGACTTTCGCATAATTCAGTCCATTTTTGGGCTTTTTGTCTCTTGATTTCAACTCTTAGATCTTTTTTCTTTTTTACGAATTCAATCTGGAGATCAGCCGCAAGCGGGCTATCTTTTTTAAGGGCACGGGATGCTTTTCTGCGGGCTCTACAGGCGCTCTTTCAGAGTTCAGTTATTTTTTCTGACCACCAGTATTTACTTGTGTATTTTGTGGCTCTCTGACTAATTTTAGGCATTGCACTGTTACAGGCCATTCGAATTATACTGCACGCAAGCTTGACTTTCTTCTCGACACTGAGGCTATCAGCTGTACCGCTTTCCATGAGGATAGTGTTTGCTTTTTGGATACTGATTTCGAGCATGGCTCGGAAGCTATCGTTGCAGAAGTCGTTCTCGTTCCATGTCTTGTGCCAAACGTCCGCTTGAGCCGTATCTAGAGTGATTGTTAATGGAACAATGTGTTTCAGATAAATGTGGTCGCTGCCGGAGTACAACGTGGGATACGTGGTGCTTATGTTCCTCTCTAGGAGCTCTTTGCTCACGAAAAGGACGTCGATCTTGGATCTGCTTCTTCCACGCACGAAGGTAGGGCGTTTGTCATCATTTACAGGAAACAGATTTTTTCTAGCTATCAATTCGGAGATTGCTTTGCCCCTGAAATCGGTTGTGGACGATCCCCATAGTATAGCCTTAGCATTTAGGTCTCCGCCGAGTATAGTGGGGCCTGATATGTGGTCGAGAGCCGATTCTAGTTCAGTAAGTTGTAATAGAAAATCTGATTTCGACGTATTGGGCGATAGGTAACAACTTATTGTGTTTATTCCGTTTATTTGAGCTCCTACGAAGCCGTTCCCGCGTATGCTGACATTTTCTATGGTTTTAATGACTCCTGAGACATTTGGAAAGGCTATTGCAGTAGCGCCGCTCGTGTCCACATCCCAGTTGGCTTTTGGCCTGTATATCTCAGATACGAGGACTACATCTGCATTTACTTGCTGCATCGTTTGCAGTAGTAGATCGTGGGCAACTCTGGCGTGATTCAAGTTGACCTGTAGAATTGTTAATTCGTTAGCCATTTTTAGTTTCTTAGAGGATCCTGTTCTAGCAATTTTTTAACAATAGGGCAGCGCATCGAGGAGGAGACGCGTGCTATATCGGTTCCTGAAAAACCTAGCCCCACGCATGCGGCACATTTGGGCTCGTTGGTGCATTCTTTAAGATCATGGTCATTAGCTCCACATTTACGGCAATTTGTTTTATCAGAGGTTACCGTCTTGCAATTAGCCGCGATATGTCCTATTTTGTGACATTTAAAACATCTTGTCACCCTGGTAACTGCATGTATCGAGCAGCGCAGGTAGCCAATTTTTATTCTCTCCATTTCAACCATTTCTTGTGCCATTGTCTTGGTTGTAACAAATCCTGCGGTTTTCGTTCCCGAACGTGCCTCTCTAATATATCTAAATCTAATATTTTTTTCTTGCAGGTTACCAAAGGTCCTTTCTACGGCTAACATCACCTCCTCCTGCGTGGTTAACATATCGAGACCTCGTACTTCCACGTCGACGAGCGATTCCAACGTGTTAATATTAGTCATTTGACCAATTTGTTGGCGCGGTGTCTGAATTATCATTTGTTTATGTCAGGATTGGCGTGGCATCTCAATCATACGGTTATCGGCTCTAGTTTTCCTGGATCCTGTAATCTCGATGGATTCGAGCTCCTTGTTTGAGCGCATTGCGTTGAGAGCATCTTCAAAGGTGAAAGATTCCGTTATTTGTATCGAAATTGCGTCTGTTTTTCTTTCAGGCTTGGAAATTGCTCTTTGCAGCATCTTTGCTTTTATTTCATCGGTTTTTTTGTGTCTGCGACCTACGACCTTGGCCCATGTGGTGGATCCTCCGTCGGTTGTTGTGGCATCCTCCACAGGATGGAAACCCTCTTTCCTAAACTCCTCAAGTTCGTCGGCTGATGTGTCCACCATGACTTGTCTCCCCTTTTTTCTAGTACTAATGTCTGGCACGATTGGCGATATCTCTTTTCTTTTTTGTGAGCGTGCGTGTCTTCTCACAGTTTCTGGGGCTGATTGCGAAGATTGTCGTGCGATCTTTGAGTCTGTCTGTGTTTCTTTGTAGTGCTGGGCAAGGAAACTTGATTTAATCACTGGTTTTCGAGCGACTTCGCGGTTTATTGCCTCTAATTCCGCTTTCGCATGCTCTCTCAGTGTTTTGCTTTCTTTCCAGCTACTAACAAATTCTTGTACGTGATTATTTAATCTGTTCACCGCTATCGAGGCTATCTGGACTTCTTCTTTTACCGTTCTGTGTACGTTCTTGTTTTCTTTTCCAAAGACTGACAGTTTTTTAATAGTTCCGGTGATTTTTGCTGCTTGTTCAGTTATTTTCCAAAGAAGGTTTTCGAAAAGGATCTCGTCAGGTAGGGGTTTTTGCAAGGACTTTGGATTTGTTACGCATTTGCCGGTGTTGCCTGGAGTGTCGTGGAGGTTTTTTGGCGGACTCATTTCGATGAGAGCTGTCTCATCGCTGCCACCTACTTGCTTAAATGTTTCAAGGATGGTTTCTTCAGCTCGGCGAATATTTTCTTCAAGTTCAGAGTTGTCCTCTTGATCAGATTCGCTTTGGTAGGGGTATCCGAGTTTGTGGACGCTTGTAACCGGTGTGGTTGCCTCATAGTCACGCGGTGTTGTAGTCCCGTAGAACGGGGTTGTTTTTTTCTTTACTTTCGGGGGCGTCCTCGAGATGGTGGCCATTTGTTATTTTGCTACTGTTCTTAGTGGTTCGAGTTTTATTTTCGCGACTTTAGTCTACTAACGGCGCGGTTCTAATCTACTTTGCGAGCTGCTATTGGTTCTCGATTGACGGTAAGGTAGTTTACTCACCGGTGACGAGAGCGTGCGAGTTGATATTTTCAATACTGGTAGCGCTTTAGTCGTAGTAGTGGCCACTCAGCTGCTGACATGTGTCTCAGGTGTAACCCGGTGTAGCCAATCAGCTGTTTACGTGTGTCTACGACTCTCGTGAGACAGCCAATGACAGTGTGTTGGCGCATGCGTGTTTTCCTTCCTCTTGCTGTATAAAGCAGAGATGTCGAAACCACTTGTTGCTCGATAAAATGGCGGCGCATGCGCAATAGGGGTCTTGCGACAGCAGCCGATTTTCTCTCTTTTCGGTTTTGTAAGCACTTTTATTATCACCACTACACTATTATCACTTAGATATGTGAACAGCGGAGGGTATTCTCCTCTCGGTGTTATCCTGATGTAGAGTGGACTCGAAAAGGTTGGTATTTTGTAACAACGACTGTCACTTTGCTTTCAGGGGGGCGTGGCCAACGGCTGGTGGCCGTCAGACACGAAGAAATCGCGATATTTCTCCTATAGAGATGGTATCGCGCACTAATGAAGATGGAAACAATTTTAACTTCCACTGTTAGTGGTTGAGGTACGAAATCACTACAGTATTTTGCAAGATTTGCCGAGATGAGCGCACTGCTTTCGAAGCGATGTGACTACACGTCCGTACTGTACGGTGTCTCTGAGCGAACTGACCTGACCTTTCTTTTTTTTTTTTTTGACGCGGGAGAAATGCGTTACGCATCTCCCCTGGCCTGATTCCGGGGCCCAGTCGCCGGGGCCAGAGGGGTATGTGGGACTCTCCGCGCCAGCAGGGCCAGCGCGGCATACCCACTAAAACTCCCGCGGGTATCCATCCTCTGCCGCGTCAGCCCTTCCCGGGTAAGGGCTATCACTCTACCGGGAAGGGCTATACGGCCATTCATCCCCTCACAAGCGGGGTGGGATACCACTTTCCACCCCGCTTACCTCCCTGCTGTTCCCAGCGCCCCGCCCCTTTTTGGGGTGGTGGTGGGGGGGGGGGGGGGGGGCATCAATTATCTCCTAACAGTCCAGTCGGGGTTCCCGTAACTGGACACCTGCCATTCAGGATCTCAGGGTGGGGGGGGGGGGGGGGCAGCTCAGCAGAGAGAGCCCGGGGCTCGCTTCAGGCCGCCTCTCCCCCCTACTGTCATGTAGGGTCAGGGGTTGGGTCCCTCCGCCGCCGTCGGGGCGGCCGCGGGGTGGGACCCCTACCCCTGCCATCTCCCGGCGGACCCCGACCGTCCGGCGGCATCTCACGCCGACGGATTCGTTCCGCCTCCTCCTTCTGCGACAATACAGTTTCGCAGAAGGAGGCAAAGGCCATCCACTTCTCTTGGCTCTCCAGCATTGCGGTAACAACGCTGGAGAGCGAGACACTTGCAACGCCGAGGGCCACCGCAAGGTCATGCCCCGGCCCCTCCCATGCCTCACACACTTCCAAAGTGGGCTGGGCATTGTCCACCAGAAAATCACAGTGGTGGCACCGCGTCGTGCGCTCTTTGCCCACCCGCCACAGGTACTTCCCGAAACATCCATGTCCGGAAAGCACCTGTGTCATCCGGAACGACGTTCCACAGCTCCGGACCCTGTCCACCCACTGCGGTAGGCAGGGCCGGAGAGCCCTGACAGTCCATTGCCCGGCAATGTCCGGCAGATGGAGGTACTCCTCCCACCGGTCCAGCATGGACTGCCAGCGCTGGCGCCTGAGGTACCGCACAATCCTCGGCGTGACGGTGATCCGCCTCTCCTGGAGCCCCCGTTTCTCCCAGTAGAGATTGGCATAAAGCCGCGCAAGGAGCTCCATAGGGGGAATACCCGCGAGGAGAAGTGCAGCGTCCCGCGCCGCCCTGCGGTAGGCCCGGCAGACTCTGATCGCGGTCACTCGCTCCGGCGCACGAATTGCTCGCTGCAGAGCACGTGACCGCGACAGGGCATCCACCCATACCGGTGCGCCATATAGCGCCACCGACCGCACGACGCTCGCGTACAGGCGTCGCACCCACCCCCCAGGGGCGCCAAGATTGGGCAGCAGCCGACCAAGGGCTCCCGATGCTTTAGCCAACCTCGGCGCCAGGAGGGCGAAGTGCTGCCCAAATCCCCAGACGCCATCCAGGTGAAGGCCGAGATACTTCATACTCGCCCCCACCCGGATTGGAACGCCGTTCACCACAATCTGAGCTCCCGGCGGGGGGGGGGGGGGGGGGGCATGCATCCGCGGATCATGGAATATGATCGCTTCGGATTTCTGGGGGGCCACCCGGAGGCCCATGTTCTCGATGGAGCGCACAACACAGGCCACCGCTATCTCTGCCAGCGCCACTGCTTCCCCGTATCTTCCCCCCTCAGCCAACACCAATGTGTCATCCGCATAACACACCGTGGTGCAGCTGGGGGGAGAGGGCAGCCCGCAGGATGTAATCAAATGCCAGGATCCACAGGAGCGGCCCCAGCACTGACCCCTGCGGTACCCCGCACGTGACCACCCTTACGCATACCGCCCCCTCCCGATCTGTGTAGACTAGCCTCCTGTCGCAGAGGTAGTCCGCCACTACTTGTACCAGGTACGGAGGGAACCGAAAATATTCCAGTGCCCTCCGCACCCAGTCCCAGAGCAGGGTGTTGAAGGCATTTCTTATGTCTAGCGAGACTGCCACCAACACCCCGCCCCTCTCCACCGCCGCATCCGCAGTGGACTTGACCTTGAGGATCGCGTCCACCGTGGAGCGGCCAGCACGGAACCCGAACTGGTGCTCATGTATGTTCAGACCCCCCCGCGACAGGTGCCGGACGAGGCGGTCAGCGATGATCCTTTCCAAGAGTTTTGCCGCCTCGTCCAGCAGACAGATCGGGCGGTAGGCAGCTGGATCCTCCGCGGGCTTGCCCTCCTTAGGAAGGAGGACTAGTTTGGCCTCCTTCCACGGAGCAGGGAACCAGCGCTCCCTCAAACATCCCGCCAATATGGCACGTAGCGGCTCCCCTATCTCTCGCAGGGCCAGGGCGAGGACCCTGCCCGGGACGCCGTCCGGGCCTGGTGCCTTTTTGGCTCCCATCTTCCGGACGGCTCCCCTCATCTCCTCAGCCGTCAACTCCAGCTCCTCAGTCCACTCCGCCTCCAGGCGGAGCACCGGTAGAGGCGCAGCGTCCAGGAAAAGCGCATCTATTATTTGACCGAGGAACGGAGGCTCAACAGTCTCGGCGACTGGCGGGGCCCACGGGCGCAGCTTGCCGATCACCATTCGGTATGGCCTGCCACGGGTCCCCGTCCAGCGAGGAGACGAGTTCCCCCCACGCCCTGGCCTTGGACCTCCCTATGCCCACGGCAAGAGAGCACCGTGCCTTCCGGTATTCCCCAGCCAACCGTTGAATAGTCTCATCCGGGGGCATAGGCCGCCGGCGCTTCACCCGCTGACCTGACCTGACCTGACCTGACCTTTTTTTTTTTTTTTTTTTTTTTTTTTGATCAATTTCCTGCGGTCCCTTTGTTGTCACTCCACCCTTTGGCATCACCTTCCGGCACTCTTCTGGGTGTCGGGTTGGGACTATGTCCGGTAGGCTCCTACTTCTCCACCCCGCTGTTGTTGGGTGGAGTTCGGATTTCAGTTCCACTTGGTGGTCAGGTCGGTCTTTGCCTTGTGGTCATGGAGGCACGCTTAGTGTTCTTCGTGTTCCTTGAGGAAGCCCAGAGGTACCAATTTCCTGGGCTTCCTTGGCTTTGTTCCGAAGAGCTGACTTGCGTCCTCTGATAATGTTCTCAGGCGGGTCTTTGGCCAGGTCAAGTGTCTCACTGAGAATTTTTCAAGTTCCTTCGGTCCTCAGTGACAATTTTCTAAGTTCCTTCGGTCCTCGGTGAGAAATTTCTAAGTTCCTTCGGTCCTCGGTGAGAAAAAATCTGAGTTCCTTCGGACCTCGGTGCGAAATTTTCTAAGTTCCTTCGGTCCTCGCTGAGAGGTTTCTAAGTTCCTTCGTTCCTCGGTGAGAATTTTTCTAAGTTCCTTCGGTCCTCGGTGAGAAATTTCTAAGTTCCTTCGGTCCTCGGTGAGAAATTTCTAAGTTCCTTCGGTGCTCGGTGAGAAATTTTTCTAAGTTCCTTCGGTCCTCGTTGAGAAATTTCTAAGTTCCTTCGGACCTCGGCGAGAAAATTTCTAAGTTCCTTCGGTCCTCGGTGAGAAAAATCTAAGTTCCTTCGGACCTCGGTGCGAAATTTTCTAAGTTCCTTCGGTCCTCGCTGAGAAATTTCTAAGTTCCATTGGTCCTCGGTGAGAAATTTCTAAGTTCCCCATCTGTCCTTGGTGAGAAATTTCTAAGTTCCATCTGTCCTTGGTGAGAAATTTCTAAGTTCCCCATCTGTCCTTGGTGAGAAATTTCTAAGTTCCATCGGTCCTCGGTGAGAAATTTCTAAGTTCCATCGGTCCTCGGTGAGAAATTTCTAAGTTCCATCGGTCCTCGGTGAGAAATTTCTAAGTTCCCCATCTGTCCTTGGTGAGAAATTTCTAAGTTCCATCGGTCCTCGGTGAGAAATTTCTAAGTTCCATCGGTCCTCGGTGAGAAATTTCTAAGTTCCCCATCTGTCCTTGGTGAGAAATTTCTAAGTTCCATCGGTCCTCGGTGAGAGATTTCTAAGTTCCATCGGTCCTCGGTGGGGAAATTTCTAAGTTCTGTGTCCATTCGCCGTGTGTCCAGGTGGGCGGAGGGGGGATTTTCCCTCGGGCAGTCGCGGTGAGAACCACGTTCCCGTCCCGAGGGGGGTTTTCCTCCTGGCTGGTCATTTGATGGTCCTGGTTGCATTGGTTGTCCATTGGTCATCGTGGGGGCATCGGAAGGTAGTGCGGAGGTGTCCAGCTAGTGAGTGCTCGTGCCCTGGTATCGATATCTGCTCAAACAGAGAGGAAAAATCCGTGCTGTCGATGGGGTTCGATCGCTGGTCCTCGCCGTGTCTTTCCTGGTGTCAGTCGCTGAGCCATGAGGTGTTCCGAGTACCACGTATAGTTTTTGGGTACTTGATGGGTGTTGCTATGTGTTCCTGTTTTCATGGTCGGTAAGTTCTGTTGGCGCTGTACTGTATTTCGACAGTTTTCCATGTCGGTAGGTAGTGCGTTGCTTACCCTGGGGCGCTGCGAGTTTCGTCTTGAGTGTTTCCGCCGCCTCTAGTGCGATTCGCGGTCGCTGTGTGTTCCGTTGCGCTGGGTGTGTGTTGCGTGTTGCATGGCGTCGTGTTCTAACCTCCGTTCTCTCCTTGTTTCGGCCTCGTAGTTTCTCTCGTCGCGTTCTTTGATCGCTAGAATGCTTCTTGCAAGGTCCGCTATTGCGTTCCAGTTTTCGCGGTTTGTCATCATTAGCTCCGTCATGTTGTTTACACTAAGTGGGGTGCCGATTTTTTCTTCGGCTTCTAGTCTGTCCCTGTTCCATCTTGGGCAGTGGAACATTGTGTGTTCTGCTGTGTCACTTTCGTGTGCGCAATACCAGCAGGCTGCTGATTCTCTTTTCCCAATAAACTTCAGGAATTGGGCAAAACAACCGTGTCCGGATAGGATCTGCGTCAGGTGGAAATTTAGGTGTCCTTCTTTTCTTGTCACCCACTTCGTAAGACTGGGGATGAGGCGTCTCGTCCAGAGACTTCGGTCGTGTGAGTTCTCCCAACGGTTTTGCCACAGGTCCATGAAGTAAGTGTCCAGATTTTCTTCTTCCTCTTCCGGGTTTTCGAATTTCCTGATTCGTTTCTTTGCCAGTAGGTCGATTGGCGTTATTGCTGCCAGTACCATCAGCGCTTCAGTAGGTACAGTCCTGTATGCCGAGACTACCTTTTGGGCCGCAATTCTCTGCGCTTGTTGCAGCAGTTTGACTGATCCCTTCTGTTCAAGCGCCTTAGACCATGCTGGTACTGCGTACAGAAGAATAGCATTCACTACGTTGGCTTGTATTCTCCTCGTCCGGTAATTGGATCCGCCGAGGTTGGGCATAATACGTGCTAATTTATTCCCTGCTTTTACCGCTTTTTCGTGTATGTATTTGCAATGTGCTTGAAAAGAGCGATATCTGTCGATCATGACTCCGAGATACTTGATGGTTTCTTTTGTTTGCAGAGTCGTGCCCTTCCAGGTCAGGCAGTCTATTTTCGCCCTGCGATTTCCTGCCACCTGCATGATCTCGGTCTTTTCAACAGCAAGCTGAAGGCAGTTCTCGGTGAGCCATTTATCAATTTTAGTGAGTGCTTGCCTTACCTTAGCTTTCACTGCAGTGGTAGTTTTGGCCTTTACCAGCACCGCAAGATCGTCTGCGTATGCCACATTTTTCATGTCATGCTTCTGGTTCAAGCGGACTAGACCGTCGTAAGCGACATTCCATAAAAGCGGGGCCAGGACGGAGCCCTGTGGGACGCCGGCAGTGGTTTCAAAGGTAAGTCCCTCTGCTGGATTTGAGGCAACGATTACTCTTCTAAACAGATATTCCTTTATGTTCGTAATTAAAAGTTGATCGATTTCTCTCTTTTCCAGTGCCTCGATGATCTTGCTGTGTCTACACTCGTTGAAAGCATTTTTAATGTCCAACGTGAGTAAAAGTGCTATGTCAGATCTTGCTGCTGCTGTGTTTGCAAACTTTACAACCTCGGAGATCGCGTGTGTGGTACTTCTCCCCTTCCTGAAGCCAAATTGTAAATCGCAGAGCCCCCCAGTGTGTTCCAGTTGTTCGGTGAGCTTATTTCTTAGGATAGTTTCGTAAACTTTGGCTATTGCGTTTACTATACAGATTGGTCTATATTTGGTAGGCTCATCTGCGTCCTGGGTCTTTTTTGGCTTCTCTAGTAGGACCAGTCTTTGCTGTTTCCAGGTATTTGGAAAGTATCCAGACTGGTAACACAGATTGAAAAGCCTGGTGAGAAAAACTGGCTGTGCTTCGTGTATTTCTTTGAACACTTTCGCAGGTATACCGTCGGTGCCAGGAGCCTTGTTTGTCTTGAGATGTTTGATGGCTGTTCTGACTTCCTCTTCTGATATGTGGTTACTTTCAGGAGATACCGGGCTCTGGATAGGTGATGATGCGTTTGCGTTTGCGTAACTTCGGTCGGATATTGTGAAGAGGTCCTTAACAATTTCGGTGACTCGTGCCGACGGCAGGTAAGCGGTTTTCCCTTTTCCTTTTAATTTCTCCATAACTATCTTGTATGAAAGACCCCAGTGGTCTTCGTCTAGTCCAGCGCATAGTTTTAGCCATTTCTCGGCCTTTTGGTTTTTGATTTCCTTTCTTAGTTCTTTTTTGTAGCGCTTGTGGACCGCCAGGAGTTCTTCTGCGTTAGGGGCGTCCCTTTTCAGAGCACGCGAGGCTCTTCTTCGAGATTTATTAGCGTCTTCGCGGAGTTTGGCTATCTTGCAGGTCCACCAATACTTGTTTGTTCGGTTAGTGTTCTGTGGCTTCGCTGGTGGCATGCTTTTGTCGCACGCTTGTTTTATTATGCCACATGCTAGTTCCACCTTACCTTCCACGGAGAGCGTTTCTGAGTTTGAGTTGTCCGTAAGTATGTCGATAGATTTGATAAGCCCGATTTCGAACATAGCGCGGAAACTGTCCTTACAGAACTTGTTTTCATTCCATATCTTGTGCCACAAATCATGCCGCGGTGCGGAAAATTCCCTGCGTGACGAGGGAGCTGAGCAGGTTTCATGCTTAATATAAATGTGATCGCTACCCGAGAAGAGCGGGGGGTAAGAGGATAGTACCCCTCTGTCTAGGAGGTCTTTAGAGGCAAAGAGTATGTCTATTTTTGACTTTTTCCTTCCCTGGATGAAGGTTGGTATTTTATCACTTGTGGTGACGAAAAGATTTCGTCTCGACATTAATTCTGCAAGCATCCTTCCTCGGTAATCTGAATTTTTTGATCCCCAGAGTGTGGCTTTGGCATTAAAATCGCCGCCGACGAGTGTCGGCCCCGCTAGTGAATCAAGGGTGGACTCTAGCTCGGTAAGATCTTTAGAGAGCTCATCTTTACTCACGTTTGGTGAAAAGTAACAGCTGATGACATTTGTGTCATTTATTTTGAGTCCCACAAAGCACTTTCCTCGGATCACTGAGTCGTCGATTGACCTGATGGTGCCAGAGGTGTTTGGCGTCGAAATGGCGGACCTGCCTCTGCCGTCCAGCTCCCAATTTTTACCTGCCTTGTAGACTTCCGCAATCAGGACCACGTCGGCGTTGGTTTGTACAATGGTCTGCTCCAGAAGGTCGTGCGCTAATTTTGCGTGGTTCAGATTTATCTGTAATATTGTTATTTTTCCTGCCATTTTACGTTGCAAATGGATCTTGAGCAATCAGCCTCCTCACTTGTGGGCAGCGCCTTGACGAGGAGACGTGGGCTATGTCGTCGCCAGTGAGGCCGAGGCCAGCGCACGCTGCGCATTTCGGTGGGTTCTTGCACTCGCTTATGCTGTGATCGCTTTCCCCGCATTTTCGGCAGTTTGACTTCTCCGTGGTTACGGATCTGCATACGGCTGCGATATGTCCGAGCTTGTGACATTTAAAACATCTGGTGACGCGCGTAACAGCGAGTATGGGACAGCGTAGATATCCGACGCGGATTCTGCCGGCTTCTACCATTTTTTGGGCCATGGTTTTATCAGCGGTGAAGCCTGCTATTTTTGTGCCTGAGTTTAGTTCTCTAATGAAGCGGAAACGCACATTATTTTGTTCCAGATTTCCGAAGTTTGCTTCTATGGCCTTCGTCACCTCGTGTTCCGTGGTTAGAATATCTAAGCCTCGTACCTCGACGTCGACGAGCGGTTCGAGAGTGTTTACTCTAGTCTTTTGCCCGATCTGCCGTTTCAAGGAATTGACTATTTCCTGTTTCTGCCCTGAGTTTCGCGGAACTTCGATTATCAAATTTCCAGCGCGTGTCTTCCTTGATCCGATTATGTCAGCATGCTCGAAATCCTTATGGCTTCGCATTGTATTTAATGCATCTTGGAAGGTGAACGATTCCGTCACCTGAATGGATATGGCTTCTGTGTTTCTGATTTGTTTAGTTTCAGGTCTCGTCACTTGTCTGGTTTTGCCTGTTTGTGTACGCCTCGCTCTTCTTCCCGCTACTTTTGCCCAGGAGACGGATCCGCCGTCCGTGGTGGTTGCATCTTCCACAGGTTGGAAGCCTTCTCTCCTAAAACCCTCCAGTTCGTCTGCGGAGGAGTCATCTTCAGTTTTCTTCCCTTTTTTGCGCGTACGCCCTTCTGTCCCAGTCGGGGATATCTCCTTTCTTTTTAGGTTTCGTCCAGTGGGTTCCTTGGGCACAGTTGTGGTCTGCGTTGCTGCCGTTGCACTCGAGGTAAGGTTATGTTCAGTTTGAGTGTCCCTTTCCTCCGTCGCTATCAGACCTGTGCGAAGCATTCTTTTTCGCGTGAGTTCGTATCTGACAGCGCGGAGTTCGGCGTTTGCGCTATCTCTAACGTTCTTGTCCTCGTTCCAGGACTTCACCAGATTGCCTACGTTAGTGTTCAGCCTGGATAGCGTAATAGTCGAGATCTGTATTTCCTCCTTGATTGCACGATGGACATTGTTATTTTTCTTAATTACATCGGTTATCTTTTTCATTGAGTTGGTTAGTCTCGCTGCTTGTTCAGTAATATTCTTGAGGAAAAGTTCGTATTTTTTGTCTTCGGGGCTCTTTTCTAATAGGGGGTTTGCACGTTGTGTTGTGTTTCTGTCGCCCCCAGGAGTACTATATATCTCCTGAGGTGGGCTGAGCTCTATAATTTCCATCCCGGTGAGACCGCCCATTTCCTGGAAGGTTTTGAAGATATCTGCTTCTGCTGCCAACAGGCTTTCTTCCATTTCTTTAACCGCCTCGCTCTCCTCTCCTGCTTCGTAAGTTGTTTTCTTTTCAGAGTTTTCACCAGAAACAGTGTACCCAGACCAACTGGTAGGGTCCTCTACCCTGGAGTCCTGGTTACTTCGGCCGCTTCCAGCCGGAGGCGGTGTCCGGAGGAGGGACGTCATTTCCTTGAGCGTGTGTACTCTGTTTTATGTAGGTGCACCCGGTTTCTTGTATTCCGTGACCGAGTGACGGTGGCGCTGCGGACGCAGGTTGGGAACGGAACAGAAGGAAGCCACTCTAGGTGTTAGTGTACTCACGGTTGTAGTCAGGAAGTGGGGGCAGCAGCCAGCTGCCGGAAGTACTGAGCCAGCCAATCCGCGCGCACCTCGTGTTCGCCGCGTGGTCAGAGGTTATAGACACTGCTATTAGTCACTTAGGGGAGCACAGCGATATAGTTACGACACTTAAGTGGCAATAGTCACCGCGGCACTTGATTAATGTGTCCACAGGGTGGATAATACCTTATTTAGCACTCACACCGACGACGTAGATGGTTTATTGTCTCCACGTGTTGGCGGCCATATTGGCAGCCATTTTGGCTGTCGGCCGGCGTGGCCGGCAGGCAGTTGACTCGCTTTAGTTTATTTTCCGCTTTCACAAGATACTTTACGAGTAGAGAAACTAATTAAGCTGTTCACTACAATGGCACTGAACGAAAAGGATTTTACTAACTATCCGAAACGCAGTGAGGTAAAGCCTACACGGGTATGTATATGCCAGAGGACACGCTGGCACGTCCGATCCGCACGACGTCCATGACCGAACTCGACCTGACCTGACCTGACCTGACCTGACCTGACCTTTTCAATCCCTCCACCTATCCTCGCCAAACCGTGTCTGCGGCACCGGCTTTTGGCCTTTTTCCGTCGCAGACTCGGTGCCCCGGACGCGCTGCCCCGGGAGCGACTCGCCCTTTGTTCCCTCGGCCTTTTCGTCGCCGCTTTCTTCACACCCCTCCGTCTGTGGCCCCTTCTGGACCCCCCCTTACTTGCCTCCGATACGCTCGATGTCCTTGCGCCCTCTAGTCGTCCCCTCGAAGGTGGGTTGTGTCCCTTGGTATGCTCCCTGTATGGCGGCATTTCGTTTCACGCGCCCCTAAATTTATTTCGCGTCCATAAATTTATTGAATGTCAGCTGGTCGCGCAGCCTTTGGGTCATCCCATAAGTATCCGCTCCTTATTTCTTCCCGAGTGGTGGTGCCATCTCTGGGTTGCTGCATCGAGTCCTGGTGTCCCTAATTTTCCTTCCTCGGGGTTTTCTGGCATTTCCAGAGTGCCCGCGCATGCGCTGCAGACACGCGGGCCTGTCCCTAAATTTCTTTGGCCCCCTTTATATTCGAATGTCCCTCCTTTGTGCTTTACGCATGTGCTGCAGGTGCGCGAATTCATTTTACCCCTGGCAGCCGGGGCTCCCCTATCGTGGGTGCTGGATCGGAGGCAAATGCCTCTGGTGCAGCCAGCACCCTTTTCCGCCGTTCGGACAGGGTCAGGGTCATGGTGCCGGCCCTTCCCCCCTCATGCGAGTAGTCCGCCCGGCGGGTTGATGTGACCTGACCTGACCTGACCTGACCTGACCATTTTTTTTTTTTTCTCGCGGGGGAAATGCATTACGCATCCCCTCGGCCTTGTTCCGGAGCCCAGTCCCCGGGGCCGAGGGGTATGTGGGACTCTCCGCACCGGTAAAACCGGGGCGGCATACCCACTAAAACCCCCGCGGGTGTCCATCCTCTGCTGTTTCTTGGGCGCGACCCGGGAATTTGAGAGTGAACACTCCCCCGGGCCGCGCCCGCAGCCACTAACCACTTCCACCCCGCCTACAATCTCTGCGAAATCACCCCCCCCCCCTCCGGGTGGTGTGGGAAGAAGGAGGGGGGCCGAGCATCCGGCGGCTAGGCCGCTGGCGGGGGGACGGGTTTTCGGCCCCGTCTCCCCGCCCTTACCTCGACGCAACTGGGGGGGGGGGGGGGGGGGAAGATGCCACATGACTGACCACCTCCCCCCTTAGTATTACGTCGGGTCAGGGGAGCGGGGGCGTCGTCTGCGCTGACGCGGCGGAGGCGCAACGGGCCTGACAAATGGCCCATCGCGCGTTCCTCCCGCTCCCCCACCGTCGCCATCCTGATGGTCCTCTTCCCGGCGGATCCGCTCTGCCGCCTTCTTCTGCGTCATGACTTCTTCGCAGAAATAGGCGGCTGCCTTCCATACCTCTTTGCTCCCCACCATCGCTCGAGCTATGGTGGGGAGCGAAACGCCCTGTCCACCGACGGCGGCCATCAGGGCACGACGCGGCTCCTCCCATGCAGGACATTCCTCTAACGTATGCCGCGCCGTGTCACGGCCGCCGTCGCAATGATGGCACTCCGTCGTGCGCTCCCTACCTATCCGACACAGGTATTCCCCGAAGCATTCGTGTCCGGAGAAGACCTGTGTCAGGCTCCGGACCTGACCGGAGTGCGGCTCCGTTCGGCCGCACGCAGGTGCTAACTGACCCCCGGTTTAGGATCCGGAGGTCAAGCTCCGCCGCCCATTCCTCAACAACCCCGCCTCGCCGGTCCGTGCGAGGGGAATTCCACAATGCGGACTTCGCATTAAAATCCCCCGCAACGATGACCGGCTGGGGGAGCCGCCTACTTACCCACTCCCCTAGGTCAGCGATCCTCCGCTCGACCGAGGCGAGGTCTAGACTTGGAGGTACGTACACACCGATCACAACGATGGGCCCCAACTCAACCGCCACGGACCCGTCGCCACGCTCCAACACTTTGTACGGAAGCGGGTTCGCGGCGGCGCATCGGTAGATGGCGGCGGTGCTGCACCTGCTGATCGCCCACGATTCGTGGTTAATGGGCGGTCGGTACGGCTCCGCCGCAATAAGCAACCCAGAGCCGCGCTCCGCCCCGCTGTGGATTGCAAGATCCTGGGCACGGCGGGCGTGGTTCAAATTGGCCTGGATGAGGTGTAGAGCCATTATTGGGCCGTCGAAGTTCCGGCCTCCTCCAGGCCTATCCTCTTCTTGTGATGGGAGAGGGGCTCTGGCCCCCCTCTGCATCGCCATCACACCCCGCCCGTCGGCGCTTGGAGGATTCCTGCTCACATTCCATCTCCGCGGAAGCGAGTGCTGCAGCGGCGGTGGGGGTCGGTGTGGCCGCGAATCCAGCCGCCATGGGGGCCACGACCCCCGCAGCATTCGCCGCCACTTTCTTTTCTTTGCCACGGCGTGGAGCTCGGCAATGCTCGCTCCCGGCCCGGTGTCCGTGCGGTCTCCCAGCCGCAGCGCAGACCGGGCACCGCGGCATCGCGCTGGTGCATGCCCGGGCGACGTGCCCCGGCTCGCCACAGCGGTAACATGCACCGCTGCGATCCGCCTCGCTGGGGCAGTTCTGGCGGACATGGTCTTTCCCCAAGCACTTAAAACACTGAAACGGCCTGTCCGCCAGCATTTCCGCCCGGGCCAACACCCACCCCACGCGTAGCTTCCCCACTCCGACGACCTTGTTGGCCGCCGAGAGGGGACACCGCAGCCAGAGGGTGCCCAGGCCGTTGGGGGCAGCCTTGATTTAGCCGACCTGAATGTCGGCCGGCGTGCACCCTCCGACCCGCGTCACCGCTGCCACCATGTCGGACTCTGTGACCCCATCGTCGAGGTCGCGGATTCGAAGCTCCGCCGTGCGGGTTGGCCTGGCAACCTTTACCGCCCCGAGGACGGTCGCCTGCTCCGATCCCGGCACAGCTTGCCCCTGCTCCGCTGCGATCGCCTCTCTCAGCCTCGCAGCCAAGCGCATCGGCCTTGCCGGTGGCATGCTCCCCGGGGATCTCATAAATGAGCGCTCTCGTAAGGGCGCGATTGGGTCGGAAGTCCGAGATGCCAAGGGGCTCAAGATCGACCATGGGGTGGACCCGCTGGAGCACTTCCCTGTACTTGCCCGTTGGGCACGTTAGGGTGACTGCGGCAGTCCTCGGAGCGCGCCTCTTCTTAATGGCGGCCCCGTTCACCACTGGCGGCTGCGGGTGGGCAGCCGCCTGCTGCCCGCCGCGGCGACCGGACTTCCTCCTCTTCTTCTTTCCCGCCCCCTGCTCAACTGATGCAGCGTGCGGGCCCGCTGCAGCAGCGGCGATGCGTGGCGCAGCGGGCCGTGCACTCGCCCCGACTAGGCGACCGCCACGGTAGGTTACCGTTGTCCACCCCGCGCTGGGTTGAGGTTTGGGGGCAGGCACGGCGGCATCCGGCGCGACCTACTGCGCAGGCGCGTGGGTCGCGGTCGAGGCGACAGGGGCGGCGGCGTTCGCCTGCTTCTTTCTCCTCAGAGCCTCCTTCCTCTTCGCCCTCTTAATTTGAGTGCGGGTCTTCCCTCCCGCGGCCGTCGTCGTCGTGTCCTTCGCCGCAGGCGGAGCCCGGAACTGCCGGGATGCTGCAGTGGCTTAAGTTGCCGGGGCGTTTGCAGCAGGCGGCACGACCGGCGGGGCAGGTGGAGTGCCCAAGCCCGCAGCCCTCAAAGCAGCAGCCACAATCGCGGCGATCTCCTCCCGGGATTCAGGGGAGAGAGCGCCCGAAACGTCCTGTGAGGCGTCCCTCTCCACGGGTGCCACCATCAGCCCGCGAGGCACCGTCGCCGCATCCGCGATCGGCGGCACGGGTGAGGAGTGCCGCTCGTCTTCTTCTCTATCCTCCGTGACGAATCCAGCAAGCGGCCGCCGCCGCCCACCCTCGAGTGCTACCTCCCGCGAAGGCCCAGGGTCGCTAACCGCCGCTCCGCTGCACCCACCGAGGCCCATCTTCGGATGTTTCGCCGACGGTGATAGGGGCGGGGACGAATGCGCCGCCCGGTCAGGGCCCCGCGATGCCTCCAACCTCGCCAGCCGCTCCCGAAACGCGGCATTCTCCTCCCGAAGGGTAACCAGCTCCGTCTCCAGGGCAGCGACGCGAGCGCCATCCTGCCCCGCTGTCTGTAGTGCCCTCACCCCCAGGAGCTTGGTTTGCACACGCAGGTAGCGAACGGTCTTCCTAATTGTTCCTGCCAGGTCGCCCTTCATGCCATGGGCGCATTTCGCCGCCTTGTCGACGAGGTCGAGGCCGCGCGTCACCTCGCAGGCCAGGCGTACCGAACTCGCGTCAACCAGCTCTTCTTCGATGTCGTCGAATGTCGGGATCTTCTCGGACGACTTCAGTGGCTTCGGCGGGACCGAGGGATCGTGCACATCTCGAATGGATTGTTCGAGAGCCTCCCTCGCCCGTCTCGCCCGCAGTTCCTCCCGCCGCTGTCTAATCCCGACGCCTTTGCCCGTCGTTGGCGGCCGTCCCGGTTTCCTCCTGGTGCTGGCGGTGCTGCTGGCCCCACTGGCCATCGACGCGTCACTGTCGCCGACGTCGACGACGGTCACATCAGACTCGCTGCCCGCCAGCCCTTTTCCACTCCCGGACGGTGCAGGGGTGTCAGGTCTTACGACACGTTACCCCGCATCCGAACCCGCCAGCTCGTTCAGATTCGAGCCGATTCCCGCAGGCAGCCGGGTGAGGAGAGCACGAGGTTCTCCCCCCGTCGATTCCCGCGCAGCCATCGCTACCAAAGATGGCGTACTAGCCGCCCTCTTCAGCCCTCCCTTCTCGTGTCTACATTCCTCCGCCCCGCGGTCGTAACTAATTGGTTGGGTTGTGCTCATATTCATGTCCGGGCCCCTTTTGATCGGGGCCCATAAAGTGGGGTCGGAAGCATACCCCCCGAGCAGAGCCGCCTTACCCGGGTTCGGCCTAATACACCCTGGAGTGCGGGAGGTGCCCCAGGGGTGGACGCTAGCGGCTGGATCACCCTCCAACCATCCATCCATCGGCACGTTCCTCACCTTGGATTGGGGGTTTTTATAGAGGTTTTCCTTTCTCGCGACCCAGGCGATTAAGCCAAGGCCCCCGGCCCCTCTGAGCGACAACGTTCCAGTGCTACGCCCTGCACCGGTTGTTGAGGTCGTCAGAGAGGTTTCCGGTATATAGTAGGTCGACAGCGCTCATCGACCACCCGCTTGGGTACCTCGAGTTCGCCAGTTCCCGTACCCGCCTCAAGTCTGTGACCGGCCCCTGAGGCAAACAATCCTAAAAGGTGGGTCACAACACCCCCTTCGTCCCGACCACCGAACCCGAGCTCGGAATATGTCTGAGTGGCCCCGGCGGCGCACACGGACCCGTCCGACTTGAATTTACCTATGGGTATGGCTCCATGCGCAGAAACTCCTGGTTGGTGTCCTCTTCGTCTGGAGGCTCCCCTGTGACCTTTCCGGCATGGTAGAACCTGCCGGGGACCGAGGTCCCCGCCGGCATAGCCCACAGGATCGTTACCCGACGCAAGCTCCTCCACCAACGACAAGGTGGTACACCATCGGAGGAGGACCTGACCTAACCTGACCTATTTTTTTTTCTTTTCGCAAAAGTGTGTTGAGGTCCCAGACGGCACTCCGCGACCTGGCAACATGGGGAAGATATGCACTTCTGGTCGTGGAGGCCGGGACTTAGTACGATCTTCTACTGGGGGTGAAACTCTACGTCTCCACCACTATATACTAAGTGGTGGAGTTCGAGGCCCCTTACTTGGTCGAGGAAAACATCGATCGGGGCTATGAGTGTCAATACGTATGACGGATGTTGTCTTCATTAGTAGGTTTACGAGGTATAACTAACAGTTTCCGGGTCTGTTCCCTTCCGGTGCCTTCAATATTCCGAAGATCGTGTCTATCATCCAACTGTGTCTGTATTTTGCCGGGTTCGTTCTACGACTTCTTTGGTGCGCATCACTACGGTCATGAAGGCGGTCACAGCGTTCCACTTTTCGTTCTTTAGGAGCATTAGTCGTGTAAGGTTTTCTGGACGAATGATTTCCCCGAGTGTTTCTTCCAGTTCCAAGCGCAGAGTTCTCCATTTCGTGCAGCTGAAGATAGTGTGCTCGGCAGTGTCCTCCGCAGCGTTACAGAACCAGCACCTGCGGGAGTCTCATTTGCCAATCTTATAAAGGAAGTCGGCGAAACAGCCGTGGCCTGTCAGCCACTGTGTTGTGTGAAAGGCGATGTGACCGTGTTTCCTACTGGTCCAGGCTTCAATGTTCGGAATGAGGGTCCTGGTCCACGAATTCTTGCTGTGAGCAGCTTCGCATCTTTGCTGCCACTTCCTGTAGACCTCCTTGTGGCCGATAGAGTCGTCATTGTTGTCGCCGTTTTCGAAGCGCGCAGTTCTGCTTTCCGCCAGTATGTCGACAGGGGGGCGGCCGGCTAGAAACAGGACCGCTTCGGTGAGAACCGTGCGGTATGCTGAGACTATTTTAATGGCCGCTAGTCTTTGCGTTTGGATTATAGATTTCGTTGCAGATTTGAATTTTAGTGCGTGTTTCCACGCCGGAATAGCGTATAGCATGATGGCGTTCACTATTTCCATTTGGATACGTCTGGATTTGGAGTTAGATCCGCCGGTGTTGGGCATTATCCTTGCGAGTTGTCCCAGGGCTCGCTGGGCCTTATTACAGACTTTTTTGGTATGCAGAAGGAAATTACGGTGTCTGTCTATCGTGATGCCCAGGTATTTTATGTCCGACTTAGTTTCCAGCGCGTTACCCTGCCAGGTCAGTTTTTTGATGGTAGCCTTCCTGTTACCGGCTATCTGAATAACCTCTGGCGATTCGGCTTAGCGCGTTAAGCGCCTTGGATCGTACTGCAGTTTGATTGGGTGCCTTGACCAGCAGCGCTAAGTCGTCGGCGTACGCGATGTTTAGTGTGTCGTGCTTCTCATGTAAGCGTACCAGACTGTCGTATACGACGTTCCAGAGTGTAGGTGCCAGTACTGATCCCTGAGGGACGCCAGCGTACATGGTGTACTCGGAGTTTACGGGAGGGCCGGAGAGAACGATTTTGCGTTGTTGCAGGTAGTTATGTATAACGCGTCTCAGGAGTGGGTCGATCCCCCTTTTCTCTAGTGCAGAACGTATTTTTTCATGCTTACATTCGTTGAAAGCGTTCCTGATATCGAGTGTGATCATGAGCGCAACTTGTGCCTTCCGAGACGCCGTGTTCGCAAAGTTGATTACCTCTTTTATGGCGTGAGTGGTGCTCTTGCCTTTAGTGAAACCGTATTGGTGCCTCGCCAGGCCACCGGTTCGTGTTAGTTCGCGGAGGAGCTCCCTGATTATTAGTTCGAAAGTCTTTGCAATCGCATTAATAATACAGATTGGGCGATACTTTGGTGGTGCAGTCGCGTCTCCGGATGTTTTTGGTGGCTTCTCGAGCAGTACCAATCTTTGCTTTTTCCAGTCGTCCGGAAAGTAGGAATGTCTGAAGCAGTCGTTGAACATGGACCATAGGATCGATTGGTTAGCGTCATGGATGTGTTTAACGAGTTTGGCAGAGATGCCATCGGTGCCAGGGGATTTTTTCTTTTTTAGCCGTTTCACCGCTTCATTGACTTCTTCTCTAGAGATGGGCGGCTCGGGGATCGTTTGGATGTCGACGTCATGGGAGTGGTCCGAAGGGTTTCCGGCGTTAAGGCAGAAGAGTTCACCGACGATTTCGTCCAGCCTGTGCGGGGGGAGACGGACGCTGTGGCTCCGCGAGGTGAGTTTCCCCATCACAATCTTATAGGGCATGCCCCACCGATCGCGGTCAATATCAGCACAGAGCTCGGCCCATTTAATTTCTTTTTGTTTTTTTATGAGCTTGGTCACCATTTTCTTTTTCTCCTTGGCTTCTTGGCGCAGTGTTTCGGCATTTTCGGCGGCCTTAGTTAAGGCTCTGCTCGCTTTCCTACGAGCTGCTTGCGCGTCCTTTCTGGCCGCGGCAATCTCTGCTGTCCACCAGTACTTTGCAGTAACCGGATGACTTGAGTGTCGCAGACGCGGCATCGCGCTGTCGCAGGCCTGAAAGATAATGCGATGGATCGCCCCTACTCTGTCCTGCACCGATGGGAGGGATTTGGAGCCTGGGGCGAGATGGTCGGCCTTTTCGTTCCAGATGACTTTTTTCGTTCCAGATGACATTCCAGTGAGGCTGCTGACGAGGGTGCTCCGATACGGGTCCTTTCCCATGTGGCACGGGGCGTTTGGCGACGGTGTGAAGCACATATCTGTGGTCGCTGCCGGAGAAGGTATCAAGCACGACTGTTTCCATTCCCGCGTTCAAGATGGAGCTCGATACCAGCGCAATGTCGATTTTTGAATGTTTAGCGCCGTGCACGAAAGTAGGCTTCGTGGAGTTCGAGGAGGGGAGTAGACTGGTCCGGAGGGCCAGCTCCGCAAGCAGCTGCCCCCTTGTGTCGGTGTCGCGCGAGCCCCAAAGGGGCGATTTTGCGTTAAAGTCGCCAGCGATAATACAAGGAACGCTTAGTTTGTCGATTTCGTCTTCTAGCCTATTCAGTTGTACCCTGAAATCGTCGAGGCTGTCGTTGGGCGAGAAATAACAGCTAAGGACTGCGATATCGTTGATGATTTGTCCAACGAAACCGGGACCACGGATGGCGAAGTCCATGACCTTGAGACATCTCAACGAACAGTTTGGGGTCGCGATGGCAGCGCGTCCGGAGAGGTCAAGAGTCCAGTCCTTTCCAGGTCTGTGAATTTCCTAAATCAGAAGGATGTCCGCATTGGTATCCAGAGTTGTTTGTTCCAGCAGGTCGCGAGCTAGATTGGCGTGGTTAAGGTTTATCTGGAGAATCTTCAGTTGCACGCTATCTGTTGGGGAAGTGTCCGCCATTTTTATTTCAGAGGATCTTTGGCTATCAGTTTCCTGACGATCGGACATCTTCTTGAGGAGGAAACGTGTGCGGCGGCTTCACCCCGGATTCCTAACGCCGTGCAGGCATAGCATTTAGCCGTGTTGGTGCAATCGGCGAAAGCATGGTCCGCGCTACCGCATTTTCTGCAGTTTGTAGTTTTCGTACGTACCGTTGGGCAGTTCGCGGAGATGTGGCCGAGATTATGGCAGCGAAAGCATCTTGTGATGCGTGCTACCGGATGGATCGAGCAATTAATGTAGCCGATTTTGATTTTCCCAATTTCGGCCATTCGGATTGCCATGTTCCTACTTGTGGCCAAACCGGCGACTTTCGCTCCCCCTCGCGTTTCCCGTAGGAAACGAAATCTTGTATCGGATGCCTGAAAACTACCGAAATCGCGTTCGATCGCTTCTATCACTTCTTCCCGTGAAGCGAGGAAATCGAGTCCTCGAATCTCAACGTCTACGGTGTCGTCCAGAACGGTGACCCGGGATTGGGCACCGATCTTTCTCTTGAGGGCCTCTGCCACTATCTCTTTGTTGCCCGAGTTTCGCGGCATCTCAATTACTAGATTACCAGCTCTTGATTTCCTTGCCGCTGAGAAGACAGTGGTTTTGAACTCATCGTTTTCCCGAAAGGCGCGTACCGCATCTGAAAAGGAGAAATTTTCATTCACCTGTATGGTGACGGCATCAGTCTTCCTCACGAAGCGTTCTTCAATACGTTTCTCTTGTTTGTCTCGGGCGGCGGTCTGTTTCTTGGTCTTTCTTCCGACAGCCATGGCCCAGGTGGAGCCACCATCGGTGGTGGTTGGATCGTCGGCAGGCTCAAAGCCCTCTCTTCGAAAGGTTTCCAGTTCGTCTCCTGATGACTCTTCTGTTGTACGTTTACCCTTCTTGTGTGCTCGAGCTTCCATAATGGCGGGTGAGATCTCTATGAGATCGTTTTTCTCATCGAGTTTCTCGCTGTAGGGCGGGGGGGGGGGGGGGGGGTGGCGAAACGGGCCTGGTCGTTTACGTGTGTGTGGAGACACCTTTGCATTCTACCTGGGTCTCTTTCTCGCTGCTTGGAACCATTCCGGCTTTCATAAGCCGTTTCCGTGCCAGCTCCTTGTTGATGGCCTGTAGCTCGAGTTTAGCGTTCTCTCCTATTATTTTTTTGCTGTTCCAGTTCGCAACGAACTTTTCCAAGCCCCCATTTAGTCGCGTGATATTGATAGAGGTAATCTGAACCTCTTCTTTGACCGATCGGTGGACATTTCTATTTTGTTTAATAAACGCTGTAAGTTTCTTGATCGAGCCTGGAACGCGGATGGCCTGATCGGTTATTGTCCTTAGCAGCGCTTCCATGGCTTCATCGGATTCTGGGTTCGCAATTGTTTTTGGTCGGGGTGTGGCGGATACCTCCCCGCGCGGTGTACCGTAGGCGGTATCTTGAGGACTCAATTCGACCGCTTCTAATTCCGGCATGCCGCCGATATCTCTGGACGCATTTATTATGCTGAGTTCAGCCTGTCGAATATTATCCTCGATATCGGAGTTTAATTCAGCGCCTGTGTCGTCTATGAACCTCCTGGTGGAGGCCAGCTCTGGATTTAATCCAATAATATCGTCGATATTGCGCGAAGTTGTCTTATCGGTTAGCAACTGCCTTTTGACTGGTGGTTTCGACTTATCGACCGCAGGTATGGGAGGGGAGCGTTGTACTAACGCCATCGTGGCGTATCTCTATCAATGACTAACCGGAGGTGCGCCAGGGAGCAAGAAAGTGCGTCTGACTTACCCCCTAGGTTGTGTTCGTGGTCGACGAGTCGGTGGCGCTGGGAGCGTCGTAAAGGTTGCAGACGTTGGGTTGCCTCTCTATGTACTGCGTCTTCTGAGTTTGCAGCGTTCACGGCGGGACAATGAGAGGCCGCCGGATGATGGTGGCTGGCCAATCAGCGATCGGGTTTGGAGGGCGGCGTCTTACGATGAGAAAACTGTTCCCGCACGGATTTCTGTCACTATAGGCTAGCACTACGGATAGCACAGAGTGTTCTGGCAGGGCGATACGTGTTCTGTTATCTTCACAGCACTTATTTTCCAGGTAAGGAGTGTCGCCAGATTCACTGTTCACTCCACGTGGTGGCGGCCATCTTGCCAGCCAAGACTATAGTCAAAGATGGCGGCACATGCGCATTGCGCCTTCCGTATATACGGAGAAGAGTCAGTTTCTTCACGAATTTGCAATCGCACACGAAGCTTAAACACTAGAGCTATAAGCGCGAAGCTCGCTGACTCTCTAATGAGATACGCGAGGTGTGTTATCACTCTGGATGTGCTCGTACACGCGTGGTAGAACTTACACAGGCACTTGCTGCACGTGTTCGGCCTATGGACTGGGGGCGGCCATGTTGACAGCCAGCCGGCGTGGCCGGCTGGTTTTGCGACTAGAAATATGTTGAATTACTTAGGATCGCGTGTACTTCACCCACGAAACAGCATCTACCGACGCACTGGGATGTTAGATAAGTATGGATTATCCCCGCACTTAGATTACACTCCGTAATTATGCCAAGACGGTTGCGTTACATCAGAGCAACACAGAGACACGTCCGCATGGCATGATATCCATGAGCGCACTGACCTTTTTTTTTTTTTTTTTTTTTTTTCTCTTGATCAATTTCCTGCGGTCCCTTTGTTGTCCCTCCACCCTTTGGCATCACCTTCCGGCACTCTTCTGGGTGTCGGGTTGGGACTATGTCCGGTAGGCTCCTACTTCTCCACCCCGCTGTTGTTGGGTGGAGTTCGGATTTCAGTTCCACTTGGTGGTCAGGTCGGTCTTTGCCTTGTGGTCATGGAGGCACGCTTAGTGTTCTTCGTGTTCCTTGAGGAAGCCCAGAGGTACCAATTTCCTGGGCTTCCTTGGCTTTGTTCCGAAGAGCTGACTTGCGTCCTCTGATAATGTTCTCAGGCGGGTCTTTGGCCAGGTCAGGTGTCTCACTGAGAATTTTTTAAGTTCCTTCGGTCCTCGGTGAGAATTTTCTAAGTTCCTTCGGTCCTCGGTGAGAAGTTTCTAAGTTCCTTCGGTCCTCGGTGAGAATTTTTCTAAGTTCCTTCGGTCCTCGGTGAGAAAAAATCTAAGTTCCTTCGGACCTCGGTGCGAAATTTTCTAAGTTCCTTCGGTCCTCGCTGAGAGGTTTCTAAGTTCCTTCGGTCCTCGGTGAGAGATTTCTAAGTTCCTTCGGTCCTCGGTGAGAATTTTTCCAAAGTTCCTTCGGTCCTCGGTGATAAAATTTTCTAAGTTCCTTCAGTCCTCGGTGAGAAGTTTCTGAGTTCCTCGGTGCGAATTTTTCTAAGTTCCTTCGGTCCTCGGTGAGAAATTTCTAAGTTCCTTCGGTCCTCGGTGAGAATTTTTTCAAGGTTCCTTCGGTCCTCGGTGAGAAATTTCTAAGTTCCTTCGGTGCTCGGTGAGAAATTTTTCTAAGTTCCTTCGGTCCTCGGTGAGAAATTTCTAAGTTCCTTCGGACCTCGTTGCGAAATTTCTAAGTTCCATCGGTCATAGGTGAGAATTTTCTAAGTTCCTTCGGTCCTCGGTGAGAAATTTCTAAGTTCCTTCGGACCTCGTTGCGAAATTTCTAAGTTCCATCGGTCCTCGGTGAGAAGTTTCTAAGTTCCATCGGTCCTCGGTGAGAAATTTCTAAGTTCCATCGGTCCTCGGTGAGAAGTTTCTAAGTTCCATCGGTCCTCGGTGAGAAATTTCTAAGTTCCATCGGTCCTCGGTGAGAAATTTCTAAGTTCCCCATCTGTCCTTGGTGAGAAATTTCTATGTTCCATCGGTCCTCGGTGAGAAATTTCTAAGTTCCATCGGTCCTCGGTGAGAAATTTCTAAGTTCCCCATCTGTCCTTGGTGAGAAATTTCTAAGTTCCATCGGTCCTCGGTGAGAAATTTCTAAGTTCCATCGGTCCTCGGTGGGGAAATTTCTAAGTTCTGTGTCCATTCGCCGTGTGTCCAGGTGGGCGGGGGGGGGGATTTTCCCTCGGGCAGTCGCGGTGAGAACCACGGTCCCGTCCCGAGGGGGTTTTCCTCCTGGCTGGTCATTTGATGGTCCTGGTTGCATTGGTTGTCCATTGGTCATCGTGGGGGCATCGGAAGGTAGTGCGGAGGTGTCCAGCTAGTGAGTGCTCGTGCCCTGGTATCGATATCTGCTCAAACAGAGAAGAAAAATCCGTGCTGTCGATGGGGTTCGATCGCTGGTCCTCGCCGTGTCTTTCCTGGCGTTAGTCGCTGAGCCATGAGGTGTTCCGAGTACCACGTATAGTTTTCGGGTACTTGATGGGTGTTGCTATGTGTTCCTGTTTTCATGGTCGGTAAGTCCTGTTGGCGCTGTACTGTATTTCGACAGTTTTCCAAGTCGGTAGGTAGTGCGTTGTTTACCCTGGGGCGCTGCGAGTTTCGTCTTGAGTGTTTCCGCCGCCTCTAGTGCGATTCGCGGTCGCTGTGTGTTCCGTTGCGCTGGGTGTGTGTTGCGTGTTGCGTGGCGTCGTGTTCTAACCTCCGTTCTCTCCTTGTTTCGGCCTCGTAGTTTCTCTCGTCGCGTTCCTTGATCGCCAGAATGCTTCTTGCAAGGTCCGCTATTGCTGACCAGTTCTCTTCGCTTTCCAGCATCTTCCCCGTGACTGTGTCCACGCGTAGGTGAGTGCCAAGTCTTTCTTCCGCGAGTCTTCTCTCCATGGTCCATCTAGGGCACTCGAAAAACGTATGTTCGGCTGTGTCGTCGGTGTGGGGACAGTACCAACAGCCAGCTGATTCTCTTTTCCCTATTTTTTTCAGAAAGTGTCCGAAGCAGCCGTGTCCTGAGAGCAATTGTGTGAGGTGGAAGTTCGGGTGTCCGTGCGTCCTCGTCACCCAGTTCCTCGTCACCCAGTGAGCGCACTGACCTGACCTGACCTGACCTGACCTGTTTTTTTTTTTTTCGTTCATGTGTCTGTTGGTCCTACTGGACTGCCTCCATAACCCGGCATCATCTGGGGGACATACTATCTGGTATGGGGGGGGGGGGGTGCAGGACTCTGTCCGTGTGGGTTTTCTGGGGTCAAACTCTACGTCTCCACGAGCGAGAGATGTCCAGTGGAGTTCGAGGCCCCTAGGTCATGATGGTACTCCGAGCGTTGACGTGCATACAGGTCGGATGTTTCACTGCCAGTGTGCTTCATCTGGCGTTGTCGCCCGGCGGAGTCGGGGGATTCTCGACCGGCGTTGCAGGAAAAGGCGGAGTAACGGTCCGCGTTTCCTGCTGCTTGTTTGGAAGCCGGCCGATCCAAGACCGAGTTACATTTCAGGTCAGGCCAGGGTGCGAGCCTCAAGCGCATCTATTATTGCCAGTCGGTAAGGCAGCTGTGTAACTGAGTTCATGTATCATGTTCTCATTTTTTAGGCCATCGAGAGGAAGATTTCTGTCACTAGCGGTGTTACCGCCTGGGTGTGCTTATTGTGGGTCGGTAATTTGTTTTCGACGGTAGGTTTTAGCCGACTGTGGGTATCTAGAGATCGGTTGTTTACCAGAAGTGGTCATTCTATCGTTTATTTATACTGGTCTAATCGACGTTTCGACTGAGTGTGATGGGATTTAGGAGTATTTCTATGGAGCTTCCACATCCGTGTTGTTCGTGGTCAGGTTTCCGCTTCGTCGGTTATCGTACTGTCGCTTTCTCTCTTCGGCTTCCTTCTTCTGCATTACGACGTTCAAGAAGTTCGTGATAACGTCCCAGTTTCCGGGTTTGGCGAGCATAAGCGCTATGACGTTTCCCTTGTGGATATCCACCCCCAGAGTATCCATCAATCGTAGTCTGCCTTGATGCCATTTTGCGCAGTGGAAGATTGTGTGTTCGGCTGTATCCTCCTCGTTGTCACAGAACCAGCAGGCCGCTGACTCGCATTTCGCGATTTTATGGAGGAAAGCGGCAAAACAACCGTGGCCGGTCAGACACTGGGCCGTGTGGAAGTTTATGTGCCCGTGTTTCCTATTAATCCATGGTTCGATAACGGGTATAAGCGTCCTAGTCCAGGAGTTTTTTTCGTGGGCCGCGTCCCACCTCTCTTGCCAGCTTTGGTACATTTCGCGGAAAATTTCCTCCTCTTCTGCTTCGTTCTCTTTCTCGAAGAGGGAGATTCTCGCTTTCATCATAATGTCGCTCGGCACACATCCGGCCAGGATTAGGATTGCTTCCGTCGGGACCGTGCGATAGGCGGACACGATTTTTATAGCAGCCAGGCGTTGTGTCTTGATCATAGTTTTGGTCGCGGTTCTTAGTTTCAGGGCGTGCTTCCAGGCTGGGGCCGCGTACAGAAGGATAGCGTTTACGACCTCTATCTGTATACGCCTGGATTTGCTATTAGAACCGCCAATGTTGGGCATTATTCTAGCCAGCTGTCCGAGTACCCTTTGCGCTTTGTTGCAGGTCTTCTTCACATGCTCCAGGAAATTCCGGTGTCTGTCGATCGGGACTCCGAGATATTTGATGCTAGGTTTAGTTTCTAGGGTCGTCTCCTGCCAGGTAAGTTTTTTGATATGCGCTTTCCGATTTCCGGCTAATTGTATAACCTCGGTTTTTTCGACAGCGAGGCGTAATTCGTTTGCCGACAGCCAGATTGCCATTTCGTCCAGGGCTCCGATAGCTTTATTTATAACAGCGCTCTCGTTGCGGGCTTTGACTAGGACCGCAAGATCGTCGGCGTATGCTATGTTTTTTCTATCGCTTTCCTCGAAGAGTCGCACAAGAGAGTCATATACCACATTCCACAGCGTGGGCGCGAGCACCGATCCTTGGGGTACTCCAGCGTGGACGATGAAGGCGGTGTTCTCAGGAGGGCCGGTCAGAACAATAGTACGTTGTTGTAGATAGTTGTGGATGACCGTCCTTAAAAGGGGGTCCACCCCTCTTTTTTCCAGTGCCGCACAGATTCTATCGTGTCCGCATTCATTAAAGGCATTTCTAATATCTAGCGTGATCATTAAGGCGACATCGGATTTACGCGTTGCTGTGTCGGCGAAGTTTATGACCTCCCTGATAGCGTGGGTGGTACTCTTACGTTTGGTGAAACCATACTGGTGGCGCGCAAACCCACATGTGCGATCTATTTCCCGAAGGAGTTTCTCTCGTAAGACGATTTCAAAGGTCTTGGCCAGGGCGTTTATTATACAGATCGGACGATATTTTGGTGCTGAATCGGGATCGTCTGTTTCCTTAGCCGGTTTTACGATGAGAACTAACCTTTGCTTTTTCCAACTACTCGGGAAATAAGCATGCGAGTAGCAATCGTTAAAAAGGGTCCACAGGAGGGAGTTGTTGGCCACATGTAGTCGTTTCACCATTTTTGCCGAGATGCCATCAGTACCCGGGTGTTTTATAGTTGCTTGACTCCGGCGATCGCGCGCGGAGTGCAACTTTCGCTTTCGAGGGTTCGTCTGAAGAAGCGGAGATGAGGGAGAATAAATTTTATTATTACACACAGCGAATTTTGATTAGCATGCAATTTTATTATGTATCGTCTTCGACGAGGCAGGTGATGCGGCTGGCGTCGGCGAAACGTTAAATCTGGAACAAAGAGCACAATAGATAAATGTCAATATTGTGAGCGTTCGAGCGGAACGATAGCGAGCGCGAAGCACTCGCAATCGTTGTCTCCCAAATCCTTCGAAATAGTGGACTGTATTAAATTCGAGTTTCCGATGCTAATTTAAATGACTCAACATCAGAAATACTTGATTGAATTTATCTAACTCCGAGTCGAGATACTTATATTCGCCGAGAGTAGTAAGCTATCGGTGAATCTTTGATCTGGGCGAGAGAAAAGAGTTTGTCTTTGTGATCAACGATCTCGGTTACTGCGAAGACGTAAACCTTTGCAGTGACCCGGTGGAGCCTGCGTTCGTGACGCGCGAGACGGTAATCCGTCACGCTCGTGGCTGCGAAACAATCGGTGATCCGATTATCGCGAGACCGCAATAATTCGGGAATTCGACTGTTTCGTCTGGCTGGAAGTCTGATTGATTTCGAGCAGCAACCACGAAGGTATTCCGGCTAGAGAGAGATTGTATGTCAATACTTGGGAACCAAGTATTGTCGGCTGGCAGTGTCGCTACGAGGATTCTCGCTCGCTTTGGCAGACTAGTGCTCAGCTCGACGGTTTGCATACAAGTGACGACTCGTCTTTGATGGTTTCCAAAGGAAAGCGAAGGCGAGTCGTTCTAGGTGGCGTTCAGTAATAATTCTATTAGCACTTACCTATCGCTCACCTTGTGGTTCTCTCGCGGACGAATTTGCTGGAATTGACGGAAGTGACCGAACACGCAACTCAGTCGGGCGAGTCGGTTTTTTAACACTTCACTTCTCAACACTAGCGCGTATCAAACGGATATTAAACACCGGGGCTTTTTTGTTCTTTAGGAGTTTTATGGCCTCGTTGATTTCCTCTCTGTTGATGAGGGGTTCGGTGCTCGTTTCAGAGGGGCTTACGTGCGTGTGCGCAGGAGTATTTTTTGGCTTCAGCACGAAGAGTTCACTTACTATGTCGCTTAGCCTATGCGGTGGTAGGCTATTTACGCAGTTGCTCGAGGTAAGTTTATCCATAACTATTTTATATGGCATGCCCCATCTGTCTTGATCGATCTCAGCCCATAGTTCGGCCCATTTGAGCTCTTTCTGCTTTCTGATCATCTTGGCCAATTCTTTCTTCTTTTCCTTTGCCATTTGCCCAAGTTCTTCCAGGTTTACGCTGTTTTTGGCGAGGGCCCTGCTTGCTCTCCGACGAGCGGCTTGGGCTTCTTTCCTGGCCTTTGCTATATCGTCGGTCCACCAGTACTTGGGGGTGTAGAGCCGGCTGGGGCAGCGGATCCGTGGCATTGCGCTGTCGTATGCTTTGTAGATGATCTCATGGGTCCTTGCAACTCTGTCCTCCACCGAGGTAAGTATTGTTGAGTTGGGAGCGATCTGGTGCTGGGAGTGAGCGATGAGGGAGTTAAGCGTGGTTTGGAACGTTTCCTCGCTGAAGTTTTTCTCTTTCCAGATTAGGTTCCAGTGTGTTGACGGAGGAGGAGTGTCAGGCTTTTTGCCGGCCCCCCGTATGGAGCGAGGTTTAAGGATGTCGTGCAGTACGCATCTGTGGTCGCTGCCTGAGAATATGTTTGGTAGCGATGTAACTATTCCTGACTTAATGATTGCGTTTGACGCAAATGCGACGTCGATCTTCGATAGCCTTTTCCCGTGTGTGTAGGTGGGTTTAGTGCAGTTTGAGGTTGGCAGAAGCTTTGCGCGAAAGGCCATTTCAGCCAGTAGTCGACCGCGGTTGTTTGTGCAATTCGATCCCCAGAGTGGAGATTTGGCGTTGAAGTCGCCTGCGATCACGCAGCGGGCGTTTAACCTAGATATCTCGTCTTCTAGCGCGTTTATCTGTTTCGTGAAATCTTCAAGTTTATCGTTTGGGGAGAAATAACAACTAAATCTGTACATTTCGTTGATCATTCGTCCTACGAAACCCGGGCCTCTAATGACATGGTCAGCGATCTTGCAGTTTCTCCTAGCTGGATTGGGAATCGCAATCGCCGCGCGTCCAGAAGTGTCTGCTACCCAGCCCTGTTCGAGTTTGTATACTTCGGAGATTAGCATCACGTCTGCTTCCATTTGGATACCTGTTTGACCGAGTAGGTCGTGCGCAAGTCTGCTATGGTTGACGTTTATTTGGATAATCTTGATTTGCACGTGTTAGAATCTCAGAGTATTTTGTTAGATACTGTACTGAGAATGCTCGCTTCGCTAGCCGAGGCAAAAGTCAACCACTTGAGAGAGTAACTTAAGAACTGTGTTTGTAAAAACAGATGTCCTGCACTTTCTCTTTTATGACCCAGGCTATTGGAAGGTCTAGGGTAGTGCAGTTTTAGCTAGTCGAAGTTTAGTCTTTGAGCAACGCACATCTTCATCTTTCGTGGCTTTCAGTATTGCAATATACGAACCGTTTCTATTTCTTACACTGATTTCTACTTCATTTAATATAACCCCACCCCAAATAACCAACAGCACGTTGGTGTTGGTTGCCTTGGTAACCATTTTATTGAAGGGGATCTCTCGCTAATAATTTCCGCACGATTGGGCATCTCCGAGAGGAGGAAACGTGCGCTGCGGCTTCCCCGCGGATCCCCATTGCCGTGCATGCGCAGCAGCAGGCTGCGTTGGGACACTCCTCGATGACATGTTCGGTGCTACCGCACTTGCGGCAGTTCGTTGTTTTGGTGGGCACTATGGGGCAGTTTGCTGATATGTGACCGAGATTGTGGCATCGGAAACATCGAGTGATGCGAGCCACCGCGTGTATTGCGCAATTTATATACCCGACTTTTATTTTGCCGGTGTCGACAATGCGGCTTGCCGTGGCTCTGCTCGCGGCCAGGCCAGCAACTTTCACACCGGTACGGGTTTCCCGGATAAATCGGAATCTCACTTCTGCCGCCTCTAAATCACCAAAATTGCGTTCTACCGCTTCCATAACCTCCCCCTGGGTTGCCAGAAGATCTAGGCCACGAATCTCAATGTCGACTGTATCGTCCATGATGCTGACACGCGACTGTGTTCCGACTTTTTTCTTGAGTGCTTCGGCTACTGCCTTTTTATTACCGGAGTTTCGAGGCATTTCTGTGATCAGGTTTCCAGCTCTTGTTTTCCTGGCCGCCGAGAATTCGGTGCCCTTGATATCTTCGTTTTCGCGAAAAGCGCGAACCGCGTCCTGGAAGGTAAACTGCTCGTTCACATGGACCGTTACCGCGTCCGTTTTCCTAACAAAACGCTTCTCAATGCGTTTTTCACGCTTTTCGCGTTGTGCGGATTGCCTTTTGGCTTTCCGGCCCACAGCCATGGCCCACGTGGATCCGCCGTCGGTGGTGGTGGGGTCGTCGGCCGGTTCGAAACCTTCGCGCCTGAACTTTTCTAATTCGTCGCATGACGAGTCTTCGGTCGAGCGCTTACCCTTTTTGTGCACACGGGCCTCTATGAGCGCTGGAGAGATATTTTTTCGTTTTGGGTTTCGCATGATGGATGGGGGGCGCGTGGCTTCGGTAGTCTGCGATGCTGTAGATACGGTGGTGTGTTCTACTTGGTTGCCCTTGTCGGTGCTTGGCATCAGGCCCGATTTAATCAGACGCTTGCGCGAGATCTCCTTGCTTATGGCTTGCAGCTCGTTTTTTGCGTTTTCCCGTATTTTTTTGTTAGCATTCCAGTTGGTCGTGAACTTGTCAATGCCTCCGTTTAGCCGAGTAACGTTAATTGTGGAGATTTGCACCTCCTCCTTGATTGATCGGTGTACGTTCTTTTGCGTCTTTATAAACTCGTTCAGTTTCTTCATGGAGCCAGTGATGCGGATAGCCTGATCGGTAATGTATCTTAGCAATTTTTGCAAGTTTAATTCCTCGGTGTTTGGATCCATGATGGTCTTTGGTCGAGGTGTGGATGCGGCATCACCTCGCGGGGTGCCGTACGCGTTATCCGACGGGCTTAGTTCAACGACTTCTAGTTCCTTCGAGCCACCAATCTCTTTCGATGCGCTTCGGATACTGGTTTCAGCTTGGCGGATGTTATGGTCGTTATCGAGACTTGGATCGTACTCCATTTCGTCCAGAGGTGGACCGGGTGTCATTTGTTCAGTGTTTACTCCGATGATATCGTCGATGTTCGAGGTTCCAGGATCGTCAATGCGTATCCTGCCTTTGGACTAGCTGAGTCGCCTTATTGGACGGAGGTTGCGGCGGTGAGCGCTGTACTAGCGCCATATTCACGCCTCCCCCGCCGGGGGGGGGGGGGGGGGGGGGGGGGGGGTACGAGTGGTTTGCGAGAAACTAAGGAGTGTGTTTGACTCACCAGATTGTTGTACTCTATGCCTCCGACCCTATGGCGCTGCAGTCGCGATGAGTTTGCGAACGGTGAGGGACCCCTCTCTAGGTTGCAGGTGTTGCACGGGCTGTGATCATCTCGTGTCAACCAATGAGCGAGTGGCTGGGTAAAGATGGCGGACTAGTTCGCATGCGGTCTCGTGCTCGCCACGTGCTCGCGACTTCACGATGAGGTTAATGGGATCTGGAGTCCACTGATTCGCTGTCACAGCACTTAGAGCGAAACAGACAATCCGGCACTTAGTCACTGTGTCCACAGAGTTGCAGAAACACTTCGATATTCGCGTTTAATGTTTAATTTAGTCTATCGGTTAACTGCACGTGGTGGCGGCCATGTTGCTTCTTATCAAGGCTGATTTTCTGGTGTACGGAGTCGCTGTCGGCCAATCAGAGGTAGGCTTGAGCGGTCGGGATAGAAATAAGATGGCCGACTGGTCCGCGTGCGGTCTCGTGCTCGCCACGTGCACGCGACTTCTCGATGAGATTTAGGGGATTTAGGGTTCACTGTTCTGTTGTCGCAGCACTTAAAGCGAAGAAGACACCCCGGCACTGAGTCTATGTGTCCCAAGAGTTGTATTAACACTTCGATGTTCGCGTCTAATGCTTAATTTTGTCCATCGGTTAAATGCACGCGGTGACGGCCATGTTGCCTCTTATGACGGCTGTTCTCTGGTGTACGGAGTCGCTGTCCACCAATCAGAAGATAGGATTGAGCGGTCGAGATGGAAACAAGATGGCGGCGCATGCGCGGTGCGATCTTCTCGGCACGTGCGGACTTGGAAGAAAACACACTTTCACACGAGACACATTGAAGTAAAAGGGTTTGTTGCACTGGCGGGGGCTTTCTGACCAAGTGTTTGGGCGCGTATGCTGTGTTACGTCCGTATTTTACGCAAGCAATTTTTCCACTTTAAAAATCGAGAATATTCTAGCATTCAGCTAAAATCTTAGTTTCAAGCTCAAACCGCACCCAACATAATCTCTCAGTCCTGTAAACATTCCCATGCAGCCCCTACTGCAGTGATTCATACAGCTGCACTTTTTACCCCAAACTAGCGCTGGTTCCGACTATATAAACCGTCCGAAATCTTATACATCAGAGTCTTTAGTAGCTTGATCTTCCGACGGGCGAAGCTCTGCCCTTCCGAGGATCGACCGCGCTAGTTCTCTCCGGAGTGCAGTCTTTGATTTTTTCCCGAAGGGCGAAGCTCTGTCCTCCTTGTAGTAGATCGTGCTAGGCACTTTCGAAGCACTTCAAACCATTACAAATCTCAGACGTTGGAATACGTGGTTATTCCGAGGAAGATCGTATTAGTTACTTTCGACCAAACTATTCAAACCTTTATAAGAATTGGACGTTGGAATACGGGGTTATTCCGAGGGAGATCGTACAGGTTACTTTCGACCAAATCATTGCATTAGTTGCGATTACTCTTGTAAGCATTACGCCGCGACACAATACTATACGAACAGACGAGGATTATACAAAGGTATTTTGTAACAAACGAACACACACTTAACACGATTGTATTCTTCGCTTTATTCTCTGCAATTGTTTCAATATAGTTACCTTATTTTTCATGTCAATTACTCCTTTTCTACATTCAATTACCACCTGTCGTAGCGTACAATACTGAAAGCGACATCGTACATAGAACCCACATTTTAGTGTAGGAATATTTAGCCGCTCAATTATTCCTATGCGGGGTAATATAACTCTTGGGAGAGACGTGGCGCCTTGCGTAGCCTGGTGGTACCCCAAGCTTTTACCTTTAGCCATCCTAATCCTTTTACCTTTCTGGGGACCTTCGAATCGACCTGGGTAATATCAGATTAGTATTGTTGTGCCAATAGGTCTCATTGACATTAGCGCAGAGAGATGTGTTTGGACCTCAATTAAAGATCTGACTATACATCAGGTAGAACTGGCTTCCGGACTGACACCCTCGCGAATTAGGGAACAATTGGATAGTTTAAAGAACGTTTATATAAGTAGGGCTACCTGCCTAAAAGCACGTTGGACTTGAGAGAGACTTGGTGCTTTGCGTAGCCTGGTGGTATCTCAAGCTGTGTTTTTCCTAACCTGATCCAATTCCTGTATCAATCAGCTTCGACCGTCAAGGAGAATCTGCCTGATAGGTATTATTTTGCCAATAGTGCTCATTGACACCAACGCAGTGAGATGTGTTTGGAACTTAATTAATCTCAGGCTTATTCGAATTGACGACTGTTGATTGGTCTCGCATATCCTTAAAGGTTTAGGAGCGAGCACACGTTTTCCTGTAACCAAACGGATATAAAAACGGTCTCGCACGGCTAGCCCGTAGCAGCTGTATCGGAGAGTAGATGGTGACAGACAGAGTCTGCAGTTTAACGTCCCGTACCTGGCGCGACGCCCTTACCGAGACGGCCCCCATGGGCGAGGGATTAGGATACTGCCCAATCAGCGCGGCACCCGCCGAAGCAGGTAGCCTACCAGTTGCACAACATGGGTCCTGGCCGAAGGCAAACTACTGGTGGAGCCGGGTGACTATCCACACCCTGTCGACTATGCAGGTCGACACCCGAGTTGTTGGTACGCAACTCACACGCCGGGACCCTCGAGGGTCCCTACCCGAGCATATGGGTTAACCACTACCCCCGCGAGTCCAACAACCAGATGGCCGGAGGACTTGGAAAGGGATGGGGAAAAGGATCAACATCCGGCCCCCGCGGTACCAGTATTAACATGGCCACTGGTTTGACCACTCGTGCATTCGGCACTACCAGTTTGGGAGCCAAGGTCCCCCAGCACTGGTGAGCTAGCGCTTCGGGCCACGTGGGGACGCTACACCCCAAAGGACGTCTCCGGGTACCCGGACGTCCTCCCCTGCGGGAGTAGATGGTGATCGGGGTTTGCGCAGAGCTCTGTGTAAACTTCCGAGCACGTGTTTGACAGGCCCACAATGGCCGCCGTGTCACACGGCCACGAGGCCGACGCCTGGGCGGCACTGTTTTGTTGTTGTGGGCGTTGAGGACACTGTTTGCAAGTTCGAAAATTGAATTTAAGTACTGCTGCACTTTACACAGACCGAGTAGGTGGTTTATCGTCGCGGATGACACACTGCAGACGTCGTATGTTTGCACGCACAGAGGAGCTGGCCACGACACGTCCGCACAGGGCGCCTGACCTGACCTGACCTTTCTTTTTTTTTTTTAAGTGGTGAAAATCCATCATGGACGAAGTCGTTGGGATTGCTCCCTCCGACAACAGTGCCGGACTCCTACCGGCTAAAAACACCTCTTTGCTACTCGCTGTGCCATTTCGAGGCTCAGGAGCCCTTTCGGATTGTGGCTGAGCCCTTCTGTTGGCATTCACAGGTCATCTCGTTCTGGGAGAGACACTCCTCATTATTGGTTAGACGGTACTATTCTAGTACATGAGAAACCATATCTACGTCGCGATCGTGACGCTTTCGCGTTATGGGGAGGTGTTGGGTACCCTTCTTCTTGTTCGGTCCGTTTGTCTGCGGTTTTCGTCCTCCTCCTTTTTTCTTAGTACAACTTCGCAGTACGTCACAAAGATGCTCCATACTCGAGGACAGGTGATTATTCGGCGGATAATGTTTTCGATGCTTAAGTCTCCTTCCATTGCTTCTGTGAGGGGGGCTATTTCCGGATCCCATGCCTCACAGTTCTGCAGGGTGTGCCAGTTGTCATCTTTGGTTGAAGGACAGTGGTGGCAGTGTTCATCCTGTTCCTTGCCGATTCTGGCAAGGAAGGAGCCAAAACATCCATGGCCGGATAACATTTGTGTTGGTCTGAAGGATAGTGGGTGTTCTTTTCTGTCTGCCCATGCCAGGAGGTGGGGGGTGATGGCCCTCACCACCGGGTGGGGATTCCTTATACGTGTCAGATATTCCATCCACTTACTGAAGATTAGATGTTTCATCTTCTCGCTGTCTGGGAGGAATATTGTCTCGTGGGTGTTTGCGTCTAAGTTCTTTAAGGTGCCAGTAACTCTTCTGGTACACCTTGGCTTGAATTTCCAGGGGTGGGGCTCCTGCCAGCACGGTTACGAGATCGTAGGAAATGGTTCTGTACGGCCTTACTATTCGGATGCACATGCTTCTCTCGGCTTCCCTGAGCGCTTTTCGCAGTGGCGACTTGGGGGCGTCAAGGGTAGGGGCCCAGATCGGGGATCCGTAGAGGGCGATGGACTTTACTACATTGTAGTATAGCTTCCTAACACTGTCCATGGGACCGCCTATGTTGGGCAAGATTCTCCCGTAAGCACCAATTGCCCGTTCCAGTTTGAGGGACAGGTAGTCAGCGTGTGCGCGGAACTTCCACTCCGAATCAAGGATTATTCCTAGGTACTTGATCTTGTTGTTGATTACGTAGGGTTTGCCTTTGAACGTTATTTCCTTTGGTCCTGCTATTCCGTGGGGATTGTACGGGCAATGCAGCCAGGACACCTCGGTCTTTTCCTCGGAGATGCGTAGGCCTAACTCTTGGATCTTACTGGCAACTCTGGACATGGTTAGTTCTAGTTTCCTGAGTGCCCGCAGAGGGGACTCGTCTCTGGCTATAACCATGGTGTCGTCGGCATAACATATGATCTCCGTTCTAGGGGCTGTATCGACCCGGAGCACCGTATCGAAAGCGATGCTCCACAGGGGGGCCGCAAGGACCGCACCCTGCGGGACACCACCTGTGATCGGGTGCTCGCGTATACCGACGGCAGTTGGGACAAGGAGGGTTCTGCGGCTCAGGTATGAGTTTATTATGGCGAGGATATATCGAGGGAAGTGCATGTCTTCCAAGGCCTCTAATATCTTGCTCCACGGCAGGGAGTTGAAGGCGTTGGCGATATCTATGCTGGCTACGAGCAAAAACTGTTTTCCGGTCTTGGATTTTTCCCATCTAGACTGTAACGTGGCTATCGCGTCGATCGTGGATCTCCCTGGGCGGAAGCCGAACTGGTTCGTAGATAGCTTTGGGCGGCCTCAAGAAGCGATATGACGTTCTAGTCTCATGGCGATGATTCGCTCAAAACATTTGGCGAGCTCATTGAGCATGCACAAGGGGCGGTAGGCCGATGGTAGGTTCTTGGGCTTGCCTGGCTTCTCCAGAAGGACCAATCTCGCTATTTTCCAAGCCTGTGGGAAGGTGCCGGTTTTCAGGCATCGATCGAAGATTTCTCTCACAATCGCAAGCAGGGGGTCCTTGAGAATTGGCCAGACCTCAGCTGGAATCCCGTCCGGGCCTGGTGCTGAGCGTTTCCTAACGGATTTATCGCACGCCTCTTCGACTTCCGGTATTGAGATCTCGGGAGAGTCATCGAGGGGTGGAGGAGGATAGCGCCTTGTCTGGGTGGTCATGATGGGAAACAGTTTCTCAAGGACAGCTTTCAAGAACTCCGTGTCCATGGATTCCGAGATGGGTGCCGAGGATCGAAGTTTGCGGTGTATCATCTTGTAGGGGCGTCCCCAGGGATCAGAGTCGGGGGATCCCAAGAAGTGCCTCCAGGAGAGGTCCTTTGCTTTGAGAATCTCGAGCTTGAAACGCTTCTTTTGCTCCCAATAATGGTTCATCAGAAGGTCTAGTTTGGCTGGGTCGGGTGACTGCCTTCGACGTCTTTGACGTTGGACGGCTCGGCGGGCCTTGATCACGACCTGTCTGATGACCGTTAAGTCGTCCGACCACCAGTATGACTGTTTGGCACGAGCGTTCTTCCTTTTCCTGAGGGTTTGGTTGCAGGCCTTCCCGAGGATGGATTGGAGGTCCTGTGCAGCCTCCTCCGGTGTGGTTTTTAGGGTGTGTGGGGTCATTTTGCGGTTCCATAAGGAGACCAGAGTAACCGCTCGAAGGGCGTCCTGGTGGATGTTCTTCCCGGACCAGCGCTGAAGCTTAAGGTTCCTGGAGGGTGATAGAGGGCGCTGCGTCGGATTCCGCAGTCGCATATCCCAGGTGATGTGGAGATGGTCGGATAGGGATTCGGCGCGTTGATCGACTTTCCACCCTCGTATCCTGGCCAAGGCGGCGGGGTTCGCCAAGGTGAGATCGATGAAGGACTCCCACTGTGGTCGGGAACAGGTGGGGGTGTTCCCCATGTTCAGGGTGTGTAAGTTCCGTCCTTGGGCCCATTCAAGGAGAGCCGTGCCTCTCTGATCGGATCTGGGGTTGCCCCATTGGCGGGCTTTAGCATTAAAGTCCCCGGCGATGATAAGCGGGATATGATTTTGGAGCCCGTGAAGGATGCGTCCCAACTCGGCCAGCATGTCCTCGAATTCCTTGAAGGGGCGATTCGGGGAGAAGTAGACGCTTACGATGTTGAGTTTGTTGAGCATGACTAGCGAGATGCTCTCTTTAGACACCGAGGATGTAATGGTGAGCCCTTTGGGTAGGGTTCGACACCATACTACCGCATTGGCATCTACGCTGGGATACCAGTTATCGGTGGTTTTGCGTGCCATGTTCGGTTCGCTGATGATGGCAAGATCAAAGCCCCTTTCCAGCATGTACTGCAGGCAGACGTCGTGGGCGCTCCGCGAATGGTTAAGCTTTATCTGCAGAAATCTTATTTGGGACATGGTGGGGGGTTCCGCGGGTCCTCCGCCCCGTTGGTATTCTTTGCCGCATTGGCGGCGGTGCATCTGGAGGTGCCCATTCGGTGGTCAGCCGGATCGGCTCTGCTGGCGCATAACGGGCAGTGCGGTTTGCTCGCGTCGCATTGACTAGTGGTGTGGTTGGCATTTCCGCATCTGGAGCACCAGCCTGACTCGTCGTCGGGACTGGTGCACGCGAGGCTCGTGTGACCGAAATTCCAACATTTGTAGCACTGGGTGGGTCTATTTTCCAGTTTCTTCACTTGTACGAGTGCCCAGCCGATGCGCACTTGCTTCTGTTTCTCGAGTACGGTTGCTTGGGCTTCCGGGCATCGCAGCCACACAGCTCCATTCCGGAAACGGTTTCTGGTGATGCGACCGATTTTCATGGTTTCCTCCGGGACCTTGATGTGGGTCGCGATGGCTTTGAGGACATCTTCGGGACCCCTGTATTCCGGGATGTCGCTCCAGATGAGCTCGGTATGGCGCTGTGGGCAGGCTATCTGGAAGTCGTCGGCGCCCAGGACCGCACGCAGTTTGTCAGCCAAAGCGGATGCTTTGTCGTTGCATTCCTTTCCGCAGACCTCCAAGAGGAGGTTTCCGGACATGGCGACACGGGATTTTATTCCGGGTATCTTCAAATCATCCAGGTTGATCGAAGTCATCGCCTCATTCATGTCTGCCGTGTACGTGGCTCCTTCCTTGTTGCATCTCAGGGATACGACCGCCGTTGGTGGTTTGGGTCTGGTGCGAGATGTCGGTCGAGGAGTGTGTTTTTGCCTCGGGGTTGCGGAAGCTCGCGGTGGCGCCATCTCGGCTTCCATCCCCCCTCCTCGTGGAGTGTTGGGAGGGTTGCCGTTTTGCTGGGTCAAAGGTGCCTTCTTTTTCTTTCTTCGGCCGACTATGCGGGCCCAGTCTTCTTGAAGGTCCAGAGGTGCGGGTGAGGTATCCTCTGGGGGATCCAAGATCCTGATGGTCGTGGACGGTCCCTCGGGTCGATCGGCTCCAGGTTTCTCCGGGGAGATGATAGCAGCGGCTGCCGCGATCATCTCTTGGTGAATGGTGACGAGTCTGGAGTCGATGGACCGTTTCAGCTCTTCTCCCAGGGTCTCCAGGTAAGAGCGGAGGCGTGACTCCGTAACAGGGGCCGGAGGGGAATCCTTTCTCGGGTCGCGATTTTCGCGGGGCTTGATTCTCTCTTCCAGTCGCAATATTCTTATCCTTAATTCCTCGTTTTCTTTTTCCAGGGAGGTATCCGGTAGGTCGCGAGGTGCGTTCGCTCTGGTGGCCAGCTCGGTGGCAGCCTTCTTGATGGCAATTTGGACTTCCTTGAGCTTCTTGACGTAGCAGCCCTGGAGGTGTCCAGATTTTTTCCTCACTAGCCTGACATCGTCGAGGCTATCCATTATGTGCGAGTCTAGTTCGTAGACGCTCATGAGTCGCGGGTCGAGGTGCGGGGCATACTTCTCGAGATCGCTGTCACCTGTTTCCTCAGGCCTGAGGGTGCACGGGGCAGCTCTGTGGGTCAGGAGCCGGTCATCGGTCCGAGCGTTGGGGTTGGAGGTCTCTTTCTTCCTCTTTCTCTTCTGAGAGGAGGCCAAGGTCGACGTGAGGTACCCTATCTCGGTGCTGTGGGAGGATTCAGATCCGCTGCTCCTCTGTCTCGTGGTCTTATCTTTCCCCGTATCCGGGGGGATCGACACCGAGCTCGGAGGCGATCTCAAGAGCTTGTCTCTCGGTCGCCCCGGGTCCATCTCCGATATAGGTAGTTCCTGGTCAGCCCAGGCTCCTCTGCTGGTGTAAGTGGTCTCTCTCCAGGTACTCCCGGAGACCCCTCCTTACCAATTGACACGTCCCGGAAACCGGACGGACGTGTGCTCGCTCGGGGCACCACGGGCTCCGACCCCCGTGGCCGACATCCACTCCCTGACCAGGGCCCGAAGTGGCCGGTTCCTATCCAGCCCTCCCCACCGGCACCTCGGCTGGACTGGCCACATCAGCCACATTGACCTCGCGCGGGGGATCACCGCGGGGGTGTGTGACACTCCCAGTGTGGTGGAGGGGGGGAGGATGGTCCTCCTTTTGCAAGCAAGTTAACTTGACTTTTGTTTTTTCGTTTTAGAAAACGGTGGTGGAGCCCGGGAGCAGGCAGGGCAGTCTCGCCCTAACTGCTCCGTGTAGCCGGGCAATTGGAGTCAGGGCTGCCAACCCCTAGGTGCACTCCTTCGTCTGGAGACTCCCCCTTCACAGTGTATGGCCCACCAAAGGTAAGTGTAGGTGTTGTCTTACAAAGGACGTGTTGGTGTGTGTATGTACATGCACTGGGGTGCGACTACAGCCAATGTAGTGGGCGTGCAAGTGCACGCCCGGGGTGCGGCTATGCCAATGTACCAGGCATGTGTGTGTGTGTGTCTCGAAGAGTGTTTGGTGTGTGTTAGTTTGGATGTTGAGTGTGAGTGTGGTGTACGGTATGTTGAAGTGAAATTCAGAGTAGATGTGGTGTAAGTGGATTCGGTGAGCGGTGTCCTCTTCGTCAGGGGGTTCCCCTGTGACCAGTCCGGCATGGTTAAACTTACCGGGGACCGAGGTCCCCGCCGGTATAGCTCACAGGATCATTACCCCACAGAAGCTCCTCCACCAACGTCAAGGTGGGACACCATCGGAGGAGACCTGACCTGACCTGACCTGACATTTTTTTTTTTTTTTGTTCGCCTGGAGGTACTAGAGGTCCCGGATGGGCTGTACCACGACCTGGCATCATCTGCTTGATATACTGGTCTGGTCGTGGGAGCTGGGACTGGGTTCGATTTATTTTATGGGGCGTCCTCTACGTCTCCACCTTGAAAAGGACCGGGTGGAGTTCGAGGGCCCTAGTCTAGATACTACAGACCGATCGTACTTAAGCCTATCTCCTAGTTTATGGGAGCACCACTACTTGTGGATCTAGCTTTGTTCCGTCTGTTTCGCTCTTCGGTTTCCTTGGTGCGCATTATTGTGTGCAGAAACTTCGTAATTAGGTCCCAGTTTTCTGGCTTTGCGAGCATGAGGGATATCAGATTTCCCCGGTGGGGGCATTCACCAAGTGCGTCTGCTAGTGTTGATCGACCGTTTTGCCATTTTGTGCAGTGGAAGATCGAGTGTTCTGCGGTATCTTCTTCGAAGTTGCAAAACCAACAAACGGGTGACTCGCATTTGCCAATTTTATAGAGGAAGGCCGCGAAGCAGCCGTGGCCCGACAGACATTGCGCCATGTGGTACGTAACATGACCGTATTTCCTGGTAAACCAAGGTTGTATCTCCGGTATTAGAGCTCTGGTCCATGCGTTTTTCTCGTGTGCAGCATCCCACCTCGATTGCCATCCTCGAAGCATATCGTGGTAGTTCTCATCCTCCTCCTGTTCGTCGTTCGTCTCCTTCTCGAATAAGGCAATTCTAAAATCTGCCAGTAGATCGATCGGTATACAGCTGGCCAGTACTAGAACTGCTTCCGTAGGAACCGTTCGATATGCAGATACGATTTTTATTGCTGCCAGACGCTGCGTTTTGAGCAAAGTTTTAACCGCGGTTCTCAGTTTTAATGCGTATTTCCAAGCAGGCACGGCATATAGAAGAATGGCGATAACAACTTCCATCTGGATGCGTCGAGATTTGCTGTTTGAACCGCCTACATTCGGCATTATCCTAGCCAGTTGTCCAAGTGTTCTCTGTGCTTTGTCGCAAGTAACTTTCGTATGTTCTAGAAAGTTTCGGTACCTATCGATAGTGACCCCGAGATACTTGATGCGAAGCTTAGTCTCCAGGGTAGTTCCACGCCAAGTCATCTTCTTGATTTCAGTTTTCCGGTTGCCAGCAAGCTAGATAATTTCCGTCTTTTCCGTTGCTAAACGCAATTTATTAACGGCAAGCCAATCGGCTATCTGGTTCAGAGCTTGGAGTGCTTTGCTTCTGACCGCTGCTTGACTGCGTGCCTTGACTAGCACCGCGAAGTCATCCGCGTACGCGATATTCCTTCTGTCGCTCTTGTCGAGTAAACGAACTAACGAGTCATATACTACGTTCCATAATGTAGGGGTCAACACAGATCCCTGGGGCACCCCGGCGTATACCATGTACGATGTATTTTCAGGTGGACCGGACAGAATGATGGCACGTCGCTGCAGGTAACTATGAATGACGGATCTGAGGCGTGGGTCGATTCCTCTTTTTTCTAGAGCAAGACATATTCTCTCGTGGCTGCATTCATTGAATGCATTTTTTATGTCTAACGTGATCATTAGAGCGACGTCCGATTTGCGCGCTGCGGTATCCGCGAAGCTTACGACCTCTCTAATGGCGTGCGTGGTGCTCTTACCTTTCGTAAAACCGTATTGGTGGCGCGCGAAGCCGCCCGTGCGTTCGATTTCCCGAAGGAGCTTTTCCCTGATCACTAGCTCAAAGGTCTTGGCGATTGCCTTAATTATGCAAATCGGCCGGTATTTTGGAGCTGCGGTAGGATCGGGGTCCTTTGCTGGCTTGACGATAAGGACCAATCTTTGTTTCTTCCAGGTGTCCGGGAAGTAAGAGTGCGCAAAGCAGTCATTGAACAGAGTCCACAGGAGGGACGGGTTGGCTTCGTGGACGCGTTTAACTATTTTCGCTGAGATGCCGTCGGTGCCCGGTGCCGTCTTGCTTTTTAGCAGCTTGATGGCCTCGCAGACTTCCTCTTTAGTAATGAGGGGTTCCGTGCTCGGTGGGGGCGGACATTGGTGCGCGTGTGTAGTGGCGCTGTTTGCGTCGAGAACGAAGAGTTCGCCTACGATGCTGTTTAGCCTTTGCGTGGGGAGACGATCGGTACAGTTACGCGAGGAGAGTTTGCCCATAACGATTTTGTACGGCATGCCCCATCTGTCGTGGTCAATTTCCGCGCAGAGTTCGGCCCACTTCAGTTCCTTTTGCTTTTTAATTGTTTTCGTAAGTGTCTTCTTCTTCTCTTTGGCAGCGTCACGGAGTTCTTCGACATCTGGGAGAGATCCTTTTAAAGCCCTGCTCGCTTTCCTGCGGGCTGCCTGCGCTTCCTTTCTGAGCTTGGCGATTTCGTCCGTCCACCAATACTTAGGGGTGTAGGAACGAATTCCGGAGCGGCGGCGGGGCATCGCGCTGTCGCAGGCTTTGAAGATTATTTCGTGGATTAATGCCACCCTGTCCTCGACTAAGGGAAGTGTTTGCGAGTCCGGTGTAATTTGCTCGCTAGAGTGTGCAATCAGAGAGTTCAAGGTAAGGTTAAACGTCTCTTCATTAAACGCTTTTTCATTCCAGATTCGGTGCCAGCGAGGTGAGGGGCAAGCAGAGACCGACGGGGTTCCGGCGCCGCACCGGGGGCGTGGCTTCAGAAGCGTGTGAACGACGTATTTATGGTCGCTGCCCGAGAAGGAGTTCAACAGACTTGTGTCGATGCCCGTTTTCAGGATCAGGTTTGACGCTAATGCAATATCGATTTTAGATCGCTTTGGCCCCTGGATGAAGGTGGGTTTGGTGCAAGTAGTGGTTGGCAACAGTTTGACGCGAAACATCATCTCGGCCAGGAGTTGGCCGCGTTTGTCGATGCAGCGGGATCCCCAGAGCGTAGATTTGGCATTAAAGTCACCCGCCACAATGCACGGGGTGTTAGTGCCGACAATTTCGTCCTCCAACCGGTTTAGCTGGTCTCTGAACTCCTCCAAGGTGTTGTTGGGGGAGAGGTAACAACTGAAAATGGTGGTTCCATTAATTGTTAATCCTACGAAACCAGGTCTCCTGATAGCGTGGTCGAGGGTCTTGCAGCATCTCCCGGATGGATTTGGAGTTGCAATAGCCGCCCGTCTCGTTAGGTCCGCAATCCATCCTTGCTCGAGCCTGTAGACCTCGGAGATCAGAAGGACGTCCGCTTCAACTTCGGTGCTCGTCTGGCAGAGCAGATCATGGGCCAGTCTGGCGTGATTTGCATTCAGTTGAAGTATTTTGAGTTGAACGTCATCGTCATGCGCTGCGTTCGCCATTATCTCAGTGGGTCCTTGGCCAATAGTTTTCGGACGATCGGACACCTCCTCGATGAGGAGACGTGGGCTGCGGCCTCACCGCGGATTCCCATAGCCGTGCACGCACAACAGCGGGCTGCGTTAGGGCATTGAACAAAATCGTGTTCTGCGCTTCCGCACTTTCGACAGTTGGACGTTTTGGTACGAACCGTTGGACAGTTGGCAGAAATATGGCCGAGGTTGTGACACCTAAAGCATCGCGTAATGCGGGATACGGCGTGAATGGAGCAGCTAATATATCCGACCTTGATCTTGCCGGCTTCCGCCATTTGACCCGCCATGTCTCTGCTAGTGGCTAGGCCTGCAACTTTCGAGCCCACTCGTGTTTCCCGGATATACCTAAATCTAGTCCCGGATGCCTCGAGGTCGCCGAAATCACGTTCCACAGCTTCCACAACTTCCTCTTGGGTGGCGAGGAAATCTAGCCCTCTGATTTTTACGTCGACAGTATCATGGAGAATGCTGACGCGAGATTGAGTACCGACTTTCTTCTTTAGGGCTTCTGCCACTATCTTCTTGTTTCCGGAATTGCGGGGCATTTCAATAATGAGATTACCGGCTCTAGTTTTCCTGGCCGCAGAGAAGATGGTGCCTTTTATGTCCTCGTTTTCGCGGAAGGCGCGGACTGCATCCTGAAACGTGAACTGATCGTTTACGTGTATAGTGACTGCATCCGTTTTCCTAGTGAAACGATCTTCGATACGTCTTTCCTGCTTTTCGCGTATAGCAGCTTGCTTCTTGGCTTTTTTGCCAACTGCCATGGCCCACGTTGAACCGCCATCCGTGGTGGTGGGATCGTCAGCCGGCTCGAAGCTTTCCCGTCTGAAGTTGTCCAATTCATCTCCGGACGATTCCTCTGTCGTGCGTTTTTCCTTTTTGTGTAAACGCGCCTCTACGATTGCTGGTGATATATTTTTCCGCTTGGAGTTTCTTGCAGTGGACGGCGGCAGCATAGGTTCATCGGTTTGGGTAGACGCGGGCACTCCTTTGGGTTCCGCCTGAGTTTCCTTGTCCGCGTTAGGAATCATGCCGGCCTTAAGCAGGCGTTTCCGGGCAAGCTCCTTGTTTATGGCCTGCAACTCTGTTTTAGCATTCTCGCGAATAACTTTTTTGGCATTCCAGGTTGCCATGAAATTCTCGATACCTGCGTTCAAACGCGTGACATTTATGGTGGAGATCTGTACTTCCTCCTTCACTGACCGGTGTACGTTTTTGTTGACCTTGATAAGTGCGGTTAATTTTTTCATAGAGCCGGTAATACGGATTGCTTGGTCGGTAATATTTCTCAGTAACGCGGCCAGGGCCGCATCGTCGGCGGTGGCGTCTAAGATGGATTTTCGTCGAGGGGTGGAGGAGGCCTCGCCACGGGGAGTGCCGTATGCAGCGTCCTGGGGACTCAGCTCTACCACTTCCAGCTCCGAGGAGCCTCCGATGCCCCTAGATGCATTGAGTATGCTCGATTCTGCTTGACGGAGATTTTCCTCGATTTCCTGATTGAAATCAAGGGCCAAGTCGTCGATAGGCATCTGGGAGGGCAACTGTTCGATGTTGGTACCAATGATGTCCTCTAAGTTGATTTGTTTCGTTATGTCCGATTTCGTCCGGTTTTTAGCTACGTGTGTAGGTGTAACGTTCGCGTTTACCGGCGGAGAGCGCTGTATTAACGACATCCTAGGGTTTTCCCGCCAGCGGCGGGCCCTGGTGGTCGCCGAAGGAGTGGTACTGTTGCGGAATCGCAACGTTTGCGCACGGATTATGTAACTTCTAGACGCGTAACTTGATTTTTATTCCATATTCATACTCGCTGATAACTTCACGCGTCGCGTTCGCGAGCCGCGGAATAGGACCAGTTTAATAACGCGCGGAAATCAAACACAATAGGGGCAATTCGGAAAATACGCATAGTTATCGCGAAATGAGACTCTCGGAAACAAGGTTTTGTTACTAGTGTTACGGGCTAGCCGTGCGAGCCCGGTTTTTCCCGGTGTGAAAGAGAAGAACCGAGCCTGCTTACTTCGCAAAAGGATGTAATGGAGAATCGTAAATAGTCGCTAAGCGCGAATAGGCGGAAATTTGACTGTACGTCCGAAATCCTCCCTTTCGGGAATCGCCGGATGCACAATATTTTCGCCGTGATTCGTCCCAACGTTCGAAATTTACGATCTGTAGGATTTGGAAGTTGGCTAAGGAGAGTATAAGCTTGGGATGTCTCCAAGACTGACTATACTCGGGTCAGGTACACCTCGAGCGGCTAAGATGTCCTAATTCCTGTGGGTTCTTTTCCCTATGTCGATCTCAGGGTATTAATTAATTAGACAGGTGGCTGGATAAGACTGACGAATGATTTGAGATGCAAATATGACAGCTATATTCTACCTTTTAATTACAGAGAGTCTCGCTATAGTAGTACGATACAACTTGTGTTTAGTGTCAGTAAGATTTGTTACAATACCTGTGTGTTTTCCTCGTCTGTTTAGCGCACTTTACTTTTAGCTTATGCGGTTGACGAGATGAAGTTATACGAATTTAACTGGTTTGCTCGAAAGTGATAACGGACACGATCTCGCTCAAGAATATCCCCGTATTCTTGCGTCGGTTTGGTGCTTCGAAGGTGCTGAGCACGATCTACTACTGACTGACAGAGCTTCGCCGTCGGTGAAGTCTGTTGAAAATCTGAACTGACTGGCTACTTTGCGAAGGGTTTATATACTCCAAATTTAAGCGAATTAGTCGGAAAGCGCAATAGGTTTCTTTGAATTTTTGATGGGGGACGATATCTTAATGCGAGCTGGAGGCACGTGCATTCCGCGGAAAGCCGCATCTGTATCCGGGCGATGAATACTATCGCGACGGGGTCACGGAAGGGCATCTAGGCTAGGCGAATTTTAAGGTTCGAGCGACGGTTTACGCGAGCTTTGGAAAATTTCTAGGTTCGTCAAAGGAAAAAATTCGTGCGTGATTCCACGAACGTAACACTAGCGATAAATAGGACCGGATTAACTTTTCGTAAATTGCTTGTACGTGACTTAGAGAAGTTTAGGACAATCGCGTACCCTTATATTGTAAAGGCCAAGAAAAGTATACCATTGGGTCCAAGCAGCATTACGGTAAAAGCCAATAACTTAAAGTTAAATTAAACAGAGTACCCTGAAACCTTTCCAAGAAAACTTAGAAAATGGTAACAATGCCGCTAGACCATAAAAATAGTTGATTGCTTTTACCGGAGGGCTGCTGACCACACGGGCCTGCTTGGGCCTTCGCGTACCCCCTCCCCAACGTTAGAGCAGTGCGCAGCGAAGTGCTTTTCAAGGTAAGGAAGAAAGCAGCAGCGAAGATGCGCGCGTCACCGGAAGACACCGCACCAACCTGGAAACATCGGACCAGCGGCCACCCCATTGGCTCACCACCCCAAGGCTGAACGCGTGGAGGAGGACCACCCCCACGCTCAAGGACAACAGGAGTGGGAGATTTGAAGCCCAGAGCGCTGGGCCCGCAAAACTACAATTTACTTCGATTTCGGACTCCGAATGCAACGTGTATTAGTTTGAGCAAATTCGTTATAATATATATATCTTGCAATATAACCAGTTTTTACCAGCTATTCAAAGTGAATATTTTTCTTTTTTTCAATCAACCTCCTTTGCGAGTGAACTGGGCTTGAGGGAAACCCATTCGCAAACATTTCTCCGCACCGATTCGCGCAACAGTATAATAGTTGACTCGGGAGTGTCCTCTTTGCGCACGTTCCAGCTTGCGCACATGTGGATTTTAGGACACAGTGGCATTTGCGCACGTTGGAAACTGACCACAGTGGAATCAGGACACATTGGATATTGGCATGGGTGGAATTTGCACACATTCGAACTTGCCCACAGCGGAAACAAGACACATTGGCTGTGGAATCTTCGCACATCCAGGAGGAAACAGGACACAAGGCATAACGCGAATAATGAAATTTCGACACATTAGCTGAAAGAGGATTTGTACATTGCGATCACTATGTATTCTCAAAACATATTAAATCTGAAGACTAACATATTAGAATGTAATAGTTAATTTTGTTGGTTAGAACAAAAATGTTTACTCGCTTGTTTAATTGCTTAAATGAAAATGTAATTTCTAATCTGAGAGTGAATAAATCAATATAAATAAAGAATGGATATGGGTTTTAATTTATTATCAACCATTTTTATTGCATCTTAATTCACGGAGAAATCTTGTATTGCAGTATCTGTTTTCATAACCGTATTCAAATTTCTATTCAAAATATCAGACTTAAAGAATTGTAAGCCAATTTATTATTTTCAAGGTAAGGAATAAGTCTTGAAACGTAAATTCACAGTTTCTTCTCCATATCCTTTCTTATTTGACCCTTTTTAATTATTCTCTTAATACTTAAGCGTAATTTCTGCATGTTTTTCACCTCGCATTAAGAGAATTTTGATATATTTTGGCTTAATTTTAACGTAATTGTCTTATCTGAAGAATATAAATAACGGATAGTTACGCATGTTAATTCATTATAAATCTTTCTCGCATCTTAGAGTAAGAGAGACATCTTCTATTACAGTAGCAGCTAATCGAACTGCTACTAAACTTCTAATCCACATACACACAAGCATATCTCTTTCACAGCATGGTAAGGCATATTATAATTTTTTACAAAGAATAAGTAAAACCTATTGGAAATAAAATCAAAATCTTAAAACATGATTTCACAGTTTGTTCCACATATCCCTAATTATTTCACGCTTTTTGATAGCTTTCCTAATCCTTAAACCTAATTTCAGAACAACTTCCACATAACTTTAACTCTATTTTAAATTACTTTTGGCGTAATTTAATTCTAACGTAGTTTTATTTCCATGTAAATATAAATATCGGAGGGTTAGTCTTTTCAATTTATTATTAACCATTTTTATTGAGTCCTACAGTAGGAAAACATCTGCTATTACAGTGCATTTCATTATCACAGTCATTGTCATTGTAATGCGCATCGTTACAACTGCTTACAAACTTGTATTTAACATATCACAAATAAAGCGTTGTGAGCAAATTTATCATTTGTTTACTAATAATAAATACAGTGTATTAGAAACAATAAATAAATCTTAAACCATGAATTTCTTGTTAATTATTCTATTATCCATCTATTAATTGTTCCCCTAATACTTCAACTTCAGTGCAGTATGATTTATAGCATGATAATACCGAATAAATTTAACACAATTTTAACATTCAGTATAAGGTTCCCTTTATTTAAACGCACATTTAGATTACGTTTAACGTAATTTGAATATGAGTGTATATTTACATAAATTTTGATATAATTCGAGACTAATTTTACGCAAGTTTAGCATATTCTTGACACATTTGAGATTAATTTTAACGCAAAACTCACTTAATATTATTGCAATTCTTTCGTGCTGTTGATGTAAATTTAGCATAATTTTAATGTAATTCTATCATATACATCATTTGACGAAACGCCACAGTATCTTGCCGTTTATTTAGTTTCATCGGCGTGAAGGGAAAATTTATTTTTCCAAGTCTTGAACCAAGAATGCAGAGTCCTGTTCTTCTCCCCAAGGCCGGAGGACAATCTGAACAAACGAGCACATTGCATTTAGAAAAAGGGAAGAATGATCATCGCAGTTCAACTATAGAAGCGTTACTGATTTTGGTCTTTGTGTGGGGCCAGTACGCATTAATTCCAAGCAAGACATCCATGGGCGACATCTGTAACGCACATGAAATAATTATTAGGGAATAATATTGATAGTTGTTCTGAATAATTCTCATACAGCTTATTTGGAGGCTTCCAATGATTACTGTGCTACTACAGTTTTAAGATATCACAAGAAATTTTAGCTTCCAAACCTTACGTCAACTTGCTCTTGGAGAAAATGTTTTGCAAAGCTGGAAGTAGCTAAGATGTACATGCTCGTTGGTAGCTAAAACGATTACTTACACGTATTTGTCATATCCTTATATCCATTATGGAAAGAAAGCACATTGTCAGCAGCTAGACTTGGAACGCAATCCAGCCTTTACGTTTCATAATTTCTGCTACACTACACTCTCGTTAACTCTTGGCGGTAAGGTGAATACAACTACCTGACATCCTGTGATACTTGTCTCAAATGAAGAATACAAATATTAATCAGTGACGTGTATGAGAATTTGAATTCCTTTTATTATCATACATACACTTGTACTTACCGCAATAAGTTTAAATAGTAGAATAAAGTCGCTGCAGTCCACTGGTTAAGTATTCATCGATTATCTGATATTCTGCTCCTCATCCTTTACCTGTATCTTTACTCCTCTTTGCACGTGATTAATCTTCACTTCATAAAACTCTGTCAGTTGTCAGATAGTTAAGCAGATGGTGAAATGTTATCCTGATCTGAAAAAAGGAAACATGCGTACATGAATGATATCTACAACACAGATCACAAACATTTATTTTAGTTATTGCAGATAATCCTGTGCTACTGTAATTCTTGACGTTTAAAATAAAAATGCTTACCTTTTCCCTCGGGTATAGACAGCACCCAAGGAGCTCCTTTTTCCTAATCAACTATCACCACCTGTCAAATTTTTCAAACGTGGATTTGCCAATCAGCATGACGACAGTATTTGCAAGAATTTACTTTATGTAGATTTTGTGAAGAGTCCTATCCCCCATAAGGGTTTTATACCATGGGATTAGTACAAGTGTTTTTATTAGACTAAATGTGTAATCGCGTAAGAGGTTAGGAGAATGTCAACAAAACTTGGAAGCTTTCATGATAAAGCACCATACTCTACAAAATTATTAACTGTCTCATCTGAAGAGTTGTTTCCTACTGTAATCACGCAGTTGAGTCTCGATAGTTAGTTTTTATCTTAAAAAAGTTTCGAGTGTCCGAAATTTAGCGTACGGCAAAATGCGTGTCTGCTTGTTGTGGCGAATTTTCGACCTTGGCTATTCCGAAAAGTACCCATCCGCTTTTAATATAAGTAATCTCTATTTTCCGCATTTATTGTGCCTAATAGTTCTGTTATGTTTCATCGTTATTTCTGCAGTAGGTTGGAGATGCAAATTTGGAGAGGTATCAATATTTTTTTCAAAAAGTCTATAAATTTGTAAGTCAGTATCAATTTATAGAAGTATATTTTTCATTTCATTATTAATAATAAGTACAATGTATTGAGAGCAATAAATAACTGTTAAACAATGAATTCACGGTTCTTCTTTCACACCCCTAATTATTTAACCCTTTTTAGTAATTCTCCTAATACTTAAATTTCACTTGAGCATGATTTTAACGTTATCTTACTATTATTTTAACACAGTACAACATAAATTCAACGCAATAGTCGCATAATTGTAACGCAATTTTCATGTAAGTTTGGCTTAATTCTATCATACTTTGAGCATAATCTTTCTTTGATTTTCACGCACTTTTAGCTTAAGTTTAGCGTAATTTCAATATACGTTTAGCTTAACTTCAACGTGATATTACTGCATATTTACGTTAATTTTAAAGTAACTTGAAACTAATTTAACTCAAATTCAGCATATTTTTAACACATTTGAGCGTAATTTTAACGCAAAACTCACTTAATATTATTGCAATTCTTTCGTGCTGTTGATGTAAATTTAGCATAATTTTAATGTAATTCTATCATATGCATCATCTGACGAAATGCCAGAGTATCTTGCCCTTTATTTAGTTTCATCGGCGTGAAGGGAAAATTTATTTTTCCAAGTCTTGAATCAAGAATCCAGAGTCCCGGTCTTCCCCACAAAGACGGATGACAATCTGAAAAAACGGGAACATCGAATTTAGAAAGAGGGAAGAATGATGATCGAAATTCAACTACAGACACGTTACTCATTTCAGTCTTTGTGTGGAGCCAGTACACATAAATTGCAAACAAGATATTCATCGAAAACCCCTGATTTTCAATTTAACTGTTTGTCTCATCTGTTGCGTGTGCCATCATCAAGCAAAAAATATATTATCCACGCTGTGGTTACACAATGTTATGGCAGATTTCAATATAACTAAACTCATATATGTTCTGCAGGTTGCCCGTCACATATACAATATATTATATACATATCGATACATGAGTGTACCCCGTAACGGTAACAAGCAGTGAGAATAGATGTCATTAGGAAAAGTTTAATGATTTGAGGCAGTGCAGTGCTTATACAATATATATATATATATAAATAAATTCTATTTTTAAATTAAAATTGAAATTTACATGAAACCTTACGTAGAAATAAATTAAAAAATAACAGTTTTTTTAACTTTAAAGTAAAACCAAGTATGTGATGCTGCGATAGCGTTCCGTGGACAAATGTAGGTAATGGCTTCACGACTCGTTGTTCAGAAATGTGGACTGCATCCTCGCGCACAATTCACTCTCGATTGGCCCATTTTCTGCAAGAAATTAGAAAATGTTAGAATTGGCAAATAGAATAATTGCGTATACTATCAGTAATGCTTTGATTTGATGACCTACCTTTCCAAGATCAACTTAATAAGTACTGCTGCCAATCCACGTTGCCGAGAAACGTGCTGAGATCTCTGCAGTCGATAATCTGTAAAAAAAATTAAGAATATTAAACAATATTTGTTATGGATTTTGTTATTCACAGTTTTTGCAAAAAAATTCATTCCCAAACACTTCGTACCTTTTGCTAATAATGTCTTCTCCCGTTAACGATGTATCTTGCTATCTCTTGCTCTCTCTCTCTCATACAGATATATATATACATACTATTTACATGAAACCTTACGTAGAAATAAATGTCAAAATTACAGTTTTTTTAACTTTAAAGTAAAACAAAGTATGTGATGCTGCGATAGCGTTCCATCCACGAATGTACGTTATAACTTCACGGCTCGTTTTCGTCGTTGTTGAGAGATGCGGACTGCATGCTCGCGGACAGTTGAATCTCGATTGCCCAATTTTCTGCAAGAAATTAGCAAATATTAGTTCTGGTAAATGGAATAATTCTGTATACTGGCAGTAGTAAGGCTTTGATTTGAGGACCGACCGTTTTCGTCGTTGTTCAGCGATGCGGACAGCATGCTCGCGGACAGTTCATTCTCGATTGCCCCATTTTCTGCAAGAAATTATCAAATATTAGTATTGGTAAAAGTAATGATTGTGTATACTGTCAGTAAAGCTTTGATTCGGGGACCGACCTTCCAAACATTGATTTATGTAGTACTGCTGCTGATCCGTATAGCTCCTAAACGAGTTGAGAAACTCAGCAGTTGATATTCTGTAAAAAATAAAAAATATTAAAAAATGTTCTTTATCGATTCTGTAAATTAACAGTTGCTGTAACGAAGTTGATTCCAAACCGTTCGTACCTGCCTTCTGAAAGATTTCGCTGCTGTTTGATGATGAATGTGTTCCTCTTGCAAATGATATGCGAACGTGGACGGCGTACTTGAAGGTTGTTACGTGCGCGTCCTAGGTCAATCTCCTGCGTCACAATTATCTTCCTCAAATTCTCTGTACCGAAAGAAGAATTCTATTACAGTAAACCATTTCAAATTAATACGTATACCTTTGTTGATAATATTCACACTTACTCATAAATATCCAAAAACTCGGATGCTTGGTACCGATTAGTTTTTTGGCTGTATGATTGAAGCTTTCTACTAAATTGTTCGTCCGCGATGGGCATCCATAAACCGAGACTTGTTGAGCTATGTGCAGCCATGTTTTCCTCATGTACGACATGAAATACAGCATTTTTGGTTATGTATCGCACATTTTGTCAGCTTCTTGTTGTAGGATGCCGAATGCTTGATTGAAATAAGAATGTGGCAAAAGCGGAAGACACATTACCATCGATATGAGGGTTTTTGGCGCGTTTGTGAATTGTAACTCTCTCCATTTCCGCAGAATTGCCTAAAAATGATCAGAAAGCAGAATTAACCAATTAACCAGCCTGTCGGGACTCTAAATAAAGACTAACTTGTTAATACATACCTGGTTAAAATGAAACCAATATCCATGTATGGACGCATTTGGAAAACATTCGCGAAAAGCTGTTATAGCTGCTTTCTCGTAGTCGGCCATAAGTCGCTTCACGTTTTTTTTTGCATTCGGTACCAACTCTATTATTTTAGAACAGATCGCTCGATAGGAGCTACACGACCGCGATTCACATAATACAAACATTGTTGCGATTCCCTGAAAGGAGTTTTATGAATGATAGAGTTTTATCAACCATTGATACACAAAACTTTACGAAATTAAGCAATGCTAGCTTACTGTATCCTGCACTCGTACGTGGATTGTGTAGAGCTGTGCAATCCTTGGCAACCGAGGAACAATCTGCAGGATAACAGTGAAATGGGGAAATACATGTAACATTCTTTAAGCGATAAAATGTGTTTACCTACCGAGAATGTACCGTCCACGTATATTTCGGAACTGGTATTTAACGCAGCGAGCAACTCATCACTTGAAAACACTACTCCCACACTTCCGTCATCAGCCTTGACGGAACATTTGTAAATGTTTTTATACATAGAATGGTCAGTCAATGCTGCATGCAGAGATGACAAATTTCCTGGTATTCCTGGTTGATAACGTGCTCGTCTTTTATATAAACTGCTTTTCATCGACGCATAACTGAAATGCTTTGCGGCTTCGGAATCGCTAAAAATAAAAAAACTGATACAACATATGCACAGTTAAGGTTATTAAAGTATTACCAATATTAGTGAATATACGAACAGTTCGCTAACGCTATCAAATATCTTCTTAACTGCTTCCTCCGACGTTTCGCAAAGTGAATACATTGTCTGCTTTAATGCCGACACACGCAACTCCATGTTGTTCGGGGAATGGTCATGAGGTTTCATCACAGACACCGTACCGTCGTCCTTAAGAACGGCCAGCCCTGTGCAGCCCGTAGTGCGCCGCATAGCACATCTGTAGGTTCCAGATAATCTTTTATCGACGTGGTACTTGTATCCATCGAGATAATAACAACGTGTATGCTCTCTGCTTCCTTGTATTTCTTCCATAATTGTTCGCTGAAACAGATGAAACAGAACAGACCCATTGAAAGTATTTTACAAAACAGCAATACTTGTGTGCCAAGACAGAAACACGTTTATTTATAAAAACCTAAAAATGTTTGTTCTGACTGTTTAATACTACCGAAGTTCGCTGAAGATTTCAGACACATTCACGCAAGTAGTAGTCACCTTCCTAATTAAAGCAACAGAATTTACTAAGACGAATTTATTTATTTATTTATTTATTTATTTATTTATTTATTTATTTATTTACTTACTCATTTATATCAAAAACTACCTGTAAGTTTGATACTGTAATGACTCGAACAAATTAGGCACTGAGAAACATTGAAAGGTGCAAGTGCATATCAACGAAGTTCGAATAAAAATATTGCTTGTTGCAGACCAAGGTGGAAGTGATGTAGACTTGCTTTTACGTTTCGACTGCAAATCCGGAGTCCTCTTCAAAATGTTTATTATTTACAGAGTATCGCGTCTAAATACAGAGTTACATCAGTGATCGTTAACAACAGTGATGTAACTGATGTATTTAGGAGCGAAACTCTGTAAATAATACACATTCTGAAGAGGACTCCGGATTTGCAGTCGAAACGTCAATGCAACTCTACGCCACTTCCACCTTGGTCTGCAGCGGATTGTGAAAATTGGCTTAGAAAATATTATTTATGTCCACGCTAAATCTACACACGGGTTTCAATTGTTATTACATTAAGCGGCATGCTGCTGTTCGGTCGTAATTATAGTGCATCAAAGAATAAGATTAACTTATTGTTAATTACCTTATTGTTAATTAAAATGGCTCCGGCACTTAACACGATACACGGCGATTTTATAAACACAGAAATAGGAAAGTACTAACGTTTTTCTTTTCAAGCTGTAGGCACAAAGGTGACTATCACGCGCGCGCGATGGACGCCGACTGTTATACATAATTCCAGCGTGCTAAGACAGTTGCGGTGGAGGATACAGGGATTCGATGGCTTGTAGCGTGCTGCGCAACGAATTTAATTGTTTCAGCACATCGAATATACCGGGTGATGCCTATTACATGGATCAGCTTTTTGCCATCGAATTGTGACTAATACCAGTAATAATTCAATGATTTTTCATTGGATTGGATTCATATACCAAACTAGGAATTTATAAGCCAATTTTCACAATCCGCTGCAGACCAAGGTGGAAGTGATGTAGACTTGCTTTTACGTTTCGACTGCAAATCCGCAGTCCTCTTCAAAATGTTTATTATTTACAGAGTATCGCGTCTAAATACAGAGTTACATCAGTGATCGTTAACAACAGTGATGTAACTGATGTATTTAGGAGCGAAACTCTGTAAATAATACACATTCTGAAGAGGACTCCGGATTTGCAGTCGAAACGTCAATGCAACTCTACGCCACTTCCACCTTGGTCTGCAGCGGATTGTGAAAATTGGCTTAGAAAATATTATTTATGTCCACGCTAAATCTACACACGGGTTTCAATTGTTATTACATTAAGCGGCATGCTGCTGTTCGGTCGTAATTATAGTGCATCAAAGAATAAGATTAACTTATTGTTAATTACCTTATTGTTAATTAAAATGGCTCCGGCACTTAACACGATACACGGCGATTTTATAAACACAGAAATAGGAAAGTACTAACGTTTTTCTTTTCAAGCTGTAGGCACAAAGGTGACTATCACGCGCGCGCGATGGACGCCGACTGTTATACATAATTCCAGCGTGCTAAGACAGTTGCGGTGGAGGATACAGGGATTCGATGGCTTGTAGCGTGCTGCGCAACGAATTTAATTGTTTCAGCACATCGAATATACCGGGTGATGCCTATTACATGGATCAGCTTTTTGCCATCGAATTGTGACTAATACCAGTAATAATTCAATGATTTTTCATTGGATTGGATTCATATACCAAACTAGGAATTTATAAGCCAATTTTCACAATCCGCTGCAGACCAAGGTGGAAGTGATGTAGACTTGCTTTTACGTTTCGACTGCAAATCCGCAGTCCTCTTCAAAATGTTTATTATTTACAGAGTATCGCGTCTAAATACAGAGTTACATTAGTGATCGTTAACAACAGTGATGTAACTGATGTATTTAGAAGCGAAACTCTGTAAATAATAAACATTCTGAAGAGGACTCCGGATTTGCAGTCGAAACGTCAATGCAAGTCAAGTATTCTTGCTATTTTCTCCTTAGAAAATATTCAAGAATTGCTATTCTAAAAATAAGCATGAGCAATCCATGAAACTGCAGTATATTGCGAATTGCGAGCATAAAATTTTGAGAATGGTTTATTTATCCGATATTTTACCTTATATTAAGAATTTTACCTTAACTACCTTGTGTTGTCGGTCAACCTAAGTAAATACGATTCTACCGATAGACAATGTGTCATTTGCTCTAATGATCAGTTCACAACAGATTTTGTGTTTCTTTCGCATGTACGAGTTTGACTCAGTTTGTCTTCTTTAGACCAGTCGTCATTTCCGAAATAACTGTACGCATAATTTTGAGAATAATTGCACATACCTTGATACATTGACGTAGTTACACAGGAACGTCTTGACCGAGTGGATTTTCTCCATTTGCCAATTTCAACATCGGATAATCTTACAACCAGCACCGTCGGTTCGGATAAAGCACAAAGGTTCGATGATAATTCGTTCTCAGAGACACTATCAGCGCCTGCCAAATAAGAATATATAGTGATATATGGAACCTGTGATATGAAATCGAAACAATTGGCGGCTAACATTTTTACAACACAAAACTAATTTTTATTTTGGTTTTAGAAAATGTATGACACTGTCCAAAAACAAAACAAGTGCCGTACAAGAACGGCCAAACGCCAGTCACAGATAATACACTAATTAATGAACTAATTTGCATTTTCAATTTTAAGACTTGACGTGACGATACTTAACCGTTAGTACAAAGCCAAAGGGGTATATAAATTTGCAGGACAAAAACAGATTGAAAATATAAATACTTGCTAAAAATATAATGAAACTTTTGCCGGAAGCGAAAAAAATTTGTCGCTCGTCGTATGATTTGAAGAACACTGCCAATTAATTTCATCATTTCATCGATCATATTTGCCAAGTTGTAGCAATGAGGCGATAAGCGCTTTTTAAAAAAATCTCAATTTGCGATAACCATTGCACCGTTGGCAATTTTTCTTGGAAATAAATAAAATACAAAATGGCGACCTTTGGAAAGCTCTAAATACCAAAAATTCGAAGATCTGAGATCTCAAATTACTATACTTTTGATCACCTCGATGAAGATAAACTACTTATCGTGACACGCCACCGTTACGTACTAGAGAATCGTACTGCCAATTCACAATGCAAATTTGAATCCAATCGGTCTATAACCGTGCAAGTGGTAATGGGTAACGTCTCTAAAAACACTGTCTCGAGAAACGGGTACAACTTCGTAACTAAGACCGACCAAATCATGAAATTAATCTACAATATTCTTCAAATCTTATACTAACAGACATATTTTTTCGGCTGATAGCAAAGGTATTCATAATCTTTTCCAAACTGTTTGTATTTTATTATAAAAATTGTAATATTGATTGACCGGTTAATAAAATTGATTCACTATTTACTTTAAATCATGTACCTGTATTTTGTTCGTATCTTTGAAACTCGTTAAAGATAGTGCTCAATTTTTGTGTCTCCGGTTTATATAACTCCTTCAATGAAAGTTTACATACCTATGGTGGAAGAAAGTCCGTTCTCGTAGCTTTTATCAACCGTCACCGTTTTTGCCAAGGCGTTGTCCATCTGTGCATTGGCAGTCACCATTCGTTCAATTGTTGCTTCGTTTATGTTGCCAACAACGGTATCGTCACCTGTGAATTAAGAGTATAAGCTGTCGTAAATAACCAATGTATTATTAATACGTCGGGTTTATGTAACTCCTTCAATGAAAGTTTACATACCTAAGGTGGAGGAAAGTCCGTTCTCGTAGCTTTCATCAACCGTCACCGTTTTTGTCAAGGCGTTGTCCATCTGTGCATTGGCAGTCACCATTCGTTCAATTGTTGCTTCGTTTATGTTGCCAACAATGGCATCGTCACCTGTGAATTTTGAGTATAAGCTGTCATAAATAACCAATTTATTAATACGCCGGATACTATTAATTATATCGTGTATACGTACTTTCTTTAGTGAGACAATATCTGTATTGATACTCTTTACATATATCAAGAAACATCTGTAGAAACTGTTCCAGGGGTAATCTAGAAGTGCAGGGTGTATGTGTAAGCTTGTTAGATGTAATGCTGACGATATCGACGCATGTTGCATCGTGACTGAGTTAGTGGTTATTTCATTGCGAGGTGTACTTCGCTTACCGGCCAGACACAAGGCTTGCTTGAGAATCTTGAATTTTTCTGTCCCGATCAATATATTTTTTTAATCTTGTCGCTTGTATTTTGTGGCCATTAAGTAAACGCTGCTAATCTATTTGCTGATCCATAATAAGGTGTTCAAACTTTTCTGCAACAAACAGTGTAAGCCGATTGATATCAAATACAAACGTCAAAATTGCGGCAAATTTTAATAATAAACTGCGGAAATTTACTTACCTAAAAATACCCATATATTTATATGACTGGCTAATTTTCTACTGATGATGCGATTATAACTTTCCACGGCGTTATTCGTTCTTACTGGTACACCGTATACACTTATTACTGTGGCTTTGGACAACCATCTTCTCTTTATGTATAATAAAAATTTCAACAGTTGATCATCCGTAGAACCTAGTTTTTCCACGTAATTTTGAAGAATACAATAAGCATCAGTAATGAATCCTTCGGGCAGCAACGGTATGGTCATGGTCATCGACAATATTATATTGTAAGCTTTATCCACATTTAAATTGTTCCAATGTCTCTGCACTGCCTGAAAGAATGTAATACATAGTAATAAAAAAATATATTTACGAAAGAATGGAAGATTTAATAATAAAAACATATATTCATTCTGATTAGCTGCCCGTGTAAATTTACAACGCAGCATTGTATCAAACTTACTTGATTAAAGTGGAACCAGCATCCTTTAATCTTGGCATGGGGAAAATGCTCTTTTAGCGAACCCATCGCCGCCCATTCATAGTCTGTCATAATGAACGTTACATTATTCGGCATTGTGGGAACTAATTCAATTATTTTAGTCCACACAGCATCGTACAGCAAACGAGTTCGTGCTTCGCACAAAACATAGGAGCGATTCCACGCCAAATGATCACAGTTCATTCACACTTGGTCTCTGATTTTTTTTAAACTTCACAGATTTGTAGCCCTAATCGAACTCTGCAAAATGCTTTTTCCCGTTCCTCGATATCGTTATTAGTTTTTAAGTTATTTAACTGCAAAGTTTGGGATCAACTTTTTTTCAAAAATTCATAACTCAAAAACTAATAAAGATACCAGGATGTGCGACCCGGCGTTTTACGCGGAAATGTTCAAATTTTAATAAAAAAAATACTTCGTGTTGGTACAACCTCAATAAATAGTTACAAAATATAAATAAATGTTGTTATTAAGGTTGTATCAACACGAAGTATTTTTTTTATTAAAATTTGAACATTTCCGAAGAAAATGCCGGTTCGCACAGCCTGGTATCTTTATTAGTTTCTGAGTTACGAATTTTTGAAAAAAAGTTGATCCCAAACTTTGCAGTTAAATAACTTAAAAACTAATAACGATATCGAGGAACGGGAAAAAGCATTTTGCAGAGTTCGATTAGGGCTACAAATCTGTGAAGTTTAAAAAAAATCAGAGACCAAGTGTGAATGAACTGTGATCATTTGGCGTGGAATCGCTCTAATGTAACTTTTATTAAAAATGAATTAAAAAAAAACAATTTTTAGATTCGCATTATGACTCTTCGCGCGCGAGCATCGACTACAAAGTGAACCGCTGCTCGCTCGGTTTTCACGCTTCGCTGGGCACGAGGAAGAACACCTAGGTGTTGGGGATGATTTTCGTGCAACTGTAAAGTACATAATTTCGGGCAAAAATCGAGAGACTGCTGTATAATGATCCCCGGTAAAAATGAATTTCCGATCACGAGTGACTGACATATTATTACTGTAGCTGTGAAATACGATTGTAGCTCGGAATTGCATGGAAAAATAAATCAACCGTAATTTGCACAATGTATAAAAAAAGTTTAAGGTGTACAAAGAGGATTGAAATCCCAACAAATGACATTACATTATGCATGTAACGTACAAGAATGCGCCAAGTATGTATATAGCGCTATGAGATGCTTTCTACAAAAATAATGCTCCCCACGAAAATAAGAATCTTATACTACAGACTAGTGTACATTACAAAAAAATCTTACAATAATATAATAGCGTAAAAAAGTAGTGAAATTAATGTTTACCAAGTATGTGCGCCAAAGTGCGTAGCAAATTTTGAGTTACATCAAAATCTCCACATATTTCGAAAATTATGATACTTACAAAAATAAGAATCTTACAATAATATTATAACGTAAAAAAGTAGTGAAATTAATGTTTACCAAGTATGTGCGCCAAAGCGCGTAGCAAATTTTGAGTCACATCAAAATCTCCACATAGTTCGACAATTATGATACATTCTGTTACCGCGATTATGGATAGAGTCATTTGAAAAGTAGAAAAAACGTCAAATTGGGACCTAAACAGAATCTCCGGCACCGGCATACTTGGGGCGCCACCGCATGTAACACCCTGCACATAACCTTTACGTCGCTTAATATTACGGTACGTTGCCCACGCTGGTCCATAAGAAGTGCCCTCACAGCAGGGATGCTTTGTATTTAAGCACTGATCTTAAGAGTGCCACCGAAGTGGCTTCCGGTTCAGCATGCCACTTGTGTGCAAGTTGCATGTTACTACCAAAATACAACGACTTCCCACTGTGAAGGTACTTCCACTCAGTCGACTAGTCCAAACAATTACTTTTGTTGTATTATTGAAATTCAAATTTTATATATTGCATAAAGTAGCGAACGGTCGATTAATAATTCTTAAAAAGGCGCCCCAAGTATGCCGGTGCCGGAGATTCTGTTTAGGTCCCAATTTGACGTTTTTTCTACTTTTCAAATGACTCTATCCATAATCGCGGTAACAGAATGTATCATAATTGTCGAACTATGTGGAGATTTTGATGTGACTCAAAATTTGCTACGCGCTTTGGCGCACATACTACGTAAACATTAATTCCTGTTTAGGATTAAGCTTATAGCCACGTTATACTATTAATTACTATTAGCGTTATTGTCAAAGTCCAGAAAAGTCTTAGAGTCGCTGTTTTCGCTGGTTACTGTACCCTTGGCCAGGATCGCGCTCCTCGTGCACAAAGTATCGTATTCTGACATTAGCTGACGTGACTTCGTGTACGACTTTCAAATGTTTGTCGTTCGGTTCAAGTGTCAAGGGGGCAGCCAGAGTTTTTTTCCTACTAAAGTGTGCGCATAGAGTTAGGTTTTTGTCTTCTCAAGCGCACCCTGGGCTCTCGGGGCCTGTCGCCTAGCGAAGAGGACATTCTTGCTTCGGCAATCGTGCAGTGCCATTCTCGCCTTTTCGTGTCTCTCTTGCTCTCGGTTTTACGCAGCCCGCAGTTGTCGTTAGGATTCGAGATTCGAACGCAGTGGACAATCGTTGCTCTCGCGTCGATCGAAGACCTCTGTCGTGCGCGATTCGAGTAGTCGGGTTATATGTAAGTGACCCCAAGCGTCGCGGGTGTTGGATGTTACCGACGGATTGCCCAAAGTGCGAACTTGTCGAAATAACCGGAAAATCAGCGGACCTCGGTCCCGTGGCAACTCAGCGGACTTCGGTCCCGTGGCAACTCAGCGGACTGCGGTCCCGTGGCAACTCAGCGGACTCCGGTCCCGTGGCAAATCAGCGGACCTCGGTCCCGTGGCAAATCAGCGGACTTCGGTCCCACCCCCAACACCGACAGTAACTGTCAGCTTCACCGGAACGTGGAGCAGGCCCACGCTATTCGCAAACAACAACAGTGTTTTATAGTTGCTAGATTGCGGCGGTCGCGCACACAATGCAACTCGGTTCGAGGGTTCGCTTGGGAAGCGGAAATGAAGGAGAGTAATTTCAGGGGAGACACAATTTTAATCACACACAATATAAAGTTTTATTTTCAAAGATACACAGTTCTAATTATTTAAATGTCGCAATTGGCTCGGCGAGGAAACCTTGGCGAGCAGCGGCGTGTCCTATTTTCCAGCAACCTGGAAACAAAAGATTACAATATTATTAGTAACTCGTTCGATCGTTCAAGCGAGGCAATAGCGAACACGAGGCACTCGCAATTGCTCTCTAAGATTCGATGTGTGGACTGTAATAATTTCGATTTGATTAAATCGTGAAATAGGCAAAACCAATATTTCAATTTATTTTCCTTATCCGAAACAGAATTTCTTCAACACACAGGAGGTTGTAAAGCTCCTATGTGTGTGCGATTTCTTGATGGGAAATTACTTTCCTCCGAATCGCGAAATTCTCTTTACTGCTGAACTTGGAAATTCGGCAGTGAATCGGGGAGCCTGCGTTCAGCGACGCGCGGGACGGTAATCCGTTCCGCTCGTGACCGCGAGACAATAGCGAGGCTGATTATCGCTCAATCACGATAACCAGCAGTGCGATTAATCTCTTTTATTCAAGAATTGATTCTTTGAATGCGATCACGAAGGTAGTCCGCGAAGGAAATAGATGCATGCAAATCTCGCGAAGCGAGTATCAACCAGGCTGGAGGAATACAAACACGAGGATTACTCTCGGATTGTTCCGTGTGCTCAGCTCTGTGGTTGGCATGTAAGTGACGACTCGTCTTCGTTGCTTTCCAAAGGAAAACAAAGACGAGTCGTACTTAGGTGGCGTTTGATAAGAATTCTATTGACACTTACCTATCGCTCACCTGGTGGTTCTCTCGCGTACAATAAAGGAAATTAACCGGTGAAAAGGTTCGAACACGCAACTCAGTCGGGCGAGTCGACTTTTCACATTTCACTTTATTTCACTGGAATGACCGAACACGCAACTCAGTCGGGCGAGTCGGTTTTAAACATTTCCTTTCATATACTAACGCGTATCAACGGATATTAAACACCCTGCCCCCCTTGCGCGGCTCGCGCAACGCAAGAGGGGTACGAGCTAGTAACGAACCGCGAGAGAACCAAATGTAGTACCAACACCAAATAAAATTTGAGATGATGGTAACTTACTTTTAGAGATGCGGACGGCGGAGGTGTCGTCGTGCTGGCCGCATTGGTCCGCCTTCCCCAATCTGGGCCAGTCGCTCCCGAGTCTCCCGGCTAATAACGCCAAGAGCCATCAACGTCTCTACGTAGACGTTCGCCGCACTTTGTCGGCCAGCGTAGGTGGGACGTCTCGGGGGTGGTCGGTGGCCGACTGGAGGCCCCCCTCGTCGCCTCCGTGGAGCTTCCGGTTGCTGTGGCGGATGCTGCGGCTGCAGTGGCTGCTGCTGCGCTGGCGGTGGTTGCTGCTGCGCCGGCTGTGGTTGCTGCGGCGGAGGCGGATTGGGCGAGTAGACCACCGATTTGAATCGGCCGGCCCTATCCCACTTGATCCGGTAGCACCCCCCTACGACCGGACAGCGAAAACGTCGCCGGGTCGTAGGGATATGCTCCGGCACTTGTAACACCACTCCATTCAAGTCGAACTCGATGTGCCGAACCGGCACTTCGCGGGGCGGCGGTGGCGGTACGTCCACGTTCGCGGGTGGAGCAGGCGGTGGTATTGGCGCGTCCACGATCGGGGGCTCTTGTTCGCCTGGCAAGGCTGGCTCTCCGGGCGGTACATCCGCGTCTCCCGCTAATCGGAGGCACGCGTTAAACTTCTGATGAAAATCGCGCATGTTTGCAAGTCAACAGCTCGTTTCTAACTGATCAGGACGATCAGATTCGGCGTTAAGGAAGCCTCGATTCGAGAATTTTCCTATTGTTTGCATTACCGCTTGGCCTTGAGGTAGGGATAGGCGAATTTCCTATTTACTTCTTATTACTGTCAAGAGGGGCCAAGCGGGTTCAAATTCAAACTCTGCGCTCTGTTTTGAGCGAGAGTTCCGCTTGGCTGATCGTGCGCGCTGTCTCGCTTCCTCGCGAGCAGCCGATCTATTTGGATGGTTCTGGCTCATCCACAGGTAATTTACACATGCGCGTGATCGGGCGTGTGTATGTGGCTTTACCTGTGCGAACTTGTACAACCCGGATAAGGCCATCCTTACCGGGCAGAACCTTCTCGATTCTTCCCATCTCCCAATGATTGGGGGGAAGAAGCGGGTTGTCGAGTACGACAACATCACCAACGCGTAATTGTTCACGCGTGGTTTGCCACTTGTAACGATTTTGGAGAGATGCGAGATATTCCCTCGACCATTGTCTCCAAAATTGTTCATGCATTTTCTGCAGGACCTTCCATCGATTTAACCTTGATGTAGGCTCTTCAACTACAGACTGCATTGGAATTGCGTTAAGCGCACTTCCTACCAGGAAGTGACCAGGGGTCAATGCATTGAACTCCTCTGGATCTTCGCTTAACGGCGCAATCGGGCGTGAGTTTAAACTCGCCTCGATTTTGCAAAGCAACGTTTGTATTTCTTCGGTGGTCGGCGTGAATTCACCTAAAATTCTTTTTAGATGATGTTTCACCGATTTCACACCGGCTTCTTGCAATCCGCCAAAGTGGGGTGCACTGGGTGGATTAAATTTCCATTTAATCTCCAGTGCATTGCATTTTTCGCGCATTTCCGGCGAATTAAAGCTTCGCGCAAATTCACGAGCTAATTCTCGATCAGCTCCGACGAAGTTTGTTCCATTGTCGCTTCTCATCAAGCTAGGAATTCCTCGTCGTGCTACAAAGCGATCGAGAGCGGCTAAAAAGGCATTCGTCGAGTACTCGTGTACGAGCTCGATATGCACCGCTCTTGTAACCATACATACAAAAACTGCAATGTAGGCTTTATGGGATATTTTCCCTCGTCCTGCGGAATCGCGGACTTTGTAAGGTCCAGCGTAGTCCACTACGGTCGTATTAAACGGCCTTGCAGGACGACATCTGTCTGGCAACAGATCATGCATTTTTTGGGAGGCGGTTTCCGCTCTCCATCGCGTACACACCACGCATTGGTGAATTATCCATCGTGTGGTACTGCGACAGCCAAGAATCCAATACCGCTGTCTTACTGCATGCATTGTTAATTGGATTCCGCCATGCAATGTATTGCGATGGCATTGGCGTATAATTAAATGAGCTACATAATGCTTGGGCATTACGATGGGAAATTTGGTCGCTGGCGGCAAGCGCGAGTGACGGAGTCTCCCACCAACTCGCATGACGTCATTCTCATCGAGAAATACGTCGAGCGAGCGTAGCATCGATTTCGCTGGAATTGGCAATTGTTTCTTGAGACAAGCATATTCCTTTGCGAAATGGGTTCGCTGCAGATGACGAGCGATACGCTCAATTGCATCTTGCAGCTCGGAAGGGTCAAGCCACCGGTCAAACTGATCATTGGCTTGCCCTTTCAATTTTTTATAAAAGCGGATGCAATACGCGACAACGCGTATTAATTTGCTCCACTTGGAGAATTTGTGCAACAAATTCCAATTTGAAGAATGGGTTGCAACGTGGGTGGTAACCGCACGCTTCCCTTCTTCTGTGCAAAGGTCAGTTTTATTGACTGGCCAATGGTCCTCTTGTTGAATCAACCAGGATGGACCTTGCATCCATAGAGGGGAGGAGAGCAGATTATCTGCCTCGACTCCGCGCGAATTAAGATCCGCGGGATTAAATCGAGTGGGCACATGTCTCCACTCGGCATTTGGCAGCGCTGTTTGGATTTTGGAAACACGATTCGCTATAACGATCTTCCAAGTAGATGGATGTTTCCTTATCCATGCCAATGTTATGGTCGAATCCGACCAACATACAATACGATCAACTGAAACTGTCAGCGACGTTTGTATATGTAGCAGAAGTTCCGATAATAAGACAGCACCGTTTAATTCTAAAATCGGTACACTCAACGTCTTAATCGGGGCTACTTTTGTTTTGGCCATCACAAGCGAAGCGAAGACTTCGTTTGTTTTGGTCCGCACGCGGAGGTAAACAGCCGCGCTGTACGCGACTACCGAAGCGTCGCAAAATCCGTGTAACTCGATGGTATCGGTTTCATTACCGTAATTTAACCATCGAGGGATTTTCAATGAGGTCAGTTTTGACCAATCTTCACAAAACTCATTCCAAGTAGTGTGCGTATTCGCTGAGACTTGTTCGTCCCATCCAAGTTTTTCCAACCATAATGATTGCAACAATACCTTGGCGCGAATCACCACTGGCGATAACCAGCCAAGTGGATCGAATAATTTTGCTATTTCGGAAAATAGCATTCGTTTTGTCGGAGGTATTGACAGTGGTTTATACCGCTGCAAATTAAAGTGAAATTGGTCAGTAGCGGGAAGCCACCGCAGACCAAGCACTTTAAGCTCCGATTCATTAAACAATTTCAAGTCGACGGCGAGGGAGTGGTCACCTGCGGGGATATCCGACAATAATTCCGAGTTATTGCCGGCCCATTTCCGCAGGTTAAAGCCGCCTGCAGCAAGCATCTTGCAAACTTGCATGCGGATTCCCCTTAAATGTGTTATAGTATCAGCGCCCATAAACACATCGTCAACATAGACGCTGGATCGCATGATCTCAGCGCCGAGTGGATAGCGTTCCGCTTCACGCGTCGCTAATTCCAAGAGTGTACGCATCGACAGATACGGAGCACTCGCTGTACCATACGTAACTGTATTCAGTTCGTATGCAAGCAGCTGTTCGGAGTGGGGATCGCGCCAGACGATGTTCTGGTATACGCGATCTTCCTTATGCACGAGAATTTGTCTAAACATCTTCTCGATGTCTGCGACCAGTACGACACGATGCATTCTCCAATTTACAAGGAGAGACGTAATGTCCTTTTGCAGTCGTGGTCCTACGTACTGGATGCTGTTCAATGACTGTCCGCCTGTAGTCTTGCTGGAAGCATTAAAGACCACTCGGACCTTGGTCGTCGCGCTGTCTTCGCGGACGACGGCTCGATGCGGTATAAACACGCGGTGTTTATCAACACGCTCGAGCTTCGTCATATGATTTAATGCCTCATATTCTGCGAGAAACGCTGAATATTCGGCGAATAGACTGTCGTTCCCTTTAAGTTTCGTCCACACACGACCTAATGCAGAGACGGCGCTTTTCAATGACGGCCCTAATGCTTCTGCAGGTCGTGGGTGCTTAAAGGGGATGCGTACAACGAATCTCCCGTCGGGAGTTCGTTTGACAGTGCTTGCGAAGTGTGCTTCGCAAGCCTGTTCGTCCGCTGTTAATGCTTTTTGGTGTGGGACCTCTTCGGTTTCCCAGAACCTGCGGAGTGTTGCATCAATAGACTCGAGGGTGGTGCAATGCAAAGTTTGCACTGGCTCCCTCGGTCGCGCAAACAAGACCCAACCGAAGACTGTTTTTGTTGCCACAGGGAGATTATCTCCCATGATACGCATCTCTGCGAGAAGCGTACGTGGCATGAGGTCGGCTCCGATAAGCACTTCGATTCGTGCGTTATCGGAGGGATTCGGATCTGCTAACGCTAGATCGGCGTAACCTTGCATGATACATGCAAGACGTGTTGGCGGACGATAGCTGGTGATACGCGGAACGACGTATGCACTAGCTTCGTACAGCGGCGACAAATCGCTCGCTGCACTAAGTCCTACATTAATTTTATATTTGACCTCTTGGGTCTTGGTTGCACCGAAGCCACCGATGGAAGCGGGGGCTTTTTCCTTGCGTAGTCGTAGATTGTCGACTACGTCGGTGACAACAAAGGATCTTTGCGATCCTGGATCAATGAGTGCTCGCGCAATGCGCGTAGCACCATATGGACCGTGCAAGCGAACGAGCGCGGTTGCGAGCGTGATTTCTTGCTCGATCGTTTCGCTGCTCGTGCTGCACAGCGCTTGCGAGGCCGAAGGAGGATTATCCTTCTTCGGCTGCTCCTGTTTTGTTGCTGGCGCTTGTCCAGCCTGCGGACGCGCGCTTTTATTTTGCGTCGCGTTCGCGGTTTTGGTTGCAGGTCTTCCGCGATACGCGGGCCTTGCAACGGGATTGGCGAGATGCAACAGGGTATGATGCTTCCCATTGCACTTCTCACATCCCTTAGATTGTGTGCACTCCGTGAGGGTATGCCCTGCACGGAGGCAACGGAAACATACGGGATTACCTCGCAATGATTCCATCCGCTTTTCCGCGGTTAACCGACGGAAAGCGGGGCAATCTGCAAGTCTGTGCTGTACTTGACAGTACGCACAGACGCTTCTTATTTCATTTTGATTTTCGTGAGCTGTCGTATGACAGTTCTCACGTTGTTTTGGTTTGTGCGTGGTTTGACACGCTTTCGTGGGCGCCAAACTCAACGCAGCGTGCATCTTTCTTTTCAAGAACGCAAGTACGTTTTTGAAATCGGGGAATTCGGTGGAATCTTCCACTGAATTCTCCCAGTCGCTCGCGAGATCGCCGGTGAACGCATCGGTCACCAGATACGCGATCATCCACTCCCACAATTTTTGTGGGGCGGCGCGCTGATTGAGAGCTGCGAGGCAGTTCTCAACTTCGCTGAGCAGTCCCATCAGACTCTCAGCGTCATCCTTGCGCACTTTTTTCAACGCGCAAAGTCGTTGAAAGTGCGCTTTGATGGTAATCCGAGGATTGTCATAGCGCCCTTCGAGAAGGTTCCATGCAATCTCGAAATTTCCATCCTCTATGCTTAGCGTAGAGATGGCAAGGAGCGCGTCGCCTTGTAAACAAGCATTCAAATACTGAAGTCGTTGCGCGTTCGACAACGCTTCATTTCTTGTCACGGCGGCTTTGAATAGCTGAGCGAAGTGAGTCCATTGTCTCACATCGCCAGCGAATTTTGGGAGCGTGAGCTCCGGCAATTTAACGCGAGGACGTTGCGATTTAACGTCCTGCATTTGTTCTCCGGAGGCTTTGGAGGTGGATGCTTCGGCCTTGTCGACCTTTAAACGATCCAATTCCTCGGCGAGATACTCGCGTCCCTCCGTGACCTCTTCCCTTACCCTTTCGTATAAGGGATTCGCGAAATACGGGATACTGCTCTTCTTGCCTGGTGGGCACATAACAAGCAGGCGCACGTGTCGCGTTTTGAAGATATTCCAGGATTCGATTAACCTGGTTTCTTTCTCGCGGAGGAGGGCGAGTGTGAACTTCGCCCTACCTCTCTTTTTTAGGTTCGGGACAATGCGGAGGATTTCCTGGCTGTCCAGGGCTTGTTCCTCCAGCATTACCCGAAATTGCCTTTCCTCATCGTTATCCTCGAAGGAGGTAGAGAGGCTAGGAGGATCGTCTTTCCCTCCTGGCATTGTATGCTGTTATGTCTCGTGACTCTCTTAGTGGACTCTCTTCGCTAACGAAGGAGTTACTTAAATTCAAATCCGCAGCGAATCCGGCTCGAAGGACCTTGTTTTATAGTTGCTAGATTGCGGCGGTCGCGCACACAATGCAACTCGGTTCGAGGGTTCGCTTGGGAAGCGGAAATGAAGGAGAGTAATTTCAGGGGAGACACAATTTTAATCACACACAATATAAAGTTTTATTTTCAAAGATACACAGTTCTAATTATTTAAATGTCGCAATTGGCTCGGCGAGGAAACCTTGGCGAGCAGCGGCGTGTCCTATTTTCCAGCAACCTGGAAACAAAAGATCACAATATTATTAGTAACTCGTTCGATCGTTCAAGCGAGGCAATAGCGAACACGAGGCACTCGCAATTGCTCTCTAAGATTCGATGTGTGGACTGTAATAATTTCGATTTGATTAAATCGTGAAATAGGCAAAACCAATATTTCAATTTATTTTCCTTATCCGAAACAGAATTTCTTCAACACACAGGAGGTTGTAAAGCTCCTATGTGTGTGCGATTTCTTGATGGGAAATTACTTTCCTCCGAATCGCGAAATTCTCTTTACTGCTGAACTTGGAAATTCGGCAGTGAATCGGGGAGCCTGCGTTCAGCGACGCGCGGGACGGTAATCCGTTCCGCTCGTGACCGCGAGACAATAGCGAGGCTGATTATCGCTCAATCACGATAACCAGCAGTGCGATTAATCTCTTTTATTCAAGAATTGATTCTTTGAATGCGATCACGAAGGTAGTCCGCGAAGGAAATAGATGCATGCAAATCTCGCGAAGCGAGTATCAACCAGGCTGGAGGAATACAAACACGAGGATTACTCTCGGATTGTTCCGTGTGCTCAGCTCTGTGGTTGGCATGTAAGTGACAACTCGTCTTCGTTGCTTTCCAAAGGAAAACAAAGACGAGTCGTACTTAGGTGGCGTTTGATAAGAATTCTATTGACACTTACCTATCGCTCACCTGGTGGTTCTCTCGCGTACAATAAAGGAAATTAACCGGTGAAAAGGTTCGAACACGCAACTCAGTCGGGCGAGTCGACTTTTCACATTTCACTTTATTTCACTGGAATGACCGAACACGCAACTCAGTCGGGCGAGTCGGTTTTAAACATTTCCTTTCATATACTAACGCGTATCAACGGATATTAAACAAACAGGAACACAACAGCTCCCTCGAACGCTTCGGGTCACTCGGACGTTTTTTTTGTTGTGCGTGTGCAAGTGGGATTTTTTGGTACCCGGAGTCTGTTCAGCAAGTGGTAAGCTTACCGAGACGTCTTGATTTTCATATTAAACAATTTCACTACTTTTTTACGCTATAATATTATTGTAAGATTCTTATTTTTGTAAGTATCATAATTTTCGAAATATGTGGAGATTTTGATGTAGCTCAAAATTTGCTACGCACTTTGGCGCACATACTTGGTAAACATTAATTTCACTACTTTTTTACGCTATTATATTATTGTAAGATTTTTTTGTAATGTACACTTGTCTGTAGTATAAGATTCTTATTTTCGTGGGGAGCATTATTTTTGTAGAAAGCGTCTCATAGCGCTATATACATACTTAGCGCATTTTTGTACTTTACATGCATAATGTAATCAGGTTTATCTGTGATATGGAGAGTTTCTTGTCCATTTTAGGTTTCGAGAGGATCTTGACCCATCAGTTTGCGTACGAGTGGGCATCGTCTTGAGGACGATACGTGGGCGACTTCGTCGCTGGAGAAACCAAAACCGATGCAGGCTGCGCAGCGGGGTTCATTTGAGCAGTTTCCGATCTCGTGGTCGTCCCCACCGTATTTCCTGCAGTTTGCGCGGTCCGATGTGACTGATCTACATTTTGCGGCTATATGTCCGATTTTGTGACACTTAAAGCACCTCGTGATCCTGTTTACCGCCAGGATTTGGCAGCGGAGGTATCCGACTCGAATCCTGCTAGCTTCTGTCATTTTTTGGGCCATGGTTATGTCTGTAGTGTAGCCGGCCACCTTTGTGCCGGATCGCAGTTCTCTGATAAAGCGGAATCTGATGTTTTTCTCTTTTAGGTCACCGAAGGTTGCCTCTACAGCGGCTGAGACCTCTTCCTCGGTTGTGAGCATATCCAGTCCTCTTATTTCCACGTCGACCAGTGGCTCCAGTGTGTTGACTCTTGTCTTCTGCCCGATTTGTTCCTGCAGGGATTTGACTATGGCTTGTTTTTGGCCTGGTGTTTTTGAAATTTCAATAACTAGGTTTCCGGCTCTAGTTTTTCGGGATCCGGTAATGTCGGCCTTTTCAAATTCCTTGTTACTGCGCATGGTGTTGAGTGCATCTTGGAAGGTGAAACTCTCCGTTACCTGGATCTAGATTGCCTCTTTGTTTTTAATTGGCTTTTTCTCTATTCTTTCCAGTTTTCTGGCCTTCGCCGACGTAGTTCTGCGTGTCTTCCTACCGACTACTTTGGCCCAGGAGACGGAGCCTCCGTCCGTGGTGGTGGCGTCTTCCACTGGCTGGAAACCTTCCTTCCGGAAAACCTCAAGCTCGTCCCCTGAGGATTCGGCGATCGTTTTTCTTTCTTCCGCGCGCGTGCTCCCGTTAATGAAGGAGAAATCTCTTTTCTTTTAGGGTTCCTGTCCGGGTGTGTAGGGAGTTCGCGCGAGGTTTGTGTAGCCATGTCCGAGTATGAGGTGAAGTCTCCAGTTGTCTGCGATTCCTTATCGAAGCACGGCGTGAGGCCGCAGCGAAGCATTCTTTTCCTGGTATGTTCCTGGTTTAAAGTTTTTAGTTCGAGGGCTGCGCTTTCCCGGAGTAATCTGTCCGCGTTCCCGGTTCGTACAAGTTCCCCGACGTCCTTGCTCAGTCTGGCGACTGTAACCGACGCAATTTGAACTTCCTCTTTAATCGTGCGATGGACGTTTTGTTTGGATTTACCAAATGCAGAAAGTTTCCTGATCGAGTTGGTGATGCGAGCTGTTTGTTCTGTGAGATCTTTGAGTAGGGCGCTATAGATCTTATCGTCTGTTTGGCTTTTCAATAAAGGTCTTGGTTTTGTGGTGTCGATTTTTTCCCCTCCTGGAGTGCTGTATAATTCTTTAGGTGGGCTGAGTTCGACAATCTGGGTTCCAGTGAGGCCGCCCATTTCCTGGAAAGACTTAAGTATGTTGGCTTCTGCTGCAACCAGGTTTTCTTCCAAGTCTGCGTAAGTCTCCGTATCCTCTTCGAATTCCTCCATATTTCCCTATTTTTTTGCAATTCGTTCTTCGGTGGTGTTTGGAAACCCGAGGGAGTCGTCTGGATGCGATGTTTTTAATAGGAAGCCGGCGGCGGCATTTCTATTTGCTCCCGACGGGGGAGTCCTCGTGAGGGATGCCATGCGTAACGGCAGTTTGCACCCGATGTCGGTCTAACCGCGGCTGCTGTTACCGGTCGCCGGTAAGGTTTGTGGCTTGCCCCGAGGGGGCGCAGTGGTGTTTCGAAGTTAGAAGGAGACGGGGATGGATACGGTGAGCTGTGATGGTTTCCGTTTCTTGTGTTAGCTAGCAGAGGCAGCCATTTATCCGGCCAGCGCATGACCGCGCATGCGCGCTTCGAAATATCAGACACTTCTAATTTTACCGGTTTTCTTGCGTTTTTTCGGTGCACTTTAGATGCGAGTAGAGCCGATCTGACGAAATTTGAGCAAATTCCAGAATCCCGGCGCGTTCACTGAAGCTCTCGGGAGATGTTTCGCGGTTTTGGTGCGGCACTAAGACTGCGGTGAGCGGCTTTTCGACTTCGACGGCCTGTGAGCTGTCAAGGGAGATGGCCGAGACGAGTGAGCTCGTGCGGGAGCCGCACTTGTTTCACTGTACCGGTGTCTGATGCGGGTGGGTTGTAGATCACAGTTTAAACACTAAGCACAGGGTGGCAGAGTTATGCCCGGAGGCACCTTGCAGCTGCTTTGCAGTGGTTTTGTTGAACACTTCGAAAAGTTTCGGTATGCACGACGGAGCGATACGCGACACGTCCGCCCTGCACGGCGTTTCGGAGCGAACTGGACCTGACCTGACCTGACCTTTTTTTCCAGTCTGGTTTATCTTGACCCTTGGCCGGTTCTCCCACCCGGGAGCGCCATCTTGGCAATGCTTCGAGTGGGTGTGGGTTGGGTCGCTGTCTAGGTCGGCCTCCTACATCACCTCTCATGGAGGGGTTCCGACCGGTCACGCGCAAAAGGAGGGTGAGGTCACTGCTTTCTTGATGGTTTGGAGCGGGAAGCTGAGGAGTACTGGTTTCCAGGCTTCGCCGCTATTTGCAGGCTTCTCTTCATCGTCGCGCCCGGGGTTCATGATCAGGTACAGATCAGGCCAGGACAGAGACTTTCTGAGTTTTACAATTGCCGTTATATTGTCTTCCTAATTTTGACTTTATCTCTCTTCTATGCTCTGACTGTGTAGCATCTCCGACGTTGGTGAATATTTCAAAGTATGTTGTGCGGTGTGGTCTTCGGGGTACTTTAAAAACTTTCTCCGATGGGTGTCCAAGGATACTCAGCTGCTCGTTCTAGTTTCTCTGTGGGGAGTACTCGGCATGTTCCGGGAAAAAGTTTCCCAGTCCTACACGGTCATCGATTCCCTCATTTGGGACTTTGCCGAATTTACCGCTGAGATCTACGTCCCGTAGGTGATCACGACTAGCTTCCATGAGTGTTCGAGAAAATTTTTTCTAAGTGTTGAGGTCAGTGGCGTCATCGAGGCCCTCTGTCTCCAGCGGATTTCCAGGTCTTGAGTCCAGCGGAGTTCCCCGAGGTCCTTATTGTTCGTCCAGTGATCCTCCGTGGGCAGTGAGGCGTTGTCTTCTCGTAAGGTCGCCCGTTCCGGGGTCGGCTATGAATTGTCGGTTGAGTGACGTCGTCGGTCCGCCTGGAGTACTATGTTCTGTGTCCAGCGTATCCCCGAGGGTGTGGCTCTCAAGGCCCGGCAGTCCTGTGGTCCAGAGACGGTTTCGGACGTGGTAGTAGGGCGGTTGTCATGGTGTGTGGCTGTCCTCCAGGTCTGGACTCTCCGGTGGTAGCGGGTTAGGTGAGCGGGTGAGGTGTCACCCCATTTGTGAACAGCCGGAATTAAATTTTTCGTCCACTGGCTTGTGGTTACGCAGCTGTTCCATCTGGATTGCCATAATTGATTTAACTTGGATTCTACGGTTTCAGGTTGGATTTTCCCAGCGAAGGTGTCCGCCCACAGGCGAGCCAGAATGTCTATAGGCGGGATGGATGCTATAACCAGTAGGGCTTCGGTGGGTACGGTACGGTATGCGGAGGCTATCCATAAAGCCGCTAACCTCTGCGCCTTGCTCATTAATGCCACCGTCTTCTTGCATTTTAGGGCCTTCTCCCAGGCTGGAACCGCGTAGAGGAGGATAGCGTTGACGATATTGGCTTGAATCTTCCTTGTTTTGCTCGAGGTTCCTCTCATGTTCGGCATGATGCGGCTCAGCAGACTCGTGGCGTTGTTGGCTTTGTCGCACATATATTAAACATGCACGTGGAAACGTTTGTACCTGTCGATGATCACGCCGAGGTATTTAACACTGGCCGATGCCTTTAATGTCGTATCCTTCCAGCGAATGCTGTTGATATTTTCTTTTCTGTTCCCCGCCAGCTGTATTAATTCTGTCTTTTCTACTGCGAGCTGGAGGCAGTTTTTTTCCAGTCATTTGGCAGTCCTGGAGAGTGCAAGGCAAGCCCTTTCCTTGACAGCTTTGACAGTTTTGGCCTTGATGAGTATGGCCAGGTCGTCAGCGTAGGCAATATTCTTTATGTCGCGCAACTCGTGCAGCCGTACTAGGCTGTCGTAAGCTACGTTCCAGAGGGTAGGAGCCAGGACCGATCCTTGTGGGACCCCTGCGGTTGTTTGGAAAGAGATGCTGTTTGGAGGTCCGGAGGCGATTACCGTTCTTTCCTTGAGGTAACTCTGAATGCTCTTTATTAGCCAGGGATCTATATACCTTTTCCGTAGAGCTTCGATGATCGCTTTATGGCTACACTCGTTGAAGGCATTTTTGATGTCCAAGGTGATCATAATTCCAAAGTGAGATCTGCGCGTCGTGGCTTCAGCGAACTGAATTACCTCTCTTATTGCATGTGTGGTGCTTCTCTTTTTCCGGAAACCGAATTGTAGTTTGGATAATCCTCCTGTGGCTTCTAATTGTGCGACCAATCTGTCCCTTAGGATGATCTCGTACAGTTTGGCTATTGCATTTACGATGCATATAGGTCTGTATTTTACCGGTTTGTCCGAGGCCTCATTATCTTTTCCTTTCGCAGGCTTTTCCAGAAGTACCAGGCGCTGTTCCTTCCATTTGGCTGGGAAGTGGCCGTTTGCAAAGCACAGGTTCAGAAGGTTGAATAGGAACAGAGGACGTTCGGTGTTTAATTCCCTGATAACCCCGGCAGGAATCCCATCGGTACCAAGTGCCTTATTTACCTTTAACTTTTTGATTGCTGCAGTGATCTCGTCGGCCGTGATCGGGGTTGGAGGTTTGTCCGTCAGTGTTACAATAGGGCGTACCGGTGGGTCTTCCGTCGATGATGGCGTCTCCGAGGATATTTTAAACAATTCACTCGCCACTTCTTTGACTCTCTCAGGAGGTAGGAAGGATGCTTTTCCGCATCCCTTGAGCTTGTTCATGACGGTATTGTACGGAAGTCCCCAGGGGTTCTTATCGAGCTCACTGCACAGTTCCTTCCATTTCCTTTCTTTCTGCGCTTTAATTTCGTTTGAGAGAAGTTTCTTCTTCCTCTTAGCGTCTTCTCTGAGTGCTTCCAGGTCGGCCGGGTTTTTGGGACGCGCTCTGGTGTACTTTCTTTTTGCTTTCAGGGCATCTTTACGAAGGTCGGCTATATGCTCGGTCCACCAATAGTTTGGTCTTCTGCTGTTGTTTCGGATTCTAGGCCGCATGGAGTTGTCGCAGGCTTCTTCGATGACGCGCAGCGCTGTTTCTATAACTTCCGTGAAGTGGAGCTCCTTTGCCTCCATTTTTTCCACTGCCGGGAGAATCGTGAGCTGTGTCTGGATGTCGATCGTTGTGACAAAGGTTTCCTTGCAAAAAGTCTTTTCGGTCCAGCGTAAGTGCCAACAGTTGTCCTTCTTAACGTCTTCTCCTTTATTGCAGCCTATCCGTGGGTGGACCTGGTGGAGGATATAGGAGTGATCGCTGCCGGAGAAATTCGAACGCGTCTTCGTGTCTACCTTGTAGAGCTGCGAGAATTTCTTGTTCACGAACGCTACGTCGATTTTCGAGGACTATTGGCAGTGCGAGAAGGTAGGCGAAGTGTCGTCCGAGGTTGGATATAGGCCGAGTTTGTTCATGAGTTCTAGGAGAAGTCTACCGCGGCGGTCCGTGGACTTCGATCCCCGGGATTCCGATTTGGCATTGAAATCGCCCGCTAAGAAAATTGGCCCTGGGGTGTGGATTAGAATATCTTCTAGTCCATTCAGGTAAGATAGAAACACTGTATTTGACATGTTGGGAGAGATGTATCCGCTAATAAATGTTATGCCATTGATTTTTAGGCCCACGAATCCGCGTTTTTTAATTTTTTGATCGGATACTTGGTAAACTCTGTTCGACCTGTTGGGGATTCCGATGGCAGCTCTCTCGTCGCGGTCGACCTCCCAGTTACGTTCGGCTCTGTATGTCTCCGTGATCAGGGTAATGTCCGCATTGATTTCGTTTACTTTTTGTGCGAGAAGATCGTGGGCTAGACGAGCGTGGTTGATGTTAATTTGTATTATTTTAAGGTTTACCGCCATTACCTATTTATTGGGTCCTGTTCCATCAGTTTTTTGACGAGCGGACCGCTTAGTGAGGCCGGGACGTGGGTTACTGCGGTTCCTTCGAGTCCCAGACTGGCACAGGCGATGCATTTGGCTTCGTTTTTACACTGATCCATCTCGTGTTCCAGACTACCACACTTGCGACAGCTGATCTGTTTTTCTTTCAGGTGTTCGCAGGCGGCTGCCATATGTCCGATCCGATGGCAACGGAAGCAGCGGATAACACGGTTGACTGCCGCGACCGAGCAGAGCAGGTAACCGACCCTGATTTTCTTTTTCTCGATTATTTTTTGTGCTGTCTCTTTGTCCGTGACGAAACCTGCGGTTTTCGTACCGATGCGGGTTTCCCGGAGGTATCTGAAGCCTGTTTTATTTTCGCCTAGGTGGCCGAACTCCGTTTGCATTGCTTGCTCCACTTCGCTTTGGTCGGTGATGAGATCGAGGCCTCTGATTTCTATGTCCACCAGAGTTTCCAGAATGTTTATCTTTGCGTTGGGGCCGAGCGATTGTTTCAGGGATTTAGCTACGTCGTATTTGCGGCCTGTTTCCTTGTGTACCTCAAGGAGGAGGTTCCCGTTCCTGGTTCTTCTTGTTCTACTGATGCCGGCTTCGATAAGATTCTTATCGCTCCTTACCGCGCGAAGAGCGTTTTCGAGAGTCGTCTGGTCGTTCATTTGCACCGAGACGGCGTCGTACTTCGGGTTTGCTCTGTTCCTTATTTTTTGCGCTTCCTGGTTGACTTTATTCCTCTTTTGTGGGTTCCTTCTTTTCACCACTTGTGCCCAGGTACCTTCCTCGTCAGCGGTCCCTTCCGAGTCTTCGTGGTGCGAGCTGTTTGCCAGGGGTTTGATTCCCGGGTTTTCGGTGACTCCTCGTTGGGCCTTACTGATGGCCTCTATCTCAGTCGTTATCGACGACATTTTCTTTCTCTTGGTACTTCGTTCGCCTTTCTTTTCTGTTTCTGGGAAGAGCTTCGTTACTCTGGGTGTTTGCGTGCTAACATTTATGGTGGGCTTCCGGGGTTGGTTACTGCTTAATGCTTCCCTTTGCCTGGTTAATCTGGCGTTGATGATCCCCTTGCGTTCAATTTCGCTGTCTAGGAAGGCCAGTTGCTTCTTTTTTTTGTTTGCTGCGCTTTTGCTTTTATTCCACATCGTGGTGAGATCCTCTATATGTTTGTTAAGTTTAGTAGAGACTGTGGAACTATACTGAATTTCGTCTTTGATGGGTCTGTGTACGTTGCTCTGATTTTTACAGATTTGTGCCACCTTATCGTTGGATTTGACAAGTTTTCCGGCATATCTGGATACCTCGGAGATGAGCATTTCGAACACCTCGGGATCGAAGGAGGGTTCCTGAATTGTGACTGGATTTTCCATCCCGGAATGTTCCCCGCTGGGGGTCGAGTACGCGAGATTACTCGGACTTTTGCCTAAATCGATGATGGTTTCATCCGGATCAAAACTGTATTCCGCGTCTGCGATTCTGCTGCTATTGCCTGGAGTTTTTGCGCGATTTTGATTAAAGAACATCTTTTTTGTGTTCCCATCCTCTTCGCCGAAATCCCACGGCGAGTTTACGCTTGTTCCCGAAACATCCGATCTTTCAGAGGTGGATCTTGGTCTCTGTGTTGCTGTTAGTGGCGGGATGCTTGGATTTGACTTCGTCAGTGTGCGTTTCATCACATATGGCATCGGTCATGAGTTGGTGTGGCCTCCCTGGCCAAGATGGCCGCTCGAGACGGCTTCGTGGTTGTTTCGTTTTGGGACCGGTTTCGCAGAGAAGGTAGTAGTGTTCGAGTGTGTGCCGGTGCCGGTGCCGTCGTAGACGTAGAGCCCCCCCCTTGTATGTCCGCTCCTGCGCGGGGGTGCGTGTTAGCGACCACTGTTTTGAATCACGGGGGGCTTTGACTTTACGCCGACGTCTTGCGGTGGTACGCGCATGCGCGCGGTTCTTTTGGTGACAAAGCAGCAGAAACAACTACACTGCGTCGCTGCACGACACTTGAATTTACTGCACTTTGTATGCGACACTATGTGGATCTGGAGGGAGTTCTGAGAACTGCAACACTGCACTGGAGGTCCTGCTTTTCGCTACGGGCACTGCGAAGCAGGTGCTGATGGAGATTTAGCGACACTTTGGAGCTTGGAGTTGGCCGCTAATGCCGTTTGCTCTTACGTAACTCACTCACGCAGTCACTTGTACGGTTGAACAGGTTTATCGGCCAACGAAATACTATACCGAGCGCGACTTCTGGGAGTTTTTTGCTTTCGTGCGTTCCTGGGTGGTAAGCACGAAAGATAGAGCGGAGATAATTGATAGTTAACACGGAGAATTCGCTATCACAGATTGCTGCTGGTCGACAGACGAGGGAGCGACCTGCGCACACGTCCGTCTCGTACTGCGGCTTGCGAGCGACTGACCTGACCTGACCTGACCTGACCTTTTTTTTTTTCTTGACGCGGGAGAAATGCCATACGCATCCCCCCTGGCCTGATTTCGGGGTCCAGTCCCCGGGGCCAGAGCGGTGTGTGGGACTCTCCGCGCCAGCAGGGCCAGCGCGGCAGACCCACTAAAACTCCCGCGGGTATCCATCCTCTGCCGCGTCCCAGCGCCCCGCCCCTTTTTAGAGAGGGGGGGGGGGCATCAATTAGCTCCTACCAGTCCAGTCGGAGTTCCTCCAACCGAACACCTCCCACTGAGGATCTCAGGGGGGAGGGGAGGACTGCACAGCAGAGAGAGCCCGGGGGCTCGCTTCAGGCCACCTCTCCCCCCTACTGTCATGTAGGGTCAGGGGTTGTGTCCCACCGCCGCCGTCGGGGCGGCCGCGGCGTGGGACCCCTACCCCTGCCATCTCCCGGCGGACCCCGACCGTCCGGCGGCACCTCACGCCGACGGATTCGTTGCGCCTCCTCCTTCTGCGACATTACAGTTTCGCAGAAGGAGGCGAAGCCCATCCACTTCTCTCGGCTCTGCAGCATTGCGGTAACAACGCTGGAGAGCGAGACATTTGCAACGCCGAGGGCCACTGCTAGGTCACGCCTCGGCCCCTCCCATGCCTCACACACTTCCAAAGTGTGCTGGGCATTGTCCACCAGAAAATCACAGTATTTTCACCGCGTCGTACGCTCTTTGCCCACCCGCCACAGGTACTTCCCGAAACATCCATGTCCGAAAAGCACCTGTGTCATCCGGAACGACGTTCCACAGCTCCGGACCCTGTCCACCCACTGTGGTAGGCAGGGCCGGAGAGCCCTGACAGTCCATTGCCTCCGCGTGACGGTGATCCCCCTCTTCTGGAGCCCCCGCTTCTCCCAGTAGAGATCGGCATAAAGCCGCGCAAGGACCTCCATAGGGGGAATACCCGCGAGGACAAGTGCGGCGTCCCGCGCCGCCGTGCGGTAGGCCCGGCAGACCCTGATCGCGGTCACGCGCTCCGGGGCGCGAATTGCGGTCCGCAGAGCACGCGACCGCGACAGGGCATCCACACATACCGGTGCGCCCTACAGCGCCACCGACCGCACGACGCTCGCGTATAGACGGCGCACGCACCCCCCAGGGGCACCGAGGTTTGGCAGCAGTCGGCCAAGGGCCCCCGCCGCTTTAGCCAACCTCGGCGCCAGGAGAGTGAAGTGTCGCCCGAATCCCCAGGCACCGTCCAGGTGGAGGCCGAGGTACTTCAAGCTGACCTCACCCGGATTGGAACGCCGTTGACCGTGACCTGGGCTCCCGGGGCGGGGGGGGGGGGGGGGGGGTCGGCCATGCGCGGGGGGGTGGGGTCCGCGGAGACCTGACCTTTTTTTTGTGTCGTTTGGGGTACCCCCCGCCGTGCTGGGCCACCTTCCGGTATTTCTCGGCACGGGGAAGCCGGCACAATATTCTGCACTCATACTGTGAAGCCGGCAAACGGTAAGGGCTGAGGGGGAATCAGCTCGGGACCGTATGGAAGAGGGACGAAACTATAAGCGTGCGACAGAGACCCCGTAGCCTAACTGTCAATATCCAGTTGTCATGGAGACGAGCCGGCAGAGACCCCGTAGCCTAACTGCCGGTCCCCATGACCACGTTTACGTCTACTTAAGAGGTTTCAGGAATCGTGTCGGTCAGACGAAGAGGTGAGTGAAAACAACAAAAAGAAAGGGGGCGTGAAAGTCGAGAAATAGGTATCGTCGCTCGGTACGAGGCGGCGTCGGTAGTCGAGGCCCTAGTACGTGAGGTGTCAGCGTCATTAGACCTGGGAGGTAGATCCCGTTCTAGTCTCATTCTCTCTCCTGCGTTCGTCTCTTTCTTTAGTGGATATGACCTGCCTTGCGAAGTCGGCAAAAGCCCTCCATCTGTTAGCGTCGGAGAGTATTTGCCCAGTGAGACCCTCAGTGGTAATGGCAGTCTGGAAACTTGCCTCCAGGAGATTTCTTTCCCGTACCCATTTCGGGCATTCCGTTAGCGTATGTTCTGCATTATCCACCGGTGCAGGACAGTGCCAGCAGCCGGGGGAGGTCTCTTTCCCTATTAGGTGCAAGAAATCTGCGAAACAGCCATGTCCAGATAGAAGCTGGGTTATATGGAACGACATGAAGCCGTTATCTGGATAGCCCGGGTTCTACTGTTTGCACCTCCCAGATTGGGCATTATTCTCGAGAGACTATTCACCGCCTTGGCTGCTTTGTGGCATGCGTATTTAATGTGGCTGGAGAAGCTCCGGTGCCTATCTATTAGCACACCGAGATACTTCGCGATGTCGGTGGCCGAAATGGTATTCCCCTTCCAGCGGATCTTGTCGATTTTGGCCCGACGGTTTCCTGCGATCTGGATCAGTTCGGACTTCTCGATCGCTAGATGTAGCCCGTTTTCGTCCAGCCATTTAGCCGTTTTGGATAGCGCGGCGTGGGCCATGGATTTGACTTTCGTGACTGTTCTGGCCTTCATAAGGATTGCCAGATCGTCGGCATAAGCAATATTCCGAAGATTGCTTTTCTGGTGTTGACGGATCAGGTCATCGAACGCGAGGTTCCAAAGGGTGGGTGCATGTACCGACCCCTGGGGTACCCCGGCCGTCATGCGGAAACTGAGGGCATTAGGAGGGCCGGCGGCGATGATACGCCTGTTCTCCAAGTACGCGGAAATAATCGCGCTAAGCGGGTGCGATATGTCTCTTTTCGTTAGAGCCTCCAGGATCTTGGAATGTTTACATGAGTTGAAGGCGTTTTTAACATCTCGGGTCAGCATTAGAGCGATGTCAGCTTTATCCGAGGCCCTTTTGGCAAAGTCGACTACGTCCTTTATTGCGTGTGTTGTACTTTTGCCGATAGTAAAACCTTACTGCCTGTCTGAAAGCCCTCTGCTGGACGAGAGCTCGCCCAGGAGTTTGTCGCGGATGATTGTCTCAAAAACCTTCGCGATCGAGTTGATAATACAAATAGGCCTGTACTTGACAAGAGCAGATGGGTCCGTTGGCTTGCCGCTCGCCGGCTTGTCAATGAGTACTAAACTTTGTTCCTTTTAGGTGTCTGGAAAGTAAGCCGCCTCGTAACACCAGTTGAAAAGGTTATACAAATAATTCGGCCGCTCTTTATGCAGGGTTTTGACCAGCGGCGCCGGTATGCCATCCGTCCCGGGGGCCTTTGTGCTTTTCAGGCGCTTGATGGCCTTGTTGATCTCGTCATGGGATATCTGTGAATCCGAGGTAGTCGGACTGGTGGTGGCCGTGAAGGCCGGAGGCGGGCTATGGGTCTGGGCTCGCGTCGGCGGTGTGTGTCGCGCCTCTCCTTGACAAGGGGTCGCCCGGAGGGGCTCTGTGCTAAATAATTCCGAGACGATTTCTGTCGTTCTTTCTCTAGGGAGTAGGGCAGATTTACTAGGCCTCTTTATTCAGTCCATAACGATCTTGTAGGGTAGGCTCCACCGATTCTTGTCCAGGTCGGCACATAGTTCAGCCCAGTTCTTATCTTTCTGTCTCTTGATTTCCGAAGCGAATGACCTGACAATCGTCGGTGGGTTTTCCCATTTTACGGGCTCGTTGGACAGCTCTTCGGTCTCTGAGTGCAGTCCTGCGAAGTGCCTCGATTTCCTGGGTCCACCAGTATTTTGGTGCCCCCCGCTTATTTTCGGTGGTTAGTTTAGGCTTAGCTACGTTACACGCTCCGGCAATGATCTCGAGAGCAGTGTCCACTTGTGTCATAGCGGTGGTGGCATGGAAGGGCGCCCCAACGTGCGGGAAGGGGATAAGGTCCTCAGAGGTGCTCATAATATCCAGGAATGCGGTGAGGTTGTCCTTACATATAGTCTTGTCGCTCCATTTCAGGTGCCACTTTGGTGATGCTCCAGTGGAGGTTTTCGGCCTGTAGGTAGAGGTAACTTTCCTGGCGATGTCATGACGGATGTATGCGTGGTCGCTGCCCGAAAAGATGGGCGGTAGGGAGGAAACGGTGCCTCGGTTGGTAAGTTCGCGACTCGCGAAGGCTATATCAATTTTGGAGGTTTTCGAACCCTGGCTGAAGGTCGGCTTCTTACAGCAGTTGACTGGAAAGAGGTTGCATTTATTCATTGTCTCGAAAAACTGTCTCCCCCGCCTATCCATGGTCCTAGAGCCCTACGCCTTGGCTTTCGAGTTAAAGTCGCCGGCTATGAACTTCGGTCCTGGTATGGTGGTGATGGCTTTTTTCAGTGCAACCAGTCGGTTGGTGAAATCAGCTTTGCTTAGGTTTGGTGACAGGTAGCAGCTGAATAAGGAGATGTTGTTAACCTTTAGTCCGACGAAGCCCTGACCTGTACAAACCCGATCGGAAACGCATACAATATTCCCAGTGACATTAGGGACGGCGATTGCTGCGCGGCCGCCGAGGTCGGTGTGCCAGCCTTTCTCTGGCCGGTAAATTTCGGAAACCAGCAGGATGTCTATTTTTTCCGCGCCCACAGTTTGGAGCAGCAGATCGTGGGCCACTCTGGCGTGATTGACATTAATTTGCAAAATGGACAGCGGACTATCCATTCTGGTCTCCGAAAGGATCTCGCTCTGTGATTTTCTTAATGAGTGGACATTGCCAGGACGCTGAGATATGCGCTGCGGCTTGTCCCTTGATTCCCAAGCTTGTGCATGCGGCGCACTTCGGCGCGTTCTGGCAGTTGTCGATGCTGTGCTCAAGACTCCGCATTTGCGGCAACTATTCTGATCGCTGCGCAGTGACTCGCATTTGGCGGCAACATGCCCGATCTTATGGCAGCGGAAGCAATGGGTGATCCTATTGACTGCCTTGATGATACAGGAAAGGTAGCCAATTCGGATATTCCTGTTCTCTACCAGCTTCTTCGCTGTCTCCTTGCAGGCTGCAAATTCGGCTACCTTCATGCCATTACGAGTTTCCCTGAGAAAGCGGAACCTAACTTCGGGGTTCGAGAGGTTTTCGCAGGCCTTGTGCACCGCTGATTCGATCGCTTCCCTCGTAGTGAGAGCATCGATACCGTGGATCTCAATATCCACGGTTGCTTCTAGTATATTCACGGTGGGTTTGTCTCCCAGGGCTTCGCGCAGGGAGGAGGCCACCCAGTGCTTGTGCTCGGAATTCTTAGGTAGCTCAATAATGAGATTGCCATTTCTTGACGTCCTGGTGCATACAATTGCGTGCGCTTGGCGGATTTTGTCAGTACGTTTGACCGCCTCGACGGCGTCATCGAAAGAGATAACGTTATTGGTGTGCTCCGTAATAGCGTCATTTTTCGAAGCTGTCCGCTTCTCAAATCTCTGAAGTTGCCGCGTTATGGTGTTAGTATCGTCCGCCCTGTTTTGTCGACTAGCGACGGAGGCATGGGAAGGTTGGTATTGCGCGGTTCTTGCGTTTAGCCCGTTGTTCGGTCCATTCATTTTCGCGTTCCGTAGTGTCGCTAATGCCACTGGCGTGTATGCTCGTTTCAGGTTTGTCGTCGATCAGTGGGGAGATGACTTTACGCTTTTTATTGCCACCCGGTTGGCAGGTAATGATTTCGGTCTGCGAACCACAGGACCGCGTCATAGGCTGCTTGGCGCCATGCTCCTTCTCCCACTCCGCGAGTCGCTTCTTCTTCTTGCGCAGCGCAAAGCTCAGTGTTCGTAGCTCCCTCTGGGTGTTCAGTCCCTTGCTCTTACTTTGGGTCCATTGGGCTGTGAAATCGCTCAAGTTGTTGTTCAGGCGGGTGGAGGCGCTCGTAATACTCATCACCTGTTCTTTGATGGTTCTGTGCGTGTTTCTGTTCTCCTTACACGTGGTGGAAAGCTTGTTGATCGAGACGGAGACCAAAGCGGCCTGTCGGTTTACTTCCTTGAGTAGCTTTTCCAATTGTTCGATTTCTGGATGGGTTATCGTATTACTGGGAGCCTTCAGAGGGGTGCTTGTCGGCCCTTTGCCGCCCGTGGGGGTCGTGTATATGCTATCCAATGGGTTTTGTTCGATCATTGTGATGTCCTCCTCATGCTCACTGTCCATGATTCGGGTAGTACTTTGCACATCGGGTTCGATTATAGGAGGGTTTTCCTCGACTTCAAGCGACATGCGAACTTCGCTGTGGTCGTCACCTTCGTCCGTTCTCCAGCCCGACTCGTTAGAGGCGGAGGAGGCCCTGGAGGCGAGCGATGAGCTGGAGTCCGATCTTGTCCATTTCGTCTGATCTGGATTAGAAGGAGGGGACTTGGTCCTGTTTCTTCGTCCACTGTTCGTTTAGGTGGCGGCGGGTGGGAGTGTCCCACCAGCGACATACTTGGGCCCTATGCAGCCCGAGGGCCGCGCAGGACGGGCTCCAATGTATTGTTCACTATTTGGTGTCCACAATTCAGAGAAGGAGGAGGGTGTTGGTTGGTTATTTGTTGGTACACCTTTATCGGCTAATATTAGTGGCAGTAAGGCAATTACCCTATTACCGACATGAGAAAATGTCGAAAAGCCGTCAGGGAAGGAAAACGCGTAAATGTGCGAGTAGAAATTTGCTTTACCGACTGCCTGCAGCGGACAAGAACCCGAATTAACCGACCGATACCAACTGTGGGTAAGTTAGTGAGCGCGTGTTCTGAAAACTATCGGGTTATGTGGACTTACCCATCGGCAGTTGTGGTAGGTGAAGGGTATCAAGCGTGGTGTCGCTTCGATCGCAGAATGGCAAGCCGATCAGGGAGCAGCGGTTGTCCGGCGGTTCGGCCAATCAGCGCTGAGAAGAAGCTCCAAGGCAGGAAGACCGATACCCAAGATGGCGGCGCCTGCGCGCTGCGCAGTCTGGAGCACGTGGTGATAAGGAAACTGTCTTTATCTCGGCTGAGAATGTCGTATGGCCAGATTTTTCGCACTCGAGGTGTTTTATCAAAATGTTTACACACCACAAACGTCACTATGGGCACCTAAACGGTTAGGAAGTTGAAATTAAACCGCGTCAAACTCGCGAGCACGTGTTTGACATGTGCCCCGTGGCGGCCATGATGCCGTGACACGCAGCTGCGGGCCAGCACCGTTTATTTGCACGAAAAGGTCACTTTATCCACTGTGCGCGGTAATAATTCAGAGCACTGACGATTTTTAAACTATACGCGCACAGGTTTGATTGGTTTTTCGCTGCGAAACGCTGTGAAAATCCGTAGACTATCACTGTCACCGCACTGTGCGGAGTCCATGAGCGAAGTAACCTGACCTGACCTGACCTGACCTTTTTTTTCAGGTCAATGATTAGTGTCCTGCTTGTGCACCCAGCACCCCTGGCAACACCTTCCGGCACTCTTCTGGGTGCTGGGACAAGGACTTTGTCCTAGTACACTCCTACCTCTCCCCTCTGCTGGTGTAAAGAGGAGTTCGGAGATCTGTCAAAAGGTAAGGTCTTCCCTGTATTGATTGACTATCAGGTCGGCTCTAATTTTCTTTTCCCCTCTGTACGACAGGCCAGGTTTATATATGTTCTGCGTCGAGGCTATCATTCCGGTCACCACGCTTCCGTGGGGAATCCTAGGCGTACTTATTTCCTAGGTTTCCTTGGGTCTGCTTCATGGAGGGTTTGGTATCCTCTAGCTCAGCTCTCCGTCTTTGGTCAGGTCAAGAGGGCGCTGGTGGGGCTCGATGATTTTCTAAGTCCGCTGTCGCGTTCTTCCGGTGGAAGTTGGTTGTGGCTTGCGCTTCTTCTAAGTTCCGAGTCGGCCATCCACTGTGAAATTTCTAAGTCCCTAGTATGTGCCCTATGGTTATTTTCCGGGTTCCTTTGGATGATCCTGGAGGCTTTCTATGTTCCTTCGCGTCGGGTACGGGAGGAATTCTAACTGCCGTTTGCTTGGCTCAGGGGGAGATTCTAGGTTCACAGAGCGGAGGATTCGAAGATTTTCTAAGTCCGCTGGCGTCCCAGTGGATGCAGTCGTCGCGGCTTGAGCCTCAGGAAGGTTTTTAAGTTCCGTCTTCGTCTTCTCCTGAGAATATTCTGAGTCCCGTCCTCTTGCTTCCAAAATGTATCTAGGATTCGTTGAATAGTCCTCGGCGTTTCCTTCGCGTTGCTCTTACTGGGTGATGTCTGAGTCCCGATGGCCTGGTTTCAGTAGATTTCTAAGTTCCTGTTGGTTATTTGGGGTGAGGTTATATCAAATGAAATTGAGATCAGTGTAAGAAATAAAAACGGTTCGTATATTGTAATACTGAAAGCCACGAGAGATGAAGATGTGCGTTGTTCGAAGACTAAAATTCGACTGGTTAAAACTGCACTACCCTAGACCTTCCAATAGCCTGGGTCATAAAAGTGAAAGTGCAGGACATCTGTTTTTACAAACACAGTTCTTAAGTTACTCTCTCAAGTGGTTGACATTTGCCTCGGCTAGCGAAGCGAGCATTCTCAGTACAGTATCGAACAAAATGCTCTGAGATTCTAACAGTTCCCTTGTTTGGTCCCAGAGATTTTCTAAGTTCCTACCCATTTCTCTGGCTGGGGATTTCTAAGTCCCGATTGCCTGGCTCCGGGAGGTTTCTAAGTTCCCTACGCATTATGTTGTTTCAGGAGATTTACTAAGCGCTGTGTCCGTGTGTCCGTCGTGCTCAATGGTAGGAGGAGTGGTGTTGGGTTGGTTAGTAGTAGTCCTTGTTAGTGGTCATTGCTGCTCTAGCACCCCCCGAGCGGTCGCGGTAAGAACCGCGGTCCCGTCCCGGGGGGGGGGGGGGGTCGCGTAATGGTATCGCTCCTCTATTCTTGGTTGTCCGTTCCCACCCCTAAGTCCTTTGGTCGTCGTCGCGGCTACATCTTAGAAGTCCTGGTGGGCGGAAGAGGGGAGGAGCCCTTCTGTTGCGACTCCGTGCCCCTTTCTGTAGTGATGTAGTCTGGGAAAAATCCGTGCTGTCAGTTGTATTTTTGAACCCTGGTCTCCTTGGTTTGTGGTGTCCGGTGTGGTGTCCGGCGTCCCGTGCCTGTGGGCAAAAACTGGTCGAGTGTGACTGTGAGAGGTGGTATGCGCCGTCAGGAGGTTCTTGCGCCAGTGTAACGGGTTGATTTTGTGGTAATTCTCATCGGAGCCGTCCTTGGAAGTGGTCAGTTGGCGTCCAGGGGTGGTCCAATAATCTGTGCTGCTGCCCCGATCTGCTATTTCGTCATAATTTCGAGGAAAAATCCGCACCGCCGATGGGGTTTGAACCTGGTTCCATGCCGTGTGATTCCGAGTCCTTTGCCGCTGCGCCGTGTGGTGATCTGTGCTAATGTGGTTACGTTCTGGGTATATGACCGGCGCTCTGTGGTCTTCTGGATGGTGGTAAGGTGAGTGTTTAGAGTAAGGGTGTAGGATAGTCGAATATTCTAGATAGCATTGTAAGTCGTTTTCTTTATTCTCAGTCAATAGCTATAAGTAAGCACTGCACGAAAGATATCTCTTCCCACGAACGTTCCCTCATGTTTCTCACACTTCGGGTTCAAACTGTTCGTGCCCACTTGAGCCTCTTTCGGGCCTTGCGTCGAAACTTTGTTTATAACAGTCCCTACGCACCATCGGTACGCGGAATCCTTATCTCCAGCTGCGAGTGTTTGGTTCGAGAACCCCGCGGACCTAGGGGATGCCAGCCACGATCGGGGTTTGGGAGGAAAATTACTGCGACATCTTGGCGTGACTCGTCCTTGTTTTTCCGGGCTCTTGTTCTGGGTCCTCGGCAGGGCCAGTCAGTCTTTTCTGCGACCTCATGAGTAACACTTCGTCTTCCTCCAGTGATTCGTGGCTTCATTCTTGCTAATCTCTCGTTCTTGGACAACTGGCGTGCTCTCGAGCTCTCGTTCACCTTCGCGCAAGGTACCGGTCGTTGTTTACGTAAAGTCGTACGTGGCAAGTTACCGTGGCGCTGGTGAACAGTGTCTTTTCGGTCGTGACCGCTCAGTCCCCTTCGCGGACACGCTATCGGACCTAGACGGCCTCGGCCTCTGCGCCACCGCTGTGATCAGCACTGTGACGAGCGGGGTGACGACCCCCTCGAGCTCCCAGAGCTAAGGCCCACTCAGGGCATTGGACCCTCGCGTCCACCCCAGTCACCGGTGCGCCGGTTGTACTGACAAACGTCGACGTCATCGGAGAGTTGTTGCTGATCATCACCACCACGAGTTCATCACTAGTAATTTCACGCATAACATTCAATCCGAATCCGTCGGAGAGTTCAACGAACTGGTAAGTCTCTCTTTTGCTAAAATTGCCATCGGGAAGCGCGTCTCTCGAAACAGTGAGCGTCTTCCTTCACACTGACGGTTTAGTATTTATCCCGGTGTTATTACGGGGTGACTTACCACTTGCGGATGTTTGTCGATTGAGCTATGTTTCTCAAGTCGGTGATGCCTTGCGGTGGGTGGTGGTCGGTAATGCTGCCACTTTATCGACCTCGGATTAAGCTGCTTCTGCTTCGTGTTTAGGCCGCGGGTACTAGGGGAGCTTCCGTCGTTGATGTAACTGCGCGCGCATTGTGTCCGAAATGGCGTCTACCTCTTGTTGGCATCGCTATTCTATCTCCCGTTTTCTCTCATCTCGTTCTTTGATAATCAGCACGTTCCTTGCAAGATCTGCTATTGCCTCCCAGTTCTGTTTCTTGCTCCGCATCTTCTCGGTAAGCGTGTCTGAGCAAAGTGGCTCGCCCAGAATGTCTTCGGCTTGTTTCCGTAGGCTGGACCATCTGGTGCAGTGAAAGAAGGTGTGTTCCGCAGTATCGTCGGTGTGTGGGCGGTACCAGCAGGCGGGTGTGCCTTGCTTCCCTATGAGGTGCCGAAAGTGTCCGAAACAACCGTGTCCGGAGAGCAGTTGCGTTAGATAAAAATTTAGGTGGCCCTCCTTCCTTGTGAGCCATTCATCTAGGTTTGGTATCAACCGCCTTGTCCACTGGCTTCGCTGATGTGCATTGACCCGTTTCTCTTGCCAGGATTGTATTAGTGTGGCGTCCAGATCAGTGTCATTGTTTTCGGTGTTGTATTGTTCCACTGTTCTTTTTGCCATTAGGTCAATGGGCGCTGTCGCAGCGACTACCTGGAGTGCGTCGCTTGGCACTGTCCTGTATGCGGAGATGGCCTTTTGGGCCGCGTACCTCTGTGCTTGTTGCAGGAGTTTGACCGACCCCTTATGCTCGAGTGCTTTGCGCCATGGGATGAGTCTCCTTTGCGCACATTTCACTTTGGACACGGGCCGTTTTTGGAACTTGCGCACGTGAAAATTGTGCACAGTGAAAACTGCCCACAGTCGAAATAGTGTTGAGTGGAAGTTGCACACATCAAATGTGGAAACTGCACACAGTATGTATTGTTCACAGTGGACCTTTACCACACGAAATATGGAGGTCAGCAGCAGAGTACTGCGTACACAGCTTAATTCTAATCATGCATAATTCGTACTGAAGATATTTTCAGGTATATCCCTGGTATTGACTATTTCCATTTAGCCATTATTTGTAAATCATACGTTTGCGCCCCATCTGGGACTCTCAAGTGCTTCGCCTCATCTGGCACTGACCTGACCTGTGACTGTAAAGCATAATGAGACTTACCACGTTTTAGGGTTGCGCCCCCTTTCCCTCATCTGGCACTGACCTGACCTGTGACTGTAAAGCAGAATGAGACTTATTACGTTTTATAGTCACAACTCAGTCATGCTAATATATGTATGATGTGTGCAGTTTCCACTGCATGTGTCCTGATTCCACTGTTTCCAACTTGTGCGAAAATTCCACGTGTCCGAAAATCCACATGTGCGCAAAATGGAACGTGGGCAAAGTGGACACTCCCGCGCCATGCAGGGACTGCATAGAGCAAGATGGCATTTACCACATTGATCTGGATCTTTCTTGTCCTGTAGTTTGATCCACCGAGGTTTGGCATCGTTCTTGCTAGCTTGTTGCAGGCCTTGATCGCCTTGTCATGTGCGTATTTCGCGTGTTCATGAAAACTACGGTATTTATCGAGTACAATGCCGAGGTATTTTATGTGCTCTTCTGCTTTCAGGACTGTGCCCTGCCACGTGATGCTGTTTATTTTTCCTTTACGGTGTCCGGCTAGTTGTATCAGCTCCGTCTTCTCCACTGCTAGTTGGAGCCCATTTCCGGCTATCCACTTATGCACCTTGCTGAGTGCGGTTCTTGCCTTGTTTCTTGCAATGGTTGTGGTTTTGGCTTTGACGAGTATCGCGAGGTCGTCTGCATACGCTACATTTCTGACATGATGCCCACTGTTTAGTTTGACTAATCCGTCGTAGGCTACGTTCCAGAGGAGTGGAGCCAATACAGATCCTTTTGTGGTACCCCCGCTGCTGCCGTGAAGAGCAGTCCGTCACTCGGTTTTGAAGCCATGATTGTTCTATCCCGTAGGTATGTTAGAGATCAAAGAATCACGGAGTATTTTTTTTTGAGAAGAAGTTCGATGTACGCTCGTATGAGGTTCTGGGGTAAGTGCCATGGGGTCAATCATGGTCCTCTTACCACAAAACACAAAGGCCTTCCCCACTCCGTGGCCAGATCCTAGAGCGACGAAGATCTACTGCTTGGGTCCTGTCGATGTCTCTCTCTAAACATTGACACGCGCGGCCCCCGAGAACCGAGATAGCGGCATGACGACGGGCCACTAGCTAAACTCAGGCTCGGGTTGCATTACGCTTCTAGCCTTCCTTCTTCGAACGGTCGCATAAACCAAGGCCCTATCATAAATCTGCCCGAGGTCTCGTTCCTCGCACCTCGGATCTTTAGCTAAACATTCGGTACTCTAACAGGTATTCTCTGATGTTTTCCACTAATAGCTTGTTGATCCCTCTCTTCTCAAGTGCTTCGATGATCTTCGCATGTCTGCACTCGTTGAAGGCATTTTTTATGTCGATTGCAATTAACAAGGCGACTTCTGATTTTAGGGCTGCTGTATTGGCGAATTTTACTACCTGTTCGACTGCGTGCGTGGTGCTTTTGCCTTTTAGGAAGCCGTATTGATGTTCGGAGAGTCCCCCGGTTTTATCCAGTTCTTGTGAAAGTTTGTTTCTTGTAATAGTTTCATAAACTTTAGCTATTGTGTTTACTATACATATAGGTCTGTATTTTGTCTCTTCATCCACGTTATCTGATTTTTTAGGCTTTTCCAGGAGGACCAATCTCTGCTGCTTCCATTCTGCTGGGAAGTAGCCGTTGCTGAAGCACAGATTGAAGAGTTTTACCATAAAATTTGGTTGCGAGTCGTGCAGTTCCTTGATTGCCATCGCGGGGATTCCGTCCGAGCCTGGTGCTTTATTAGTTTTGAGGTGTTTGACTGCTGCATCGACTTCCTGCCGTGAAATTTGATCTGTTGCTGTTTCAGGAGGAGGGGTGTGGTCCTGCCTTGTAACCGGATTCCTGTTTTCTTGCTCATCGGCGGCCGCCACTGTGAAAAGGTCGTTGACTATTTCCGTTACCCGATGTGCTGGTAAGTATGCTGTCTTCCCTTTCGTTTTAAGCTTATTCATGACTATTTTGTAAGCGAGGCCCCACCTATCCTTGTCTAGGTCTGCACAGAGCTCTAACCATTTCTCAGCCTTTTGTTTTTTGATTTCCACGCGGAGTTCCTTTTTGGCTCTTTTGTAGCGAGACTGTAGGTCTTCCGCGTATGTAGCGTTTCTTTTAAGGGCTCGAGACGCCCTTCTTCGCAGTTTACTTGCGCATTCTCTCAGGTGAGCGATGTGTGAGGTCCACCAATATTTCTCCGTCCCTGTGCGTGTTTTTGTTTCGGTTCTTGGCATTGCGCTCTCAGACGCTCTTCTTATAAAATGTTACAGGCGATTTGGAACTTCTTTTTGACGAAAGCTATGTCGGAACTGTGGTTTGCCATTAGAAGCTCGTTGGCCTGTGAGATGGTAATTCCCAGCGATGCTCGGAAACTCTCCTTGCAGAACTTGTTGTCGTTCCATATTTTATGCCACGCTTCGTTGGAATTCTCCTTTACTTTAAGGTTCTTGGGTGTTTTGACTGGCACCTCGTGTTTTAGGTCTAGGTGGTCCCTGCCCGAGAAGAGCGACGGGTAGGTGGATTCTAGTCCTTGGTCAAGGAGGTCCCTGCTAGCGAAAAGGATGTCGATCTTCGAGCTACTTTTCCTGCGACTAAAAGTGGGTTTTTTGTCGTCCGAGGAAATGAACAGGCCCTGTCTTGACATTGATTCGGCAAGCATTCTTCCTCTATACTCGGTCTTTTTTGCTCCCCAGAGGGCGGATTTCGCATTGAAGTCGCCGGCCACTATGGTTGGCTCCGTGGCTGTGTGAATCGCCGATTCCAGTTCGGTAAGTTCACGGAGGAAACCCTTTTTGTCTGCGTTTGGAGAGAGGTGACAACTGATAATGTTTATGTCGTTCGTTCTCAGTGCTACGAAACAGTTTCCACGGAGAACCGGCCTTTTTTTTTTTTTGAGATATTGGGAGTCCTATGGGCTAACTCCACGACCTGGCATCATCGTTAGATATACTGATCTGGTCGTGGAGGCCAGGACTTTGTTCGTATCTTGCTCTAGGGGAAACGGCTCTACGTCTCCATTCGGGGATGTTGTCCGAGTGGAGTTCCAGGTCCCTCTTTATCCGGTGGTCATTTCAGAGTTGAGCTTGCTGCGGTCTTCGAGTATTGTTAGGCCAGCGTGTCTGTGTAGAGAAGTCAGCGGGTAGTATGCCACAGTTGGAGTCCTCCGGTACGTTAGTGTTGGCACCTGTGGGGATGCGCTATCTGGTCGAAGGTTCGGGTCAGGTATGGTGGAGTCCTGTGTTGGGGAAAGTCTCGCCTCTCGCTGTCTTCTTCGCTCTTCGCATTCCTTCTTCTCTATGATGGTCCGCAGGAAGTTGGTGATTGCGTCCCAGTGCCTTGGGTTGGCAAGCATCAGCGTCGTAAGGTTTTCCTTCGTGACGATCACTCCCAGCGTATCGGTGAGAGCTTGACGATCGTCTTGCCACGCTGCGCAGTCAAAAACGGTGTGATTCGCTGTGTCCTCCTCACAGCTGCAGAACCAGCAAGCCGCGGAATCGCATTTGGCAATTTTGTGGAGGAAGGCCGCAAAGCAGCCGTGGCCGGTAAGACACTGTGCGGTATGGTAGGAGATGTGCCCGTGGGTTCTGTTAATCCAGGCCTGTATGTTGGGGATTAGCGTTCTTGTCCAAGTGTTTTTTTCGTGGGCGGCGTCCCATCTCGCCTGCCACTTCATGAGCGCATCCCGGTGAATTGCTTCTTCGTCGTCGTCGGGTTCCTTCTCAAACAGGGAGATTCTGGCTTGTGCTAGAATATCAATCGGCGTGCAGCCGGCTAGAACAAGCACCGCCTCTGTCGGGACCGTACGGTAGGCGGACACAATTTTTTATAGCGGCTAGTCGTTGGGTTTTCGTCATAGTTTTGACCGCGGTTTTCATTTTCAGCGCGTATTTCCATGCTGGTACGGCATATAGGAGGATGGCGTTGACGACCTCCATCTGGATGCGTCCGGACTTGCTGTTCGACCCTCCAGTATTTGGCATTATTCTGGCTAACTGGCCAAGGATTTTGTGCGCTTTGTCGCAGATGATCTTCGAGTGCTCCAGGAAGTTGCGGTGCCTATCAATAGTAACTCCGAGATATTTTATATGTGGCTTGGTCTCGAGAGTGGTTCCTTGCCACGTGAGCTTTTTTATGTGGGTTTTCCGATTTCCAGCGAGCTGTATTATCTCGGTCTTTTCGACCGCGAGACGAAGATCGTTTGCCGTAATCCAGTCGGCAACTCGGTTGAGAGCTTGGGTCGCTTTATTCCTGACCGCGTTGGAGGTGCGTGCTTTAAGGAGTACCGCAAGATCGTCGGCATACGCAATGTTTTTCCTATCGTGCTTGTCATGGAAGCGAACCAACGAGTCATAGACCACATTCCAAAGCGTGGGGGCCAATACCGACCCCTGTGGTACTCCAGCATACACGGTGTACGCAGTGTTTTCAGGAGGACCGGCAAGAACTATTATCCGGCGATGTAGGTAATTATGTACCACGGATCTTAGGAGTGGATCGACCCCTCTCTTCTCCAGTGCTAGGCAGATCCTATCGTGGCCGCATTCGTTAAACGCGTTTTTAATGTCGAGCGTTATCATAAGCGCAACATCAGATTTTCGCGCCGCTGTATCGGCGAAGTCGACGACTTCCCTGATGGCATGCGTTGTGCTCTTTCCTTTCGTAAAGCCGTACTGATGTTTTGCAAAGCCACCTGAGCGCTCTAGCTCCCGGAGGAGTTTCTCGCGTATTACCAGCTCGAAAGTTTTGGCCAGGGCGTTGATAATACAGATGGGTCGGTATTTTGGTGGTGAGTTTGCGTTATCCGCATTCTTGGTCGGCTTTTCGATGAGCACGAGTCTCTGTTTCTTCCAGTTGTCCGGGAAGAATGCATGCGAGTAGCAATCGTTAAAAAGCATCCAGAGCAGAGAGTCGTTGGCTTCGTGGATGCGTTTGACGAGCTTGGCGGAGATACCATCGGTGCCTGGAGCTTTCTTGTTCTTGAGTGCCTTGACCGCCTCGTTCACTTCGTCTCTGGTGACGAGTGGTTCGGTGTTCGTCGGCACGGTGTTTTCGTGGGTGTGGCTCGCGGAGTTGGTCGGATTCAGAACGAAAAGTTCTCCCACGATGTCATCCAATCTTTGTGACGGAAGTTGATCCGTACGACTGCGGGAGGTGAGTTTGCCCATAACGATTTTGTAGGGCATGCCCCATCTGTCCCGGTCGATGTCAGCGCAGAGTTCGGCCCATTTGTGCTCTTTTTGTTTTTCAATGAGGTTAGCTAACCGTTTCTTCGCTGATTTTGCACTTTGGTGGAGTTCCTCGGCGTTCGGGCGGTCTTTCTTTCTGGCTCTGCTTGCTTTTCTGCGAGCGGCCTGCGCTTCTGTTCTGGCCTTTGATATCTCGTCCGTCCACCAGTATTTGGGCGTGCGTGTGCGATTTGCAGCTCGTAGGCGCGGCATTGCGCTATCGCAGGCTTTAAAAATGATATCGTGTATCAGCGCGATTCTGTCTTGTACCGAGGTGGTTACGGTCGAGTCGGGTGTTATTCGGTCGTTGGCATGTGCGACTAGCGTGTCCAGCGTAATCTTAAAGTTCTCCTTGTCGAAGTGCTTCTCGTTCCAAATTATGTTCCAACGGGTCGGTGGCGGCGGCGCCTCCGGGAGATCGTCCTTGCCAATTGTAGAGCGAAGCGTATGCAGCACGTACTTGTGGTCGCTGCCGGAGTATGTGTCCAGGAGAGTTGTGTCGATCCCTAACCTCAGAATCTTATTCGACACTAGAGCGATATCTATTTTGGACTGTCTGGCTCCGTGGGCGAAACTGGGCTTGGTGCAGTTATTGGTTGGAGCAAGTTTCGTGCGAAAGGCCATCTCGGCCAGTAATCGTCAGCGTTTATCCGAACAGCGAGATCCCCAGAGTGGGGATTTCGCATTAAAGTCCCCGGCGACGATGCACGGCAGGCCTGTTTTACGTATTTCATCTTCCAGAGCGTTCAGTTGGTCCTTGAAGACATCCAGGCTATCGTTAGGCGAGAAGTAGCAGCTGAAGATTGGCGTTGCGTTTATAACCAGACCGACGAAGCCGGGACCTCGGATGGCTTGGTCAGTGATTTTGCAGCCTCTCGAGGACGCATTGGGAGTCGCGATCGCTGCGCGTCCGGATAGATCCGCTGTCCAGCCTTTTTCGAGTCTGTAGACCTCCGATATTAATAGAACATCGGCCTCTAAGTCGATGTAGGTCTGTGCCAGAAGATCGTGCGCTAGTCTGGCGTGATTTAAGTTGATCTGAATGATCTTTAAGTGTACGCTGCGGTCAGACGAAGTAGTAGCCATTTTACCGAAGAGGATCCTTTGCTAGTAATTTTCGGACAATTGGGCATCTCCGGGAGGAGGATACGTGCGCGGCGGCGTCACCGCGTATACCCAGGGCCGTGCACGCGCAGCACCGGGCTGCGTTCGTACATTCCTCGAAGGAGTGCTCCGCACTGCCGCACTTACGGCAATTGGTGGTCTTCGTACGAACCGTAGGGTAATTGACAGCTATGTGTCCGAGGTTATGGCATCTAAAACACCTGGTGATACGTGGTACAGCGTGGATGGTGCAGCTGATGTACCCGATTTTGATTTTGGCGGCTTCGATCATTCGACTCGCCATGGTTCTGTTCGTAGCGAGACCCGCTACTTTGGCTCCTGCACGAGTTTCCCTGATGAAGCGGAAGCGCGTTTCGGACGCTTCCAGATCACCGAAGTCGCGTTGGACCGCTTCCACCACTTCTTCCTGCGACGCGAGGAAGTCTAAACCTCTTATCTCGATGTCCACCAAATCGTCGAGAACGCTGACTCGTGAGTGCGTACCGACCTTCTCCTTTAGGGCTTCCGCGACTGTTTTCTTGGTTCCGGAATTTCGCGGCATTTCAATAATCAAGTTGCCCGCCCTGGATTTCGTAACTGCGGAGAATTCCGTTTCTTTGAGGTCTTCGTTCTCGCGAAAAGCCCGGACCGCGTCTTGGAACGTGAAGTTTTCGTTAACGTGTACCGTTACAGCGTCTGTTTTCTTTATGAATCGGTCTTCGATACGCTTTTCTTCCGTATCTCGTAGAGCGTTTTGTTTCTTGGCCTTCCTACCGACCGCCATGGCCCATGTCGAGCCTCCATCGGTGGATGTGGGGTCGTCGACCGGTTCGAACCCTTCGCGCCTATAGCTTTCTATTTCGTCCGCGGACGACTCTTCGGTAGTGCGCTTACCCTTCTTGAGAGAGCGCACTTCCGGTACCGTGGGAGATATGTACTTTCTCTTAGGGTTTCGCAACACGGAGGGAGGAAAGGTTACCTCCACCGTTTGGGTGGCTGCCGAGACGGCGTTCCGATCGGACTGGGTCTCCTTGTCGCTATTTGGAACCATACCGGCTTTCAGGAGTCTTTTCCTAGCGAGTTCCTTGTTGATTGCTTGCAACTCTAGTTTCGCGTTTTCTCGGACGGTTTTCTTGGTGTTCCAGCAAGCCAGGAATTTTTCGATTCCTCCATTTAGCCGATTCACATTAATAGGAGAGATCTGTACCTCTTCCTTTATCGACCGGTGTACGTTCTTTTGCGTCTTGATGAACGCAGTTAGTTTTTTCATCGATCCGGTAATGCGGATGGCCTGACTGGTGATGTTTCGCAGTAAGGACTCGAGCGCAGCGTACGGAGAACCGACCTGACCTGACCTGACCTGATCTTTTTTTTTTCTTTGCTCAAAAAGAGGTCCTGCTGCCCGATCACCCTTGGTATCACCTTCCGCCCCTCGTCTGGGTTACCGGACCAGGACTTTGTCCAATCTTGGCCCTACCTCTCCCTCCAGGTGTTCGTGGGGGGAGTTCGGGCGTTGTCTGACTGCTTGCTCCCCCATGTCTTTGGCTACTTCTTAGCTTCGACTTCTTGTGCAGGTCGCCCAAGTTTCTTTCCTGGCAATTAATAGTAGCAGGAAAAAACGGGGTACCTTCCCGAGTTTCGCTGCTGGCGTATCTTTTCCTTGTGGTCTCAGGTGGCCTTGGTCAGGTCAGGCCATTTTCGATAGCACCTCCTTCTTCCTATAGATTTTGCCTGTATCTTCGGGGTCGTTGTCTTTTCCCCGGTTTTTCTTTCTTCTAGTATTCCCGTAGGAGTGCTGTCATGCGTCAGGTCCGGTTTTGCTATCGATGGCGGATTTGGATGTTTCGAAGTTCCGCGTTTGGGTCGTCGGTGGTCGTCGTCAGAGATTCCTCGGTTTCCATGTTCTTCGGTGGTTTCTTGAGGCCCGTTATGTCTTACATAGGGAGCTCCGTTTAGTGAAACATGGGAGATTTTCTAATTTCCGCAGTCGGTGGTTTTTGATTTCGGTTTCTTCTAAGTTCCTCGGGGGGGGGGGCGACGTGCTACGTCAGAAGTTCCTCCAGCGCATCTTTCACTGGGAAAAACTTACGTATTCGCTGCATTTGGCACCTTCTCTACTGAGAGAAGTTTTCTAAGTATTCCCGCATCCGTATGGAGATTTATCTAGGTGCCCTCGCATTTGCTATTTCCTCGAGTGTTTGTGCCCGTAGGGGCCAATTTCCTAACTTCCCTCTTGTGGTGGCGCTCACTCGGGTGCGGGCGGTTTCTAGGTATTCCTTCGTCTGCTGGAAGATTTTCTGAGTTCCCTCGTTGTGATGATTCCTTGAGAATATTTCTGACTTCTGTCTGGTGGTGGGCCTCGTGGGTGTGAAAATTTCAAAGTATTTGCCCGTCTAAGTCCTCTTGCGGTGGTTTCCCTCCATGCTCTCTCCGAGTATCCTTGGTTTCCTCTGGAGTGTGTGGTGCGGTCCGATGATCCATGGCCGTCTTCGTGCAAGACGAAAGAATTTTCTAAGTTAGGTGTCCGCGCGTCCGGTGTGGTCATCCCTTGTGGGTGTCTCTTATCCGTTGGCCGCCCGCGGGCGGTCGTGGTGAGAACCGCGGGCCCGTCCCGTGGGGGTCCCTGTGTATGTGTGCTAGCTGGATGCGAGATGTGTCCGGCCGGTTTCCTCGGTCCATGGGAAGTGTCACGGAAGGCGGTTTGGACAAACCGTCCAGTTTTGGTCGTGTATGGGTCCCTCCGCGGTCTGTTCTCGCGTCGGGGTGGAGTCGTAGGGTAGACGTGGTGAGAATCAGTGTTTCTGTCCTCGTGGTGTCCCTCTTCTTGGGACTAGCGTGTGGTGTTCGCTGGTCATCAGGTCAGTCGTGGTCCAGGAGTCGTCTGGGTGCTGTTTGTAGCGCTTTGTCGGTGGTGTAGGTGTGCTTCCTCGGTGGGTTGCACACGGTCTGTGGTGAGAAGGACTCTGAGAGAGGACTTACGGTATGGTGGAGGGGATCGAGAGCCCGGGTCTGCCGAGTGATAGTCGTCCCGCGTCTTTGCTGTGTGCCGTCTGTGGTCAGTGGAGAGGTCTGCCTGTGTTGAAGAGCTCGATTCAGCACGCCGGGTGGCGGGAGGCCTAGGGGTGGCCGGGTAGCCCTTTCGCAACGGCCGCATTTTAGGGGAAGCTAGAAATTTCTTCCTGCAGTGATCCAGGAGTGTTCTCGGGTTGCCGTCTGATGTCGACCTGTTGAAATTGGAGAAGAAAAATCCGTACTGGTGCCTGAGATTGAACAGGGGTCCGTGCCGTGGTAGTCCTGGGGTTGGCTGTTGTGCCACGAGTAGTCTGCATCGACTCTGTTAGGTCTTGGGTATTTTTAGCGCGCTTGGCAGTGCCTGGGGTGCTACTTGAGGCGGGTTTGGTTACCGATATTGGTTTATTTCCTGCTTTTGTATCGGTTTAGCTGGTATTTCGCAGATCGTGCTGCTTTCGGTTTCTCGGATTATCGACTGATGGGTTGATTATTTTTGCGTCGGTAGCCGCGTGGTTATCGACGTCGCCTTCCTTTCGGATTGAGTCGTTCGGTGTGCTGCTGCATCTTCCTGCTGCGCTTCGTGTCTCCGTTTCGCGCGTGCGTATATAGGAGGATTATGTGACAGGTAACGTTCGCTGCGTTGTTCTTCTTGCTTCTTGTTCGTAGTTTCGTTCGTCCCGTTCCTTTATCGTCAAGATATGTCGTGCGAGGTCGGTTATGGCCTCCCAGTTCTTTCTGTCGCTGATCATCAGATCGATGATGGTGTTTTTGCGCAGTGGTGCGCGAAGTGTTTTCTCTGCTTTTTCCCTTTCATGGGACCATTTCGGGCAGTCGAAGAAAGTGTGTTCTGCTGTGGCGTCTGTGCTTGGGCAATACCAGCAGCTTTCACTTCCCTTTTTCCAATTTGTTTCAGGAAATGGCCGAAACAACCGTGTCCTGTCAGGAATTGTGTGAGATGGACGTTTAGGTGTCCTTCCTTCCTGGATATCCACTTGTCAATGTTGGGAATCAGCTCTTCTGTCCAGGAGCTGCGTTGATGTGCGTTGTTCCATCTCAGTTGCCAGGCTTCGGTGCAGAGTGCCGCAGGATCAGTGTCGTTTCCTTCAGGAGAGACGTGTGAGTAGTCGATGTGCTTTCTGGCCATGACATTTATGGGTGTAATTGCTGAGAGCACCATGAGGGCTTCTCTAACTTGATCCGCCAAGGTTTGGCATTATCCTTGCGAGCTTGTTGCACGCCTTTATCGCCTTGGCATGGATGTACTTTGCGTGTTCGTGGAAATTGCGATATTTATCGACGATGACCCCCAGATATTTTATGTGCTCCTTTGTTCTGAATTCGGTTCCTTTCCAAGTTATCTTTTGGATCTTGGCTTTGCGGTTTCCTGCTATCCGGATCATCTCGGTTTTTTCGACAGCCAGCTTGAGGTGATTTTCGGCCAGCCATTTGTCGACGCCGGTGAGTGCTCTGATTAGTTTGGACCTGACGCTTTTGGCGCGCTTAGCCTTAATTAAATTAGCGAGGTCATCTGCGTATGCTATGTTTCTGAAGTCTCTGTCCTGTTGTGTAGTTGCACCAGGCCGTCGTAGGCTACGTTCCAGAGGAGCGGAGCAAGGACCAAGCCTAGTGGGACTTCGGCGGTCGCAGTGAAAACTAATCCGTCGGCTGGATTTGAGGCCATGATTAGATGGGCCATTCACGATGCAGATGGGTCTGTACTTGGTCTTGTGTTCATCGCTGTTTTCTTTTTTAGGTTTTTCCAGGAGTACCAGCCTCTGCTGTTTCCAGCTGTCTGGAAAGAACCCGTTGCTATAGCAGAGGTTGAAGAGTCTAGTAAGCAAGGCAGGCTGTGTCTCGTAGATCTCTTTAATGGCTATCCCGGGTACACCGTCCGTGCCGAGAGCTTTGTTTGTTTTTAATTTCTTTATTGCCTCGTTTACTTCCTCCGCTGATATTTGTTCTGTTTCAGGAATTAGTTCGCGCGGCAGCTCTGGATTTTCTTGCTGCTGGAAAATTGGTCCGGTGCTGCGATGGTGAAAAGCTCTCTGACGGTTTCTTCTACCCGCGTTGGAGGTAGGAGGGCCGTATTTCCTCTGCATCTTAGTTTTTCCATGACAATTTTGTACGGTAGGCCCCAGCGATTGTCGTCGAGTCCTGCGCAGAGCTCGAGCCACTTTTCCGCTTTTTGCTTCTTTATTTCACCCCTCAGTTCTTTTTTGTGCACTTTATATAGTGCCTACAGCTCCTGGGTGTCTTCAGCTTTTTTCTTCGCGGCTCGCGCTGCTTGTCTCCTGGTTTTGTTTGCCCTTTCGCGTAGCTCTGCTATGTGACTGGTCCACCAGTACTTGTAAGTTTCTTTCTGGTCTGGCTGCTGGAAACGGGGCATTCCGGAGTCACACGCCTGCTTTATAATGTCGCAGGCTAGCATTACTTTTCTCTCGGCTGCTGCCTTACCGTTTTTGCTTGTATCTGAAAGTTGCTCGTTTGCTCTGGTTATTGCTATTTCTAACATTGCTCGGAAGCTGTCTTTGCATAGTTTATTGCTGTTCCAGATCTGGTGCCACGTGTGTGGTCTATTTTTGGTGGCTACGCTGTTTCCGGCGATGGTTGCTGGAATTTGGTGGCAGAGATATATATGGTCGCTGGCCGAGTAGAGTTTCGGGTATGACGTGCTGACACCCTTGTCGCTCAGATCTCTGCTGGTGAAGAAGACGTCTATCTTGGACTTTTTGTCCCCTTTGCTGAAGGTCGGTTTTTTATCGTCGGTTGAGACAAACAGATTTTTCCTGGAGAGCAATTCCGCGAGCATTCTGCCTCTGAAATCTGTTTTGCTCGATCCCCATAGCGTCGCTTTTGCGTTGAAATCGCCTCCCATGGCGATCGGTCCGTCGAGCGCGTCGATGATTGATTCAAGTCCGGTAAGCTCTTTCAGGAAGTGTTGTTTATTGGTATTTAGAGACAGGTAACAACTTAGAAAATTAATGTCGTTTATTTTCAGAGCGACGACGCCTCTGCCCTTAGTGACTATGTTGTCGATTGCGTTGATCGTGCCAGCCGAATTTGGGACGAAAATGGCGGTTCTTTCGCTCTTGTCGAGAAGCCAGTTTGCGCCAGACCGGTAGATTTCGGATACTAGAACAACGTCGATATTTTCTTGGGTTATCGTTTGCAGCATTAGGTCGTGAGCCAGTTTCGAGTGGTTTAGATTGATCTGTAGAATCTTAATCTTTCCTGCCATTTTAGGTGCCGAGAGGATCATGCTCTAGAAGATGCTTTACCAGTGGACATCGCATCGATGAAGATATGTGGGCGACGTCCATTCCGGAGAGCCCGAGGCCGGTGCAAGCAGCCCATTTAGGCGAGTTTTTGCAGTCTGTCATGTTGTGATCATTTCCACCACATTTACGGCAGTTTGGGTTGTCAGAAGTAACTGACTTGCAGGTTGCGGCGATGTGGCCTATTTTGTGGCATTTGAAACATCTAGTGACTCTGGTTACTGCTTGGATGGGGCATCGTAGGTAGCCGATCTTGATTTTCCCGGTTTTGACGTGTTGCGGATTCTCTGCCTCCGCGAATATACTTGATTGTCGACTCGACCATACTCCGTAGTATGTAAGAACATCGAGCGTCGCAGCATCGATCAGCGTTCGATGCTGATCGATGCACCAAGCGTCGCCATGCATGCGCAGCGCGTTTCTTGCCGACTCGTAGAATCTCGTGCCGCTAAGCGGCCATTATTGATCCAGCTAGTGCGATCGCCGGTTCGGTTCAGCTTTGTGAAGTCTCTTGTGAAAGATACGACTCGTGTGCAACTCTGTAGTTGTTAGTTAGTGAAGTGCGACTTCTGTTCATCGCGAGTGCGTGGATTTACGACCCACCGCTCAACAAAGGTACTGTACAACTCTGTATTTTGCGTCTCGCCACGTGGCTTTACGACCCACGTGTGCGCCTTGTACAATAAACGCTTCAACTCTGCGCTACTCTTAACCATCAGTGCTTTCATTCTTTCGCGATTGTGCCCTCGATGATCTTCTCGTTTGTTTCAACTCAGTGCATCGCGGTATTCCAGTCAATCTCAAACATGACGATTTCTTGTGCCGTTGATTTGTTGGTAACATAACCTGCTACTTTTGTGCCTGATCTTGATTCTCGTAGGTATCTGAAACGTATGTTTTTCTCTTCTAGGTTCCCAAAGGTGTTCTCCATGGCTGTGGCGATTTCGATTTCAGTTGTCAGCAGGTCGAGCCCCCGGATTTCAACATCGACCAGTGGTTGTAGCGAGTTTATTTTGGTTCTTCGCCCGATCTGTTTTTGGAGTGTTTCGATAATAGGTTGTTTGTGTCCGGATTGCCGTGGCAGCTCGATTACAAGATTTCCTGCCCTGGTTTTCCTTGATCCTGTTATTTCGGCCTTTTCAAATTCCTTATTCGTACGCATCGCGTGGAGGGCGTCCTCAAATGTGAAATTTTCCGTAGTTTGAATGGAGATTGCCTCGGTTTTACGCAGTGGTTTGGTGATTGCTCTCTGCAGTAGCTTTTCTTCGGAGATTGATTTTTTGGCTTTCCGGCTGACGACTTGCGCCCACGTAGTTGAGCTGCCGTCGGTCGTGGTGGCGTCTTCGACTGGGTGGAAGCCCTGCTTTCTGAATTCTTCGAGCTCGTCCGCCGACGAGTCTCCCATCGTTTTTTTGCCTTTCTTTCTAGTTAGCGACTCTGTGGCGGCCGGGGAAATCTCCTTTCTTTTTTGATTGCGAGTTCAGTTGGAAATGGGCAGGTCAAATGCGGTTTGTGTGGTAATTGAGGACTGGTTTACTTCCGTTTGCGTTTCCATATTTTTATTTGAGCCGAGACTAGCGCGAACCGCTCTTTTGCGCGCCACTTCTTGGTTAATTGCCTTGAGTTCTGCTTTCGCGTTTTCTCTTAGTAGTTTGTTGTCTTTCCAAGATTTGACGAAGCTTCCCACATAGTTGTTTAGTCGGCCCACGGTAATAGATGCGGTTTGGACCTCTTCCTTTATTGAGCGGTGCGCATTTTTATTTTCTTTCCCAAAGGCGGTGAGTCTTTTAATAGTGCCGGTAATTTTGGCTGCCTGCTCGGTGATGTCCTTTAACAGGTTTTCGAGGAAAGATTCGTCGTGCCACGTTTTGAGGATTGCCTTAGGCTGAGCAATTTCTCTATCTCTTCCTGTTAGGGTATAGTACAAACCTTTCGGGGGGCTAGTTTCGATAATGCCATCGGGTCCTCCAATCTCTTGGAAGGTTCTTAAAATACTGCGTTCGGCTTGGTGCAGATTTTCCTCGAGGTCCGAAGCATCTTCGGTGTCAGCCTCGCTTCCAGTTATGAATTCGGAGCGGTATTGACTGACTCCGGGGATTTCGTTAGATAGGAGTCTTGTTCCGTTAGATAGGAGCTTCCATGTGTGGGTTTCGGTTTTTTGTTCGGCGGGGGAGTTCTTTGAATCGTCGTCGACATTTTTAATACCGGTCGACGGGATTTGGATCGGATTTCTCAATATTGGCTATTGGAATAGGGGTTACCGACTGAGAGGTAAAAGCGGGCTTACCGATTTCGCGGGATCCCAATGGCTTCCTGTATCGACGTCGTCGGCGTGGTAGTCGGGGTACGTTAGCCAATGGGAGGCTTTCGGGCGTACTGGGTGACGTGCGCGGCAACCAATGGGGGCTGCCGGCGGCAGGCCGGCGCCTGCGCGTTTCCTTTCTTCTTCGCCAAGTTCGCAGTAAGTATGGTTAACACTCGTTGCAAAAATGGCGGCGCATGCGCAAACTCGACTAACGTTTACCGGTGTTTTGCGCGTAGAAATATTGGTTTTGACAGCCAAGGTTTGCTTAACGGCGTCACGCATCGACTTTGTGATGTGCACTAGCGTGTTTCTGATTTAATTACACGGGTGTGGTTTGCACAGAAGCACTTTTAAATTGCTTTTGGATGCGGCTGTCACCGGTTTTTGAAAAGTCCGTGTTGGCCGGCCGGCGGCCGAGGGCCGGGAGCCGAAAAATCGCAGATAGGTGTTGATATAGCACTTTATTAGTCTCTTCACAGTATAGGTAATGGTTTTACAGTAGATATGCTTCACTATTGATCACTTAGGGCACTAATATTTGGGTCAGTCGCGAAAGATTGACATCGATATTTATTTCGATACACGGAGCGTTCTGATCCTGACACGTCCGCACGGTGCGGAGTTTCCGAGCGACGTGACCTAACCTGACCTGACCTGACCTGAGCATTTTTTTTTTCTTTTTCTCAATTCCTGTGGTCCCATAGTATCCCGGCGCCCTTTGGCATCACCTTCCGGCACTCTTCGGGGTGTCGGGCTGGGACTATGTCCGGTGGGTTCTCCATCCTACTTCTCCACCCTGCTGTTGTTGGGTGGACTTCGGATGTCAGTTCCACTTAGGTGGTCATCTTCCCGTCTCATACCATATGTCCGGTCAGGTCTTTTCATTGTGGTGGTCGTCGAGGAGCGATTGTTGCGATCTTCGGATTCCTAGAGGAAGGCCAGGGGTAACAGTTTCCTGGGCTTCCTTGGCTTTCATTCGAAGTGCGGGTTGGCGTCCTCTGATATTAGTCGCGGGTGGGTCCTTGGCCAGGTCAGGTGTATTGTATTTGGTGAGAAAAGTTTTCTAAGTTCCATCATGTTCTCAGTGATGATTTCATTCTAAGTTCCATTTAGCTGCTGCTGAGGAAATTCATATTGCAGTCGGCCCTAGTGAGGTGATTACATTCCATCATGCTCTTCGTGAGAAATTTCGTAGTCCCGTCAGGGGTTTCTTCTGGTGTTTTCTCAGGCTCTCCGTCTAGAAATTCTAAGTTTTGTCGGTCCTCGGTGAGAGTTTCCTAAGTTCCCTCGAGCTGTTGGTGAAAAAATCTTCTGAGTTCCATCGTCCTCGGTGAGAATTTTCTAAGTCCCCTCAAGGCTGTTGTGACAGAATTTCTTCAGCTACCGTCAAAGTCCTCGGTCAGAGAATTTCTAAGTTCCATCAGGTCTTTGTGGTGGTTAGGTGGTTTTCCTAGGGTCCAGGTCGCTCTTGGCTACAGAGAAATCTAAGTTCCATCGGTCCTAGGTCAGGAAATTTTTCTAAGTTCCCTCAGGCTGTTGGTGAGAATTTTTCTGAGTTCCCTCGGCGGTCCTTGGTGAGAAAATTTTCTAAGTCCCAGCAGGTTCTTGTCGAGAAATTCTAAGTTCCAGCAGGTCCTTGGGCCGAATTATCTGATTCCATCCGGTCTCCTTACGGAGAGGAAAGATTCGAAATTCCACAGATTCTTGGTGCGTGGGTTTCTAGCCCTGTGTGCCCACTCCGTGTGTGTTCAGAGGTGCAGTGGATTTGCCCCCGGGCAGTCGCGGTGAGAACCACGGTCCCGTCCCGAGGGAGGTTCCTTCCTCCTTCCTCCTTGGTGGTGGTCATCGAGTGAGTGGGGTTGTCTCTCTCTCTCTGCCTGCGATGTCCCTGGGCTGGTCCATGGGTCCCGTCATGGAAGCAATCCTGTGTGGTTTCACTGGTGGATGGTGCAATCAATCACTCCTCTCTAACTTGATGGCCGTCGTCCATAGGGGTGAAACATTGGTGAAAAAGTCCTTGCGATTGATGAGGCTTGAAAACGGCTCTGTGGTGTGCACCAAAGGTCCAGTAGACTCCGTCCATTGGCTATCAGTGGAGGTTTGGAAGGCTGTAGTAAAGGCGTTTTCGGCTGGTGCTCTCTCTCTCTCTCTCTCTCTCTCTGGTTTCAGGCGATCCCTTCCCGGGGGTGTCCAGCATGTGCGATTATTTTCCTGGCAGCACTGGGTGGTAGTGTGGAGGTCCCCGGGTTGTGAGTGCTCGTGCCCTGGTATCGATATCTGTTCAAAGAAAGAAGAAAAATCCGTGCTGTTTGTGGGGTTCGAACCCGGGTCCTCGCCGTGTCTTTCCTGGTGCCTGCCTCTGAGCCATGAGTTGTTCTGGTTATCGTGTGTAGTTTCCGGGTACTTGATGAGCATTTCTGCGTGCACTTGTTTCCGTGGTCGGTAAGTAATGTCGGCGCTGCAGTGTTTTTCGACAGTTTCCAGCGTCGATAAGCAGCGCGTTGCTTACCCTGTGGCGCTGTGGGTTTCTCCTCCGGTGTTGTCGATGCTTCTGGTGTGATTTACCGCCGCCGCGGTTTCCGGTGCGCTGGGTGTCCGCTGCGTGGCGTCGTGTGCTGACCTCCGTTCTCTGCGTGTTTTGGCCTCGTAATTTCTCTCGTCGCGCTCCTTAGTTGCCAAGATGTTTCTTGCGAGGTCTGCTATCGCTGACCAGTTTTCTTGACTTTCCAGAATCTTTCCCGTGAGAGTGTCTACCCGCAGCTGAGTGCCAAGCCTTTCTTCTGCGAGACTTCTCTCCGTAGTCCATCTAGGGCACTCGAAGAACGTGTGTTCAGCTGAGTCGACGGTATGGGGACAGTACCAACAGCAAGCTGAGTCTCTCTTTCCTATCTTTTCGAGAAAGTGTCCAAAGCAGCCGTGCCCGGAGAGCAATTGTGTGAGATGGAAGTTTGTGTGGCCGTGTGTCCTCGATACCCAGGCGGTGAGGTTAGGGATCAACCTCCTCGTCCATAGGCTTCGCTCGTGGGCGTTTTCCCAACGTGCTTGCTAGTCGTCAAGGGTAAGGTCTGTTTCTTCTGCATCATTTTCCGCGTGTTGGAATTTATTGACCCTTTTTTCCGCAAGTATGTCGATAGGTGTTGTAGCGGACAGGACTAGCAGTGCCTCTGTGGGGACCGTTCTATATGCGGAGACGACTTTCTGTGCTACGTACCTTTGTGCCTGCTGTAGTAGTTTGACTGACCCCTTGTACTGGAGTGCTTTTGCCCATGCAGGTATCGCGTAGAGCAGTATCGCGTTCACTACATTTGCCTGGATCTTTCTGGTCTTGTAGTTTGACCCTCCTACGTTCGGCATGATTCTGGCTAGTTTGTGGCAGGCCTTGATGGCTTTGTCATGCGCGTATTTTGCGTGCTCGTGGAAAGTTCGGAATCTATCTATGACCACTCCGAGGTATTTTATCTGCTGTGCTGCTTTCAGCGTTGTTTCCTTCCACTTGAAAGTGTCTATCTTCGCCTTACGGTTTCCAGCAATTTGTATTAGTTCGGTCTTCTCAACAGCTAGTTGGAGTTTATTCTTATCTAGCCATAAGTCCACTTTGTTTAGCGCTCTTCGAGCTTTGTTTCTCACTTCGGTGGTGGTTTTCCCTTTTATCAGGATTGCAAGATCGTCGGCGTATGCAATGTTTCTGACGTCTTGTCTTTCGTTCAGTCTTACCAGGTCATCGTACGCTACGTTCCAGAGCAAGGGGGCCAACACGGATCCTTGCGGCACGCCGGCTGTGGTGGTGAAAACAAGTCCCTCCGCTGGATGTGACGCCAAGATTTGCCTGCCTCGCAGATATTCCTCTATGTTCGCAGTGAGTAGTTTGTCAATATTTCTGTGGTCGAGCGCCTCCATGATCTTGTCGTGCCTGCATTCATTGAAAGCATTTTTAATGTCTAGGGTTATCAGCAGTGCGACGTCTGCTTTGGATGCTGCGGTGTTGGCGAAGTTTACGACTTCTGCGACGGCATGGGTGGTACTCTTTCCTTTCCGGAAACCAAATTGGTACTTCGAGAGTCCTCCGGTCTTCTCAAGCTCCAGCGACAGCTTGTTTCTGAGGATGGTCCCATAGACTTTTGCCAACGAGTTTGCGATGCATATCGGTCTGTATTTCACTGTTGCGTTTTTGGACTGGTCTTTCCGCGGTTTTTCGAGGAGGACTAATCTTTGTTGTTTCCATGTTTCAGGGAAGTAGCTGTTAGAGAAACACAGGTTAAAGAGTTTCAGCAGGAAATTTGGTTGTGCTCCGTGCCGTTCCTTGATCACCTTCGCGGGAATTCCATCTGTGCCAGGGGCTTTGCTAGTCTTTAGATGTTTGATTGCATCTGTCACCCCTTCTGCTGTTATACAGTCGTTTGTGTTTTCAGGTGCTGTTTGGGTTGGTGTCCTTGGTTGATCTTCGTGCATGTGTTGTTCAGAGCCCATAATGGAGAAGAGATCTTGAATTATTTCCTTAATTCTGGTTTGTGGTAAGTACGCTGTTTTGCCTGTGTAGTTGAGCTTGTCCATCACGATCTTATAGGACAGTCCCCACCTGTCTTTATCCAGATCGGCGCACAGTTTGATCCGTTTTTCTGCTTTTTGAGCCTTTATTTCCTTTCTGAGTTCCTTCTTCTTCTCTTTGAAGGCTGCATGGAATTGAGCAGCATGTTCGGCATCTCTTTTTAGTGCTCTCGAGGCTTTTCTCCTTGCCTTGCACGTTTGCTCGAGCATTTCGGCAATCTTGTTGGTCCACCAGTATTTTGCTGTCCCCTGTTTCTTGGTATTTGTCACTGGCGGCATCGCACTGTTGCAGGCCTGGTTAATTATGTCACACGCGAGGTTTACCTTGTCCTTCACGCTGGCGCCTTCTGGTCCTGCGTTGCTGGTGAGTATGTCACTTGCCTTTATGGTGCTAGCCGCTATCATGGCTCTGAAACTGTCTTTACAGAACTTTTTATCATTCCAGATTTTGTGCCAGGCAGTGTTTCTGGATTCGGAGTGTTTGCTGCGTGTGGGATCCATGGGAACGTCGTGTCTTATATACACATGGTCACTTCCAGAGTAGTCCGCTGGATAGGACGTGTGTAGCCCTTCGTCCAGAATCTTCTTGCTCGCGAAAAGAATGTCGATTCTTGAGCTTTTCTTTCCATGGCTGTAGGTAGGCGTTTTGTCGCACGCGGATACAAAAAGGCTCTTTCTCGACATGAATTCTGCAAGGCTCCTGCCACGATAGTCGGTTTGACTTGACCCCCAGAGCGTCGCTTTTGCATTAATATCGCCGCCGATGACAATGGGACCATTAGAGCCTCGAGGGCAGAGTCTAATTCATGCAGTTCTTTGTCATATTCCTGCTTTGTGACGTTTGGTGATGAGTAATAACTAATGACGTTTATTCCGTTTATTTTCAGGCCTACGAAGCGACTGCCTTTGATGACGGTGTCCTCGATTGACTTGATCGTGCCTGATACATTCGGAGCCCATATAGCTGCTCTGCTTGTTTCATCCTTTTACCATCCATTGCCTGGTCTGTATACTTCGGAGATGAGCACTACGTCGACTTTGTTTTTCGCAACGGTTTGCATGAGAAGGTCGTTAGCCACCTTTGCGTGGTTCAGGTTTATTTGCCAGATATTTATTTTTCTTGCCATTTTAGGTGATAAGGGGGTCTTGTTCCATCAATCTTCTGACCATCGGACATCGCCTGGAGGCCGAGATGTGAGCGACTTCGTTGCCGGAGAGTCCTGGACCTATGCACGCTGCGCACTTTGGCTGGTTCTGACATTCATCTATCGCATGCTCGTTGCTACCACATTTTCGACAATTTGACCTTTCTGTTGTTACAGATCTGCAGAGGGCTGCAATGTGTCCTATTTTGTGACACTTGAAGCAACGCGTTATCCGATTTACCGCTTGGATAGGGCAGCGAAGATAGCCGATCCTGATCCTACCCGATTCGACCATCTTCTGGGCCGTGGCTCTGTCCGTGGTAAGGCCGGCTATCTTGTTTTCGGATTTTAGCTCCCTGATGAAACGAAAACGGATGTTGTTTTGCTCGAGTTTGCCAAAGTGTCCTTCGACGGCGGCGATGATTTCCTCCTTACTAGTGAGCTGGTCCATGCCACGAATCTCTACGTGTACCAGTGGTTCGAGTGTATTAATTTTTGTTTTCTCACCAATTTGTTTTTGCAGAGATTGCACTATCGCCTGTTTCTGTCCGGATTGTTTGGAGATTTCGATGACCAGGTTTCCCGCTCTTGTCTTCCTGGAGCCCAGTATGTCGGCCGAGGCGAAATCTTTATTGGTGCGCATAGTGTTGAGCGCGTCGCTGAAGGTAAAAGGTTTCGACACTTCTATGGAGATTGCTTCCGAGTTTCTGACTGGTTTATTTTCGATTCGTTGAGTTTGTCTGGTCTTTGCAGTGAGGAGTCTTTTGGTCTTGCGTCCTACGGCCTTCGCCCAGGTGATCGATCCACCATCGGTGGTTGTTGCATCTTCCGCAGGTACAAAACCCTCCTTTCTAAAATTTTCGAGCTCCTCGTCCGATGAGTCGTCCTCCGTTTTCTTGCCTTTCTTTCGGGTTTTAGCTTCGACTAAGGCAGGTGAAATTTCTTTCCTTTTCAGGTTTCGCTCCGGTACCCCCTGTCGCTCCGTGGTGGTCTGCGTGGCTTTGGAGTCTACTATATTCTGTCTCAGTTCTGTCTGTGGCTCTCTGCTGGTGCTCGGAATTAGGCCTGTTCCAAGTAGTCGTTTTCGGGTGATTTCTCTACTTATTGCTTGCAGTTCCGCTCTGGCGTTTTCTCTTATGATTTTGTCCTCGTTCCAGGTGGTTACAAGCTGCTCGACGTAGTTCCCCAGCCTGGCCACCGTCACCGATGAGATCTGCAGCTCCTCTTTTATGGTTCTGTGCACATTTTGCTTTTCTTTACCGAAGAGAGACAGCTTTCTTATGGAATTTGTAATTTTGGCCGCTTGTTCGGTTATATTTTTAAGCATCTGCTCGTACTTCTTGTCATCCGTTGTTGTTTTTAAAGAAGATTTGGGGCGCGGGGCGGGGTTTTTCTCTCCTCCTCCTGGCGTGCTGTAGAGTTCCCCTGGTGGACTCAGTTCTATTAGTTCGGTGCCTGTGAGACCTCCCATCTCGTTGAAGGACTTCATTATGCTAATCTGTGCAGCCTGAAGATTTTCGTCCACCTCCATGTCGGATTCTTCCTTCTCAGCTGTCATAGTTTCCGCTCTCTCTGGGGTCCATGAGGTTTTTGGCACCGATCTATGTTTCTCATTGTCTGGCGTGCCATTTTTTTCGACGGGGGCATTTTGCCTGGACGACAACGACGGTGGGGTCCTGTGGAGCGAGGCCATTTAGGTGTTCAAGCCTAAAACGGCGACTTTCACGGAGAAAAGAAGGATTTTAGCACTTTCGTTTTCCTCGCTTATGTTTACGTGTAGTTACGTCTGCGCAGTTTCAATGTTGCCTGCTGAAGAAAATTCGGAGTTGCGCGCGCAGCTCAGATCCGCGGCTAGCGGGGTCACGTCACTTAGATGGCGGAGGGTATAGAATATCTATGTAACCACCTGTTTGCTTACTGCTCGGAGGCGGCCATATTTGCCTAGCGTAGAGAAACGCATGCGCACTTTGATCTACGGTGTTTGAGTGAGCTAAGACCGTTTTTCCTTGCACTTAGATTGTTTAACTCCACTTATAACTGCACAAAACTGCTTTTAGACGTTATCACTGCTGCGAGGCAGTGATAGTGCCGGTTTCGGGATTTAGAGCACACAGAAATTTAGGTTGCAAATAATTTTGTTCAGATAACAGTGGTTGACGCGACTGCGGCAGCGCGGCAGATGCCGCAGCGAAACGAGATGAAACGTGTTTTATTTCCTGGCTGACTGTATCTTTTCTATACGTTGGCGAAATAACTATCACTGGCCCGAGACGGGCATATGCACTTTGTATAAATGACTAGGTAACGGCGTTCACTTTATCCGAAGTATACTCGACGGAGTTGGTGTACGATACGTCCGCTCACCACGGCGGCTTGCGAGCGACTGACCTGACCTGACCTGACCTGACCTGACCTTTTTTTTTTCTTGACGCGGGAGAAATGCCATACGCATCCCCCCTGGCCTGATTCCGGGGTCCAGTCCCCGGGGCCAGAGAGGTGTGTGGGACTCTCCGCGCCAGCAGGGCCAGCATTGCCATAACAACGCTGGAGAGCGAGACATTTGCAACGCCGAGGGCCACCGCTAGGTCACGCCTCGGCCCCTCCCATGCCTCACACACTTCCAAGGTGTGCTGGGTATTGTCCACCAGAAAATCACAGTGGTGGCACCGCGTCGTGCGCTCTTTGCCCACCCACCACAGGCACTTCCCGACACATCCATGTCCGGAAAGAACCTGTGTCATCCGGAACGACGTTCCACAGCTCCGGACCCTGTTCACCCACTGCGGTAGGCAGCGCCGCAGAGCCCTGACAGTCCATTGCCCGGCCGGTGGAGGTACTCTTCCCACCGGTCCAGCATGGACTGCCAGCGCTGGCGAGTGAGGTACCGCACCATCCCCGGCGTGACGGTGATCCCCCTCTCCTGGAGCCCCCACTTCTCCCAATAGAGTTCGGCATATAGCCGTGCGAGGAGCTCCATAGGGGGGATACCCACGAGGACAAGTGCGGCGTCCCGCGCCGCCGTGCGGTAGGCCCGGCAGACCCTGATCGCGATCACGCGCTCCGGGGCGCGAATTGCGGTCTGCAGAGCACGCGGCCGCGACAAGGCATCCACCCATACCGGTGCGCCGTACAGCGCCACCGACCGCACGACGCTCGCGTATAGGCAGCGCACCCACCCCCCAGGGGCGCCGAGGTTTGGCAGCAGCCGACCAAGGGCCCCCGCTGCTTTAGCCAATTTCGGCGCCAGGAGAGTGAAGTGTCGCCCGAATCCCCAGACGCTGTCCAGGTGGAGGCCGATGTACTTCAAACTCACCCCCACCCGGATTGGAACACCGTTGACCGTCACCTGGGCTCCCGGGGGGGGGGGGGGGGGCATGGGTCCGCGGATCATATGATCGCTTCGGACTTCTGGGGGGCCACCCGGAGGCCCATGCTGTCTATGGAGCGCACAACGCAGGCCACCGCTATTTCCGCCAACGCTATTGCTTCCCCGTAGCTCCCTCCCTCAGCCAGCACCATAGTGTCATCCGCATAACACACCGTGGTGCAGCGAGGCGGTAGGGCAGCCCGCAGGTTGCAGTCAAATGCCAGGATCCGCAGGAGCTGGCCCAGAACGGACCCCTGTGGAACCCCGCACAGGACCACTGTCGCGACCTGCGAACCGGAGCCATTATTCAGTTAAGCCGACCTCCCTAAAACCTAACTCCTCGAACTTAGAAATATTATTAGGATTTCCTGGGTCATAGAGACCACAGCAATATTTAAATCACTTTACAAGAAACAGATGTGCCCATGACACAGGAAGGCAAAAACATCGTCATAAATGCAATTAGTAAAGGTAACGGTACAGGGCCCAATACACCCTCCGAGCACGGGTACCTGCCGCTCACCCACCGCGACTCGCCTCCCACTTCAGGAGACGATGCCGATCGCTCAAAGGCGGAGAAAAGTACACCTAAAACTACTAATCACGGAACATACCAAAAACTTGTAACCACCCCAAGACACATTTCCACCACCATAGTACCAGCGAACACCTCCAACTTTGAATTATCTTTGTAATTTTAAAACTGTGTACCGATCAGATCCACTAGAGCCTCCGAGCAGGCAACTCTCAATACACAGTCAGTCAGTTCCACAACCTACAACTGCATTCCAATTATTTTCATTCCGGTCGACGCCACATTAATTTCCAACAACGAAGAAGAAGTTAAAGTACAGCGCGGCCAAGCGACGAGACGATCTTTTCCGTAAAGGAAGAGGCACCAACGCGACTCGATCCTGCCGGTTACCTACGTAACCCGTCGACAACCACCCTGGCACACTCCACATCCCCCCCCCCCGATCTGTGTATAGTAACCTCCTGTCACAGAGGTAGTCCGCCACACTTTGTATCAGGTACGGAGGGAAAAGAAAATACTCCAGTGCCCTCCGCACCTGATCCCAGGGCAGGGTGTTGAAAGCATTTCGTATGTCTAAAGAGACTGCCACCAACACCCCGCCCCCCGCCGCCGCCGCATCCGCGGTGGACTTGACCTTAAGGATCGCCTCCACCGTGGAGCGGCCGGCACGAAAACCAAACTGATTTTCGTTTTTTACTTTCCAGGAGCTTCGCCTCCTCGTCCAGCAAGCAGATCGGGCGGTATGCGGCAGGGTCCTCCGCGGGCTTGCCCTCCTTCGGAAGGAGGACCAGTTTGGCCTCCTTCCAGGGAGCGGGGAAGCACCCCTCCCGTAGACATCCTGTTAGTATGGCACGCAGCGGTTCACCTATCTCCCGCAAGACCAGGGCGAGGACCTTGCCAGGGACGCCGTCCGGACCTGGTGCCTTCTTGGCCCCCATTTTCCGGACAGCCCCCCTCATCTCCTCGGCCGTCACCTCCAGTTCCTCGGTCCACTCCACCTCCAATCGGAGCGCCGGCAGAGGCGCAGCATTCGGGAAGAGAGTGTTTACTATTTGGCCGACGAACGGAGGCTCAACAGTCTCGGCGACTGGCGGGGCCTATGGGCGCAGCTTGCCTATCACCATTCGGTATGGCCTGCCCCATGGGTCCCCGTCCAGCGAGGAGACGAGTTCCCCCCACGCCCTGGCCCTGGACCTCCCTATGGCCACGGCAAGAGAGCACCGTGCCTTCCGGTACTCCCCAGCCAGCTGTTGTATAACCTCCTCCGGGGGCATGGGCCGGCGGCGCTTCGCCCGCTTCAGACTCCGCCCCGCCCTGATGGAGAGGCGGCGCAGTCCGGCGATTTCCTCATTCCACCAGTAGGCGGATCTGCGCGGTACCCGTGGACCGGCCCGGGGCATCGCCATATCACACGCGTCCGCAAGTGTACCACGGAGCCAGTCAACTTGGCCACCAAGCCCAACCCCCGGGTCAACTGGCTGCGCCCACTTGGCACCAACCAGCGAGGCCACAAGGAAGTCCTCGTCAAGCTTTTGGAGCGCCCATCGCCGCGGCCGCGGACCCCCCGACCTTCGGGGCCGGACCCCCAGAGAGCCAGCGGCAGGGGAGAAGGAGGAGACAGAGAGCTCGATATACCTGTGATCACTGAGCGTCTCCATCTCCTCCATCGCCCTCCAGTCCCGGACCATGCGTACAGCCGAGGGAGAGGCCCAGGTGAGGACCACAATGGATTCACCATTCGGGACCACGCACGTCCCCACTGATCCCCTGATGAGGATACGAAGGTCCAGCCCCGCGGCCTCGTCCTCCACAGCCCGGCCCCGCCGGGCTGTGCGGGGGAACTCCATGCCATCGACTTGGCATTGAAGTCGCCTGCAACTATAACAGGCCGGGGGTGCCATCCACGTACGCCTGCATCCAGGTCTCCCAGGATCTGATCAACCTCAGCAGGGCTGCGGTTCGGTGTTAGGTAGACCGCGACCACGACGATCCCGCCCCATTGAGCCGCTACGTACCCTTCGCCCCTGTCGAGTACCCTGAGAGGGGGCGAACCCCCCGAGGGACAGCGGTAAATTGCAGCGGTGCCGCATCGGCTTACCGCCCACAGAGTGCGATCCGTGGGCGGCCGAAACGGCTCCGCGACAACTATCAATCCCGAGCCACGCTCAGCCGCCGTGTGGATCGTAAGATCCTGCGCGCGGCGAGCGTGGTTCGCATTGGCTTGTAGGATTTTTATCTCCATTAAGGGTCCCTCGAGTTACCAGCCCCCTCCAAGGCGATCCTCTTATTAGTGGGGCGTGGGGAGCCGGACCTGTCTGCCAGCACCCCGTCCCTCAGTCTTTTGCCTGACTCTTCCTCCGTCTGCATTGCCTCAAGGGGAGGCAGCAGCGGAGGCTGCGCGCCGTTGACAGCAGCACCCGGGGAGGTCACACCCTCCCCAGCCACCACCGCCCGCAACGCCTTACTCCCGGGGCGAACCTTTCGCGAGGCGCTGCAGCTCACCCCTCCCGCACGATGGTTGTGCGGTCGTCGCTCCAGCCTGCAGATCGGGCAGCTGGGCTGGGCGCTCACGCAGTCCCTTGCCAGGTGACCCTCCGTGCCGCATCGATAGCAGCAGTTGCTGCGCTCTGCCGTACTTGAACACTGCTGGCGGACGTGGCCCTTTTCCATGCACTTGTAGCATTGTAAGGGCCTGTCCACCAGCATTTCGGCGCGGGCCAGTACCTAGCCAACCCTGACCTTGCCTTCCTTGGCTATCTTTTGGGCCGCCTCGAGCGGGCATTTGACCCAGACAGAGCCCAAGCCCCCAGCCCCCACCCCCCTAATGATGCCCATTTGGACATCACCATGGGGGCACAAGCCAACCCAAGCTACCATCTCTGCCACCTCCGTTTAGGCGACCCCGTCATCGAGATCGCGGATCCGCAGCTCGGCCATCTTCGTTGGTCGAGCCACCCTGACCTCCTCCAGTATCTTCGCCTCCTTCGAGCCCGGGGCTGCCGCCGCGAGCTCCGAGGCAACTATTTTCTTCATTTTATCGGCCAGAGTGGCCGCCCTCTTCGCTGCATCTTCCCCCCCCCCCCCCCCCCCCCCCCCGAGATCTGATATAATACCGCCCTGGTGATTGCCCGGCTGGACCTGAGCCCAGACGTTCCAAGGTCCTCGACGGGGACCTTTTTAAATATCCGCCGCAGCACATCACCATAGGTCCCCGCAGGACAGGTGACCGTGATCGCAGCGGTCCTCGGGGATCTCCTCTTCACTTTCTTCTTGCCGTCGCTACTTGTGTTGGCCTGCGGCCGGTCTCCCATCACCATTGACCCCGCAGCAGCGTTATTGGCTTGCCGACCCCTTTCCTTCTTCTTTACCCGGGCGCCAGCAGGAGGTCCCGTGTGGGCAGGGGCCAAGGGCCGCTTATCAGCGGCCCCCATCCTCTGCACCACCCTCCTGCCATCTTCATATGTCACCCGTATCCATCCCTCCGCCTCGTTGAGTTCAGTGCGGGGGGTGACACGAGCGGGCTCACCCATGGGGGGGGGGGGGGGGGGGGGGAGCACCCCCCACTGCACGGTTCCCAGCCGTCCGTCCCATGACCTCCCCGTTGTTCCGGGGTCCGGTCGTTGTCTCCAACGTCTTCTTCCTGCTCCTTTCCTTCTTCTTTCTTTCCTTTTCCCCTTGGGCTCTTCCGTGCCCTGCATCTTGGGGGGGGGGTTCTTCCGCGGTAGCAGCCGCCCACACCTCGCCGTTGTCTCCCACCTGAGTCCTTGCCATCCGCGCCGCCGGTGACTCGGACCCGCGAAACTCCTCCTCGTTCGACTCCACGTAACGTCCCGGGGTGGGCTGCGTCCTCCCACTTATGCGTCGGGCGCCCGGCTCTCTCCCCCCGGAGTCCCTTCTACCAGAGACTCCACTCCTCGGCTTCTTGGCCGGCAACGGGGAGCCTGGCGGCAAGACGGAGGACAAGCGAAAAACGTCCCCCCCTCGCCCCCAGCCGTGCCCCTCTCCAGCATCTCTAGCCTTTCCCTCAGACTTCTGTTCTCAGCCCTGAGTGCCTCCATGTCCCTACGAAGCCAGCCCCGCTCCTCCGCCATCTCGGGCAGCGCCCCCGGGTTCCGAGGAGTCAATCCAGCCCCAGACGCCTGCGCCGCCGTCGCCACGGCCTTACAGAATGTCCGGAGCTGGATTACCGCCTCCTGCACTAGGCTTGCTGCCTTGCCCTGCATGCCATGGGCGCACCTGGCAGCCTTGGACACCGTGTCCAGGCTGTCCAGGAGGCGCGCGCCATGACACCAGCAACAGGCACCCCCTCAATTTCCTTCTCCACTGATTCCATAGTGGGAAAGTCCCTCCTTGTTGAGCGGAAGGGCTTCGGCGGAACAGTCGGGTCACTTATTTCAGCGATAACGTGCTCCGCCTCCGCACGCTGCCGTTCCCCCGCCGCTGTGTCTTCCTGGGTGGCACTTCTCCCCGAGATCTCCCCCCCTCCCAGGTCGGTGATCACCATACGGCCACGCTTTTTAGGTACGCGGGCCTTGCGCCGGATGATAACAGCAGGTATAAAATCCTCGCTTTCGGCGTTCTTATAATTCTTAGTGGTCCCCGACCTTTGCCCCTCCATCTCGTCCTCAGGGGGACTCAGTTCTACCATCTCTGGGGCGTTCCTCTGCATAGTCAGCACAGGTCTGCCCGCTCCCATCTCGTCTTCCTCCTCCCATAAGCGATTACGACCGAGGTCGTCCGCTCCACATCCTGCTCCTCCTCCAACCGGGCTACGCGAGCGTGATCTCTCGCCCTCCCGCCCCCCGACTCGAGACGCGTCGAGCCTCCGCCCCACTCCTTCTTCCTTACTCCCCTCAGCGTCTAGTTTTTCCATATGCCTGGATGGCGTAACCATTATCATGACCGGGCCCCTTTTAATCAGGGCCCAAAGAGAGAGGTCGGAATCCTACGGCCCGAGTAGAGCTGCGTTACCCGGGTTCGGCCAACGTACACCCCAAGGTGTGGCTGGTGCCTTGGGGGTGGGCGCTAACGACTGAGTTACCCCTCAGCCACTCATCTCTCGGCGCGACTCCTCACCTTAGATTGAGGGTTTTTCGGAGGTTTTCCATCCTCGCAGCCCCAGGCGGTTAAGCCAAGGCCCCCAGGACCACCCGGACGACAACATACCTCCGCTATGCCTTTGCATTGGTCGCTGAAGCCGTCCGGAGGATCCCGGTATACAGGCGACCGGTGGCATCAGCCGGCCCCCAACTCAGGAAAGCCCGGGTGCGCCGTTTATGATTATTCCGCCCCTTTAGCGAAAGGGCCAGGCAGACCTACCCCGCAGAAGGATTAGCCACTGTAGGCGTCACGGCGCGAGCACTCCAGGAAATCGCCGCGAGAACTAGGCGCGTATTAGATTTTACTGGCTTATCCGACGAGCAAGACGAAACCCCCGCACTAGCCGATAGCGAACATATAGTCACCGAGCGCGAATTTCCCTTTGGTGAGTTAGACGGAAGTCTCTTCCCAGGAATAGAACCGCCGCGACCGGGAAGTAGCCATTCAGAGCATTCCCTTCTGTCCTACGACAGCGTCCTGTTCCGCCCCAATCCTAACATAGCCCCCCTCGACAATATGCCCAACTCGGGCAACATTGATCACCACGAAGACGTGCCGATAACGGACGAAGCTATTAACGACGAGATAAATTGGCTGCGCAACGAGCTAACACTGCTGGAAACACGGCGGAACCACGCGGGTAACATAACGCTGGAATCACCAATATACCCAATGTACGGATTTAGGGATGCCCTCAAGGAAGTCCCCAAGTTCGACGGAAGTTCGCCCGAGGCCCTCCGGGAATTTCTGAGCGCCTGCTCCTTTGCATTCAACGCCATAAACCCGCGTAAAGAAATGGCCCTCATAAACGCCATAATACAGACGCGATTAACTAAGAAAGCCCTCGTCCAATTCGGACACCGGGAGATGCACAACTTCGACCAATTCAAAAAGGAATTGGAAGCGTGTTACCTGGGCCGAAAATCCGCCGCCTTTCTACAATTAGAGTTCAATAGACTCAAGCAAAAATACGGAGAGACCGTCCGCGAATTTGCAGCTCGCACCGAGACCTTAATGACGGAACTAACAGCCGCCCTTACGGAACCCCGGCACACCCCGGTACAAGTATTAACAATCCAGGAAAAGATCGAAAAGCAAGGACTAGTCAATTTCACGCAAGGATTACGGGAACCCGTTAGCTCGATCGTGCGCGCCCGAAATTACCAAACATTTCACGACGCCGTCACCGCGGCTACCGAGGAGGCACGGCTAAGCTACAAACCCAACACCAACACTCCCGCGCACCAATCTCGTAATGCAACCACCCCGCGACACGAAAACCACGGCCACAAGCCAGAACGCCCTAATCACTCACTACAATGCTCAAAATGCGAGAAAACGGAACACTACTGGCGAGATTGCCGCACCAGTAGATACAGCAACCGGTTTGACTCCGACGCAAATAACCGCTGCTCGCAATGCCACAAGGTGGGCCATTACTGGCGGGACTGCCCCGCTAATAAACACGGGGAAAGATTCGACTTGCCCAAAGCCGAACACCGGCCGACTATCCATACAGTCACTAAACATTGCAATTATTGCAAACGCACGGGACACACTATCGAGGAATGCAGGTCGCGACCACCCCGGCCGCGGCCAACGTACGAATCATCGAATGCCCCAGCAGGAGATCCGGAGAGCCCTCAACCCTCCACCAGTACCGGAATCACGAGGCCAACCAAGTATGTCGTGGGAAACTGGCGTCCGGCGCAATCATACGAGAGTGTTGCGTCGTTCATGTAAACCTCTCGTCAAGTACCCTGAGCAATCTACCCCTGGCAACCGTACCCCTAATCGAAACCATAACAGGCGAAGTACCACTACTAATGGACACCGGCGCGCCAATAAGCCTGATTAAAATACGCAACCTCCGAAACGAGGTACCTATGAGGAAAAAGGAGATCCAAATCATTGGCGCGACAGGAGCGCAACGCAACACACTGGGCGAAATTCAAGGACACATACGAATAGGGGACAAGCTGATGCGACAAACCATCTACGTGGTAACAGACGACTTCCCAATAGCGTACGAAGGACTTCTGGGCATGGACTTTTTTAAGGAACGAGGAGCCAAACTAGATTGCGAAATTGGAGCCGTACACATCGGTCCAATTTCCTGGCCAACGCATCACAAGAAGTCATCGACATTTACACAACTGCAGCCTCGAACCGAAACCAACATCGAAGCATTCACGGACAGCAACAACGAGGGAATCGCGTCAACACTTGAAATCCAACCAGGCGTATTCACCGGAAACTGTTGAGTCGCACCCAAAGAAGGCAAATGCTTGATAAGCATCCAAAATACAACGGACCACGGCGTAAGCATTCCGCGGCCACTAATACACATGGAGCGCCCGCCGGAAATCGCGTCGGCACATTCCTTGAATATTATACAGCACGAGGTACCCCAAAATCGCCTCGAGCAAGTGCTCGAGCAATTGATAATGGATCACCTGAACTATGAAGAACAACGCTCACTAAAGGACATCTGTAGTTCCTTCGCAGATGTATTCCATTTAGAGGGCGAACCCTTTACGTGCACATCCATGGTCCAACACGAAATCCCCACCCTAGCGGATACGGCACCGATAAACTCAAAACCCTACAGGCTGCCAGAAAAACACAAAGAAGAAATAGTCATACAGGTAGATCAGATGATGGCGGATAAAATAATACGGCACAGTAGCAGCCAATGGAACGCGCCCTTACTGGTAGTTCCAAAGAAGATGGATGCCAGCGGTACACAGAAACTCAGGGTAGTGATAGATTTCCGCAAACTAAATAACATAACGATCGGCGATACGTTCCCGCTCCCCAACATTACCGATATACTAGACCAACTCGGTAAAGCCAAGTACTTCAGCACCTTGGATCTCGCTTCTGGCTACCACCAGGTAACCATGGCGGAGCACGTCCGCCGTAAGACCGCGTTCTCCACCCCCTACGGTCATTACGAATTTAACCGAATGCCGTTCGGGTTAAAAAATGCTCCTGCCACGTTCCAACGCCTAATGAACACCATACTAGCAGGGCTACAAGGCGCCAAATGCTTCGTATACTTAGACGATATAGTCATTCACGGAGCCAGCCTAAAGGAACACAACAACCGACTAATAGAAGTGTTCTCCATACTGCGCCGGCATAATCTTAAAGTACAGCCTAATAAATGCGAATTTCTGAGGAAGGAAGTGAACTACCTAGGACATGTCATCACGGAACAAGGGATAAAACCAGATCCGGAAAAGATAAGAGCCGTCAAGGAATATCCGACGCCGCGTTCCATAAAAAACGTACAATCTTTCCTTGGGTTAGCTGGTTACTATAGACGGTTCATCGCCGACTTTTCCAAAATCGCGAAACCGCTGACATCGCTGTTAAAAAAGGAAACTGCATTCAACTAGACTAGCGAGCATGAAACCGCTTTCCGGATCCTCAAGAATAAACTGACCACAGCTCCCTTGCTGATATACCCGGACTTCAGCAAGGAATTCCTCGTCACAACCGATGCATCCGACCTCGCGATCGGGGCCATCCTCTCCCAGGGAGAGATAGGCAGGGACAGGCCCATCGCGTACGCCAGCAGGGTACTCAATAAGGCGGAGCGAAATTATAGTACTACCGAGAAAGACACTACACTAGCTTAGACACTAAATTCAAAATCGTAACTGACCACAAACCATTGGTATGGTTGTTCAGTGTAAAGGATCCAGGATCCCGACAAATGAGATGGCGGCTAAAACTAGAAGAATATGACGATGAAATCGTGCATAAAGCCGGGAAAATAAATACCAATGCCGACGCGCTCAGCAGAATCGCGTACTCACTAGAAGCAGTAAGAAAAGACGATACGCCGCTCCGAGAATACAGCGAGAAAGAAATAGAGACGATATTACAAGAGTACCACGACACACCAATAGGCGGACACCAAGGGATCGAACGAACTCTCAACAGAATACGCCAGCAGTACAACTGGAAGGGCATGAGACAGGATGTAACGAATTACATCACCAAATGCCCATCATGTCAGAAAAACAAGCTGACCAAATCACCCCGCGTACCACTAGTAGTAACGGATACACCCGAAATGCCCTTCGAAAAATGCGCATTAGACATAGTAGGACCACTAACTACAACCGAACAAGGCAACCGCTACCTACTCACCTTCCAAGACTTGCTGCCGCGATTCAGCAAGGCCATGCCTATGCCGAATCAGGAAGCGAACACGATAGACCGGGAATTTGCGACAAAGATTATCTGCAAATGCGGAATACCCGAAAAAATACTAACCGACCGAGGGACCAACTTCCTGAGCGAAATTGTTAAAAATACCTGCAAGCTACTACGGATCAGTAAGTTGCAAACGACAGCCTACCACCCACAAACCAATGGAGCCCTGGAAAGGTCTCACAGGACCCTGGCCGAGTACCTCCGGCACTTCATAAACAATCAGCAAACCGACTGCGACGAATGGATCCCATACGCTATGTTCACCTACAACACAACACCTCATACAGCTACGGGATTCTCTCCATTCGAGTTAGTATTCGGGCATCCCGCAACAATTCCTACATCCCTAAACCTTCCGCCCAAGCCTACCTACTCCTATGAGGACTACGCAACGGAACTCCGGGAACGACTCCGCGCAGCTCAGCAGATAGCCCGTGAAAACACTAAATTAGCGAAAGAGCGTGCTAAAGCGACATACGATACACACACCCAGTATAAAAAGTTCGAAATCGGCGATAAAGTCCTCATTTACGATCCGACCGTCAGAAGAGGCCGGTCGAAAAAACTAGACGCTACGTGGATCGGACCGTACCTAATAACTGATAAACACCCGCCGGTAAATTACACGGTAAGAGCAGGCAACCGCCTAATACGAATTCACGCAAACCGACTTAAGCATTTTATTGAATAAATTACACGCAGCATCATGTGCCACGGATTAAGCGCCGGGGCCAGGCCCAGATTAACCCGAGCGACACGACGAATACAGGAAATCGCGTACTACCTACGGGAGCATACGTGCACAAAAGTACACCTCAGGATGGAGGAGGACAACGAATTACAACTTTGTGCCACATGCGCCCGAGAATACAAGCCCAAGAAAGTATTCTCCTACACGATGCACTTCCTCTACTTATGGCAAAAACCAACCGCCGGACCCAACCACTGCGATAAGTGTAACATTCCCCTGGTGTGGAACACCACACCAGCAGAGAACTGCAAGGACTGCAGCACGCGAGTATTAGGAATACTGACGAACTACTTACCACATAGTAGAAGCCCAATCGTAGGAGTGGGACGCTTATACTACTCGCAAACCTTATACGGGTAGAAAAAAAAAAAAAAAAAAAAGAGTAATATTATGCATATGTAGGTATAATTAAGTATTTGTGTAGAACCAAAAATATATGTATGACCGGGATTGTAACCTTAAGAATAAATGAGAGAAAGGAAGGAAAAACGAGTTATCAAAGAACCGGGAGGTGCTATCCTTCAAGGGGGGAGGGGTGTAGTAGCCACCAACTAAGGCTACTACTACTAAAATTAGTCGAGTCACCAATTAAGCGAATTGCAAAAGATGGTCCGATCAACCGCGGAAGAGCTACGCATTTCCAAATGCACCGTCAGGTGCACAGTATGCATTTCGAAACGCGGAGACTAACACCAACCCACCTCCCTGTAAGGAAGACCCCGATTTTGGATATAAAAATGCGTACGACGAACGAATCGGGGCCGTTCGCCCAAAAGTGTATCCACGCCGTCACGCTGGGGAACGATTCCCAGCCAAATCCGAAACCGCCGGCTAAAGTACGCGAGTCCCCGCGCCTAACAGTGTACCAAGAGCAAGTAACCTTAATAAACTCAGTATTCAAAACGCTATTCGGAGTGAGTGCTTACTCTTTAGTGACCCTAGAGATCCCCAAATCCTTAAAGTACGCGGCCACAATCGGGTGAAGCGAGACTACCCAGCCGTCCGTGCAACAGCTCGTTGGCCCGCCGTGAGAAAAGTGTGTCCATGAGTCTGGGAGGTAAATCACAGGGGTAAGGTCTCCCAGATTTGGCCAATGATGCTGGATGTTCAGTAGTCTTCTTTGTCTGCCCTGGTCTGCGCGTTCGGGCCTTCGCAGGCTCCCGGATTGTTGTCCGGTGTCCATTTCTGCCCCGAGGGGGTTGCGGCCAGGGGTGGAACCCCCCTCAGTCTGTTTAGGTATTTGTCCGCTGTCCTTCTGCCACTCGCCAGGTCAAGTATCTGCAAAGAACTTGCGAGGAACATGCCGGCCGCTGGTCGGAGTTGGAAACGGGTCTTCGGTATGGTAAGGCCGTTACTCTGCTGCTGGATCATGGCGTAGTCTGCACTCAATTTGGGTCATTCCGGGCTTTTGTCGAGCCAGAAGATAGGTTTCCTGTCCGTTATCCCTACTCGTCCCGTGAGGGGTGGTGTGGCGAGGGTGGAAGCACCCTCGGTGCGTTCTGTGATTTGTCCGCTGTCCTTTTCAGCGTCGCCTGTTTAGTTTCTGTCGTGAAAATTGTTAGAAAAATTCCTGCCTCTGGTCGGGGTTGAACCCGGGTCTACGGCGTGGTAGTCCGCTGCTCTGCTGCTGGGCCATGGAGAGATCTGTACTCAAGTTAGTTTGGTTCTGGCATTTAACAGGCCAGAGGATAGCTTTCTTGTCTCTATCGGCTGTGGGTGATCGTTTCTGTGACGTTCTTGGTAGGTAATTTCTCGGGGAGGTTCCTGTTGGGGCTGTTACCGGTAGCTATTTCTAGTTGTCGTAGTTATCGGCAGTTATTGGCTCTTACCGACGGTTGAGTTTGAACTTTACGTGATGTCCGCGACGACGGGTAGCGCACTGCGAGTCGGTTGCGCCTGCATGCTTGTCGATGGTGTCATGGCGTCTTCTTCGTTACGTCGTTCCTCTCTGCGTCTTTGTTGTTCGAGATTCTTTTCGTCGCGCTCTTTGACAGTCAGTATCGCTCTGACGAGGTCCGCTATGGTGTTCCAGTTTTCCCGCTTGGTCAGCATTAGCTCGATTAGGGAGTTTACCCGGAGTGGGGCTCCCAACTTCTCCTCTGCCAGTTTCCTTTTGTGGGCCCATCTACTGCATTGAAAGAATGTATGGTCGGCTGTGTCGTTCGGGTCCAAGCAATACCAGCATTCCGGTGAGTCTCTTTTCCCTATTTGCTTTAGAAAGTTCCCGAAGTAACCGTGGCCCGATAGTAGCTGAGTGAGATGAAAGTTCAAGTGACCGTCTCTTCTTGATACCCATTTTTCTAGGTTGGGAATGAGGCGTCTTGTCCACTGACTACAAGGGTGTGCATTCTCCCATCTATTTTGCCAGATCTCCATGGTATGCGATTGAAAGTCTTCATTGCCATGCTCCTGTGCGTGCTGGAAGTATTCGACTCTGTCTCTGGCCATGATGTCAATGGGTAGTGCTGCTGCTAATACCTGGAGAGCTTCGGTCGGCACAGTTCTGTAAGCCGTGACTGCTCTTTGTGCTGCGAATCTCTGTGCTCGCTGCAGCAATTTGACTGCTCCCTTGGGTTGTAACGCTCTGCTCCACGCCGGGCTCGCATAAAGGAGGATGGCATTTACGATATTAATTTGAATCTTTCTTGTTTTGTAATTTGGTCCCCCTAAGTTTGGCATAATTCTAGCCAGTTTGTTGCAAGCCTTCATGGCCTTGTCGTGTGCGTGTTTAACGTGTTCGTAGAATCTGCGATACTTGTCAATAATCACTCCAAGGTACTTTAACTTTCTCTTTAATTTTCAGGGTTGTGCCTTTCCAGTTGACGCTGTCGATCTTCGCCTTTCTGTTCCCTGCTAGCTTCATCAGTTCAGTTTTGTCGATTGCAAGTTGAAGTTGGTTTTCGGTCAACCATTCATTGATATTGCTGAGTACTCTGATGAGCTTTGCTTTGATTTCTCTTCTGGTTTTGGCTTTCATTAGGATTACAAGGTCATCGGCGTATGCTATCTTTCTGATGTCGTGTTTGTCGTACAGGCGAACTGGGCTGTCATAGGCAACATTCCAAAGGCGGGGCGCAAGGACTGAGCCCTGTGAGACTCCAGCGGTTGTGGCGAAGATTAGGCCGTCTGATGGTTTCGAAGCCAAGATGGTCCTGCCTTGCAAGTATTGCTTAATATTTAGGATTAGCCGCTGGTCGATTTTCCGTTTTTCTAGTGCTTCTAGGATTTTATCGTGCTTGCATTCGTTGAAAGCATCTTTGATGTCGATTGCTACCAGCAAGACTATATCCGCTTTTGATGCTGCCATTCGCAAATTTTACCACTTCGGGAATTGCGTGTGTCGCACTCATGCCTTTCCTGAATCCAAATTGGTATTTGGAGAGTCCCCCGGTCTTTTCGAGTTCTCTGGTGAGTTTATTTTTAAGTATCGTTTCATATACTTTGGCGATCGAGTTGACAATACAAATAGGTCTGTATTGCACTGCTTGCGTCTCCGAACCATCTTTCTTCGGCTTTTCAAGAAGCACGAGCCGTTGTTGTTTCCATTGGCTTGGAAAGTGGCCGCTGTTGTAGCATAAGTTAAAAAGTTTTAATAAGAGGTTTGGCTGTATTGTATGTAGTTCCTCTATTGCCGTTGCAGGTATCCCGTCTGTGCCCGGAGCTTTGCTGACTTTCAAACATTTGATGGCTTCGTCTACTTCGTCCAACGCTATGTGCTCAGCAGCGGACGTGATTTCTTGCCGTGACTCAATTGCGTCGAGATCTTGCTCTGGCTTGGGTACTGCGATCGAGAAGAGGTTTTTAACGATATCTTTAATGCGTGAGGGGGGTAGGTACGAGGTTTTTCCATTTGCTCTTAGCTTCTCCATTACTATTTTGTAGGGGAGGCCCCATCTGTCGTTATCGAGTCCTTCGCACAGCTGGAGCCACTTTTCTGCTCTTTGTGTTTTAATTTCTTTCCTAAGATCTTTTTTGTTTTGTTTATAGATTTGTTGCAGTTCAGCAGTGTTTGGTTCATTGCATTTGAGTGCCCGGGATGCTTTTCTGCGACTCTTGAGGGGTTTTTCGCGCAGCTCGGCTATTTCGCTTGTCCATCAATACTTATCTTTCCTTTTCGAGTTTGTCTGCTTGGCTAACGGCATAGCGCTGTTGCAGGCCTGGGTAATTATGCTGTGGACTAGTTCTGTTTTTTCTTGAGCTTTGATTGGGGTTTGCTCGTTGGGGTACGCCGATAGTTTGTGGCTTTGCCTATTGATTACGAGTTCCAGCATTGCTCTGAAGCTATCTTTACAAAATTTCCTGCTGTTCCATACTTTGTGCCAGTATTGCGAGTTTCTTGCAGATGTTTCTTGTGTTCCGTGGACGGCGGCTGGGATCTCGTGCCTTATGTAGATGTGATCGCTACCGGAGTACAACGGAGGATAGGTTGTAGTTACGTTCCTGTCCTGTAAATCGTGGGTGGTGAGGAAGAAGTCTATTTTGGATTGTCGCTTTCCGTGCTTGAAGGTGGGTCTCTTATCGTCGGTGGTGATGAAAAGATTCTTCCGTGATAGCATTTCGGTAAGCACTCTAACCCGGAAGTCCGTTGTATTGGATCCCCACAGGGTCGCTTTGGCATTGAAATCGGCCCCAAGAGCGATGGGGCCGGTGCATGCTTCGAGAGCCGTTTCTAGTTCGGTGAGTTGGTTCATGAATTCTTCTTTGCTGACATTTGGAGAAAAATAACAACTGAAAATGTGTATATCGTTTATTTTCAGACCGACGAAACACTTTCCACGGGTGACGCTATCGTCCACCGTTTTTAACGCTCCGGAGGTGTTGGTGATCAATATAGCGGACCTTTTGCTACTGTCAAGAATCCAGTCATCGCCGGGTTTGTAGAGCTCGGAGACGAGGGTGATGTCGATGCTTTCTTCCACAATTGTTTGGAGCATTAGTTCTTGCGCGACTTTTGCATGATTTAGATTAATCTGCAGTATCTTTACTTTTCCAGCCATTTTGGCTACGCAGTGGGTCCTGATCCAACAGCCTCTTAACTAATTGGCATCGTATGGAGGAGGATACATGCGCTGTCTCGCGTCCGGTAAGTCCAAAGCCGATGCAGGCTGCGCATTTCGGTTCGTTTAGACAGTCTTCCATTGCATGTTCGTTACTCCCGCATCTCCGACAGTTTGCTTTTTCAGAGGTGACCGTTTTACAAAAGGAGGCGATGTGGCCCAGCTTGTGACATTTGAAGCACCGCGTGATTCTAGCTACTGCGTGTACTGAGCATCGGAGATATCCAATGCGAATTCGCCCTGCATCTACCATTTTTTGAGCCATCGTTTTGTCGGTGGTGAAGACAGCTATTTTTGTACTCGAGCGGACTTCTTTAATAAAGCGGAATCTAATATTGTTCTGTTCCAGATTACCGAACGGTGATTCGATTGCATCGCAAACCTCTTCTTTGCTCGTAAGCAGATCCATTCCTCGTACCTCGATGTCAACCAGTGGTTCCAGCGTATTGATTTTCGTTTTCAGTCCTATTTGTGATTGCAATGATTTTACAATACTGAGTTTCTGCTCACTGTTTCGGGGAAGCTCAATGACTAGGTTTCCGGCCCGCGTTTTCCGGGAGCCTATTATGTCGGTTTTTACGAATTCTTTGTTCTTTCTCATGGTGTCGAGAGCCTCTTCGAGGGAAAAGGATTTGGTGACTTGTATTGATATTGCGTCGGTCTTTCTTACAAGGGAACTACTCGAACGGTCCGCCTCCGATTTTTTTGAAACTTTGTAGGCTTCAAGAAAACCAAAAAATAGGAGACTCCTATTTTTTTTAGCTGCGGTAACTCGAGTTTAAGGGCTGAAACCACCCCTCGAAGTTCGACCGCTATATGGCTAACTTGGAAACGGTTAAAGATAGAGGAAAATTTTTTAAACAAAAATTGAATAGTTTTGAACGTATTAAAATAAAATATAACAATCCTTGAAAAATATTTATTATTGTTTAAAAAAATGTATTTGTCATACTCATTGCACGAAATACAGCGATGGTCCATATAAGAACAAATGTAGCATTTTTTGTTACAAAATCGACGGTGTACATATATTTGTAATTCCCTCCACAGATTTTCAAATTCTTATTATTCTCTGCTGAGCGCCCCTGTAGCTGCGCCGTCAGTGACCGCACGTGTGCGCGCCACTCCTTATCTTTCAAGTTGTTGTGGTTCCATGGGTGGTTGCATAAGTTATTATGATTCACTCATTTGTTAACATAAATTGTTTACTTCTTTCATACATGTTGATACAGTTACAATTTAACAATAGGAATCGACAACTACGGATGATAGTCAGTGCATTAATGGCACTCCTCGAAAAAGTGCTTTAGGCATAAAGACTTTTGACACCAAGCGCATTTGTCAATTGCAATTTCGCTGCAGACATCGCACCTTGATCGAATTTCCACGGAACTAATACAATATTCTACCAGATTCTGAAGCCGATTCGGCCAGTCATCTACATACCTACTTCTGTACTACGAATATTTGATGAAATTTTCAAGTCTTGGCGATGAGAATCATTCGTGGTAAATAACCAAATGTTCGTGGTATAGGAGGGGCCATGTAGATGAGCGCTTGGATCGCTTCCAGAATCCGGTAGAATATTGTTTTACTTCCGTGGAAACTCAAACAAGGTGCGATGTCTGCAGCGAAGTTGCAATTGTCAAATGCGCTTGGAGTAAAAAGTCTTTATGCTTAAAGCACTGTTTCGGGGAGTACCATTATTGCACTGATTATCATCAATAGTTGTCGATTCGTATTGTCAAATTGTAAATGTATCAACATGTATGAAAAAATTAAACAATTTATGCTAGCAAATTAACGAACAATAATAACTTATGCAACCACGTTGAGGAGTGGCGCGCGCGCGCGGTCACTGACAGCGCAGCTACAGGGGCGCTCAGCGAAGAATAATACAAATTTGAAAATCTGTGGAGGGAATTACAAATATATGTACACCGTCGATTTTGTAACAAAAAATGCTACATTTGTTCTTATATGGACTATCGTTGTATTTCGTGCAATGCGTATGACGAATACATTTTTTTAAACAATAATAAATATTTTTCAAGGATTGTTATATTTTATTTTAATACGTTCAAAACTATTCAATTTTTGTTTAAAAAATTTTCCTCTATCTTTAACCGTTTCCAAGTTAGCCATATGGCGGTCGAACTTCGAGGGGTGGTTTCAGCCCTTAAACTCGAGTTACCGCAGCTAGAAAAAATAGGAGTCTCCTATTTTTTGGTTTTCTTGAAGCCTACAAAGTTTCAAAAAAATCGGAGGCGGACCGTTCGAGTAGTTCCCTTGTTAGTAGGTTTCTTTCTAGTTGTATTTCTCGAACTTTAGTTCCGCTTGTTCGTTTGGATCTTCTTCCTACTACCTTGGCCCATGAGGTCGAGCCTCCGTCCGTGGTGGTTGCGTCTTCTGTCGGGTGGGATCTGTTCTTTCTGAGGTTTTCGCATTCATCGCCGAACGATTCGTCGGTGTCTTTTTTCCCTTTCTTCCTCGTTCGCAATTCGTTTATCGTTGGGGAGATCTCTTTCCTTTTCATGCGCCGTTCTGAAATACCGTCATGGTTGAGGGCCGTCTGCGTTGCGGTTGAAATTGTAGTCTTGCGGGAGAGTTCTGTCTGCGTTTCGTGGTCTGCGCTTGGGATTAGTCCACTTTGGATCAGCCTTTTCCTTGATACCTCTCGATTAATGGCCTTTAGTTCTGTCCTAGCGTTCTGTCGTACCAGGGTATCGGCGTTCCAGTTTTTAACGAGTTCTTCTACACTGCTGTTTAGTCTGGCGACGTTTACGGATGCTAGTTGAACTTCCTCCTTGACTAGTCGATGTACGTTTCTTTTTTCCCTGCTGAAAGTGGAGAGTTTCTTGATAGAATTTGTAATTTTCGCGGCTTGCTCGATCAGGTTTTTCATTAAGGCTTCGTACGTGGCATCTTCAGGCTGAGTTTTGAGCAGTGATTTTGGATGCGGCGTTGTTTTTACGTTACATTCTGGGGTGTTGTAGAGATTTTCTGGCGAGCCGAGAAGGAGATTTGTTGTCTCGTTGATTCCGCCCATTTCGCGGGAGGTCTTCATAATGCTGGCCTCTGCCATGCGAAGGTTTTCTTTTCGTTCGAGGTTCATGTGCGAGTCCTCGTCTGTGCTGGTTTCTCCGCTCATCGGGAAGCTGCTGTTTTCTTCAGTATCCATCCAAGGGGGAGATTGTTCTCTCCTTTGCACATTAGTTGAAGCGTGGGGAGTTTTGTTTTTGTCCACCTGAGGTGGCGTTCTCTTTATTAACGACATTTCCTTCCCCCGGCCGAGGGCGGAGCCCTTCGTCGGGGTGGTTTCCCGTAAGGGAGGGTGGTGAACGTGGGGTGTGTGGGCCCAGCTTGTTATTTGTTCCCGGTAGTTCTTAACTGTTGCGCTTTCTTCTTAGTACTGTTACCGCTGCGATGACAGGGCTTTTTGTATATTTAGGGGTAATGAGATGACTTACCGACGGAGGTGGGACGTCGGTGGTGGTGGTTTGCTTGGCAGTAGTGTGTTGGAGGCTGGACCAATCAGGGGCCCGGGATAACCGGCACCACGAGTATGTCAAGTTGTGGAGTCACGGTCTGCGCAACTCCATGCAGGAGATGACGGATTCGGTATCGCTTGCTGACCGGATGTCGCAAAGTGGCGCTTGCGCCCGAGGGGTCTTTGACACGTGCAATGCGACAAGGCTGATTTCGACTCGCGAAATGAACCACTTGCAGGATTAGGGTACTATGGATGAGTTTATTCAAAGTCTGCGAACGTGATAGCGTTTTAATAGAAAGCTGCGAAGCACTGGAACTGTCAGAACATTGTTTATCAGGCCCGGCGGCGGTGCTCAGCCGCATGCTTCGGCGGCCATTGCCGCTCTCCCGAGGGAGAAAACACACTTGACACGCTGAAAATATGTACAACGAGATTGAAAGATAATCACTAATGGATACACGATGTAAGCGTAGTTCATGCACAGACAGGATTATGCTCAGAAACTGCGGTTGACTATGATATCACTGTATGACACCGGTGACTAACGCACAGCACGTCCGCACTGCGCGGACTCTTCGGAGCAACTGACCTGACCTGACCTGACCTTTTGATTTTTTTTTTGTTCTCATTTGTACCTGTGTCGTTTGGTGTGCCCCCAAAACTGCGCCGGATAACGTCTTCCGACATTTCTTCAGCGCAGAGAGGGACATAAAGCTGTGCGTTCGCGTCGCCCACTGCTTGACGTCGGGAATGAGTCTTCTGGTCCAGGTGTTTTTGCGGGAAGCGTTGTTCCATTGGTATTGCCATTGCAGGCAGGTATCCTCAACATCAGTCGCAGTATGGTCGCCGAAAGCCTGTGCTCTGGTGCGCGCCAAGATATCGATCGGCACGGTGGATGCGAGAAGCAGGAGCGAGTCGGTGGGGATAGTGCGGTAGCCCGAAACGATCTTAAGTGCAGCCACTCTTTGTGTTTGACGAAGGCGTGTCGTGTTTTGCTTCATATCCAGAGCTTTGGCCCATGCGGGGACCGCGTATAGCATAATAGCCGTTGCGACATTCATCTGGATGGCTCTGGTTTTGCTACTGGAGCCACCCAGATTTGGCATAATCCGTGATAGATTGTTTACTGACTTGTTAGCCTTTTCGCATGCATGCTTGGTATGTCGGACAAAGCTTCGGTACCTATCAATAATCACGCCTAGATATTTGATTTGACCACCTCTTTAATGGTATGCGATGTACCCCTTCCAATAGTGAAGCCATACTGCGGTTCTGATCGGCCGCCATGTGGGGCGAGTTCGCCGAGCAGCTTGTCCCGCTGGATTGTCTCATAAACTTTGGCGATGGAGTTTATGATACAAATAGGTCGATATTTAACCGGAGCCAGTGGGTCAGTGCTCTTATTGCTCATTGGCTTCTCTAGTAGGACGAGCCGTTGTTCCTTCCACGTATCCGGGAAGTAGGTTGCTTGGAAACACCAGTTAAAGAGATTGAACAGGCAGTATGGTCGCACTTCATGTAGGGCCTTGACGAATGTTGCCGAGATGCCATCCGTGCCGGGTGCCTTGTTGGATTTTAAGCGTTTCACAGCCTTATGGACTTCCTGGAGCGAGATCTGTGCTTGTGGCACAGCAGTGGCAGTGTGATCTCTGCAGTGGCTTCGCAAGCGTCGTCCGTGGGTACGGGGTCTCTGGTCTCTTTGCTGGGCCCATCGGCGTCGGATCTTATGCTGAAAAGCTCCGCTACAATTTCTTTCGTCCTCTCGGGTGGGAGGAGGGCCGACTTGTCCTGACCCTGCAAACGGTCCATAATTATTTTATAAGGCAGGCCCCATCGGTTGCCATCGAGCTCCGCACATAATTCGCCCCATTTCCTGTCCTTCTGGATCTTAATTTCCTTGGCGAGGGCCTTTTTGCTGGCTGCGGCTTCGGATTCAAGGTCGGGGGTGGGTTTGCCCTTTGAACGAGCCCGCTGTACAGCTCTTCTGTTTTTCAGCGCGATTTTCCGCAAAGAAGCAATTTCCGGCGTTCACCAGTATTTAGGTTTGACACCCTGAGCGCTGTTGTTCAATCTGGCCATTGCGGCGTCACACGCACCTACGATTGCTATGAGCGCGTTGTCGACCTGCTCCCTGGCGGTGGAGATGTTATATGGCGTACCAGCTTGAGGGAAGGAAACGACACTGAGACTGTTGCTTAGAATATCTAGCGTTGCCGCGAGGCTGTCCTTGCAGATGGTCTTATCGTTCCATTTGAGGTGCTATTTTCGCGACGCCCCATGGTCCGTTAACTGGAAGCGGGGAGAGGGCCCTCTTATGTTAATGTCATGCCTAATGTAAACGTGGTCACTCCCTGAGAAAATAGGGGGTATCGCGGACACAATGCCTCGGTTCAGTAGATCTCGAATAGCAAAGGCAACGTCTATTTTCGAAGCCTTTGGACCGTGAGCAAAGGTGGGTTCCCTGCTGTTGTTAACCGGAAGGAGCCTGCATCTGCTCATTGCTTCGAAGAGTAATCTTCCGCGCGAATCTGTGTTCCGGGAGCCCCGCGCTGTGGCTTTGGCATTAAAGTTGCCGGCCACGAATATAGGGCCGCGGGTTGTTGCGAGGGTCGTTTCTAGAGCAGTCAGCTGACTGGTAAAATCGGCTTTCTTAAGATTGGGCGACAGGTAGCAACTAAAAAAGTTGACTTGATTTATATTTACACCTATGAATCCTTGTCCTTTCATCGTCAAGTCCGATACGCTCTAGACACTCCCAGTGATGTTTGGGATGGCTCCTGGGACTCAGTGGACGGGCTGGTGGCCGTGTTTTCCGGCGAGCTACTCACCTGTTTGAACACTCTGGCGCCTTGGCGGAATTTACTCGCAAGGCGCCCCCCCGCTCCCTGGATCACTGCGGGGATCAGGCAATTGATGGGGTTGCGTGATTCTCTCCGTCGCGTATACTGCAGGACCAGGAGTCTTAGTTCTCTTACCCATTACAGGATTTTGCGGAGCCAGGTGAAGTCTGCGCTTTCTTCTGCTCGTTTGGCGTACCTGCGCCAACTCCTTTCCAGCCTCCGCAATCCTGCTGAGTTGTGGCGAGCCCTTCGCTCCCACAATCTCGTCCCTTCTCCTCGTCGTCCTGCGTCTCTTCCTCCTCACCTCACGCCTGATTCTCTTAACTCTTTCTTTCTCTCGGTCCTTCCGCCTTCTTCATCCAACCCGCCTCTCTTTCTTCTCTTCCCTGGCCGTTTTGACGACGGCCAGTACCATTTCCCACATATCACCCCAGATCTCCTCCAGCGCATCCTTCCCATCAGGCCGTCCATGGTTATGCCATCGGACGGTCTGCCTCCCCTGTTTTTGTCTATGTGTTCCCCCACCTTGCTTCCTCTCATTGTCGACGTCCTCAACACCTCTTTGTCGTCCTCTGTTTTCCCCGGTATGTGGAAGCGCGCTTGCGTGGTTCCCATACCGAAAATCCCCAACCCAACGGAACCCTCTCACTTCCGCCCTATATCCCTGCTCCCTGAGATGTCCAAGCTCCTCGAGAAGGTGGTCCTTCGCGACGTCCAAGACTTTTTACTACGGTCTGGGCGTCTGGACCCCTTCCAACATGGGTTCGTCAAGGGTCGCTCGACCCAGACGGCCCTCCTAACTCTCACTGAGGACGTCAGGCGGGCAGCGGACGAGCGCTGCTTCACCATCCTCGTATGTTTTGACTTCTCGAAGGCGTTTGATACGGTCAACCATCGCACACTTATGAATATTCTTCTCGATCTCAACTTCTCTCTTCCTGTGCTGCGATGGTTTTGGTCGTATCTGTCTGGCAGGAGTCAAGCCGTGAGGATCGGTGACGAGCTCTCCTCGTGGGAGCCAGTCAACTCCGCGGTTCCGCAGGGTTCTGTACTGGGCCCGTTTTTGTTTATTTTGTATCTGCTGGGTATCAACGCGGTGATCCGCCACTGTCGCATCATCAAATATGCGGATGACCTGCAGATTTACCTCTACATTCCTCACCACGAGGTTGAGGAGGGAATCTGCAGAGTCAACGAGGACATCTCCCGCATAGTGGCGTGGTCGAAGGACCACGATCTCGCGTTGAACCCAGCCAAAACTCAATGTATGATTTTGGGTACTTCGCGCGCGCTTAATGGTCTTGATCTCAACTCCCTACTTGCCGTTACCGTGGCGGGTGAATCTATTTCCTACTCAATCGTGGTTAAGTCTCTCGGGGTCCACCTCCAGAGCAATCTGGGGTGGCACGAGCAAGTCGTCATGACTTGTAGCAAAGACTACGGCGTACTCTCGTCTCTGCACAGGAACCGACATGCACTTACCCGTTCGCTCAGGGCCAGCCTTGTCAGGAGCCTGATCTTTCCACACTTTGATTACTGTTGCTTGTTGTACGTCGGCATGAATGTCGTCGATGAGGGGAGACTGCAGCGGGCTATGAACGCTTGTGTTCGTTTCATCTTCGGGGTGCGGCGTGATGTTCACATCACTCCGTACTATGAACGATTGGGATGGCTCAAGGTTCGCCAGCGCCGTCTGTACTTCCTCGGCTCCTTCATGTTTGACGTGCATCATGGTAGGGTTCCTGACTCATTAGCAGCACTGTTCGAGCGAATTTCGGACAGCGGTGTAAGGAGTTCGACGCGTTCGCGTCCGCTACCTAGATCTTATATTACCCCGCTGCATCGGACTGCCATTAGAGCTAATTCTGTCGCGGTACAGGGTGCTACTTTCTGGCACTCTTTGCCCTTGCTCCTCCGCGAAGCGCAATCCGTCCAGTCGTTCAGGACCGGGCTTCGTCGGGCTCTTTTGTCTGACGAAGTCACGGGCTGACCGGCTCGACGGCCGACATGTTCGCATTTTGACACCTGAGGAGCGACCAGGTCTCAGCGGGACCAGCGGGGCACTCGGCCCATTCACAGCACTAGCTTGTGCAATTCTTCTTATTGTTGTTCTGTGATCTCTTACTTTTAAGGTGTGGATGTCGATGGTGTGATTGCCTGTGTGGGTGTGCGTGCTGATGGATGTCTGTGCCTCGTATGACTGCCCCATAACATACTGTACATTTCTTGTATGTATTACCATTCACTGTAAAACTTTCATTTTCACGAGTGCACGGTGTGGGTGTCTGTGTGGCGGGTCACGAGTGAGTGACGAGAGCGTGTAGTTTTAAGTCATAAAGTATATATATGTATCGTGCTTAGGGGGCACTAGCCCCAGCGCGGATAATAAACAATCAATCTCTCGAGACAGTTAGTGTGAAAAGTGCTCCCCATTTGATTGACTCTCAATGCAATTATAGTTTGCTGTGGCACTTTATACTGTGCGGTGTGATTCGCGAACATACTCGGGACATTCGGAGCTAATTATCTTGTGTGCGGGTGTGCGGAATAGGCTCGTGGTACGCGTTGTACATTTCCTCCTGTGGAACATAACCACACCTGTCATGTATCGATTCATCGTGGTGGATCGTGCGCGGAGCTGTTCCTGCACGCTCATTGGTCCGGCCGTTCGGCTCCGACAGTGCTTCGGCCCGCCGATTGGCTGAGCGCCTTCCTCTACCGACCGCGGCAGCCTGTCGCGTGCGCTCCCGCCAGCCGGCACGACCGCAAGCCGCGACGTGCTCGCCTTCGCAGGTGGCCATCTTGCCCAGCCTTAAGCCGCGTACACAGCCCGACCATCTGCAAACCTCAGCCTCATCCACAGGCTCTACCCGCAATTGTGCTATCGTCGTGCTCCTGCTATCACTATGGAGTGCTACAAGTGCCGCAAACCCATCGCGACGCAGGCCACTAAGTGCGCAGGCTGCGGAAACTCCTTCCACCCGGGCTGCGCCTTACCGCACAAAATCGCTGGTCCAAGCGGCACGAAGATTACTTGCCCGGGAAAATTCTTCACCGGCACGCCGGTCACTCCAGCACCCCTTGGGTCCCTGACCGCTGTTTCCGGCTCGACTACGGCAGCCCCGCCTTCATCTTCACCTGCAGCCCCCGCTGCATCCTCTTCTACGGGGAGCTCTGATCTGCAGCTGGTGCTCGCGGCCATTACTGAGTTCAAGAAGGAAGTAAGGAGGAATTTCGACTCCGTGAGAGCTGATGTTAAGCAGCAAATTCTGGACCTCTCCTCGGAGATCCGATCCCTGGGCTCTCGCCTCAACCTGATGGAGTCCAAGTCCTCCGCTGCCGAGTCTGCCATCGCCTCTCTCCAAGCGGACTCCGCCGCGAGTGAGGATCGCTGGAGCACCCAACATGCGGCAGTGACGGCGCGGGTCTCAAAGCTGGAGCTTGACCAACGCTCCTACGCGGAGGCTCTCAAGGACGGCAACCCCTCTGCCGCTTCTTCGTCTTCCTCTCCACCGTCGACTGCTCTCGAAGCAAGGGTGCAGTCTCTCGCCGCTGAGGTTTCGCGCCTCCAATCCGACCGCCGTGCCACCGACGTCATCGTCTCCGGGCGTCCAGAGACGCCGGGCGAAGACCTCCGTGCGGCCATCGTCCGGCTCTACGCCACCCTCAAGGTACCCCTCGTGTCTGCCGACATCTCCAGAGTTGCTCGCCTGCGTGGTTCTCCTGACGTCGACCGGCCACGGCTGGTGCTCGTCACTTTCATCTCCGCCTCGACCAGGAACTCCTTTCTCACGGCTATGAGACGCAAGAAATTTATTCTTGCGTCCGATGTCGACGCGGCTCTGGAGGGTCGGCAGGTGCGACCTAACGAATACCTCCCGCGTGAGATCTGGGCCCTCCTCAGGACCGTCCGTACGGAGGCTAGGTGTCGCGGTTACCGCCACGTCTGGCAGCGGGGCGGGACGATTTTTGTTAAGAGAGACGGGGGTAGCCCCGTCATCTCTATCACCCAAGCCTCGGACATTCCGGCCAAACTACCGTAGGTAGTTGCGCCGAGTGTCCTGCACGACGTTCCTGCTCGCTCCGTTGCCCTGAGACGGCAACAATGTCTTCGCGTGTGCCACACTAACGCTGGCTCACTACCTGCTCACTTCGCGGTTTTCCGCGACTCTCTTGCGGCGGCATCTCCGCCATAAGACATTGTTGCCGTCTCGGAAACCTGGCTGCGACCGCGCGACGACGCATCTACCTGCGCATTAGAGGATTTCACCCTGTACCGCGATGACCGCGTGGGGAGACCGGGTGGCGGCGTCGGCCTCTACATCCGGAACCATCTCTCCGCGCGTCTTCTTTCTCCTCCATCATCTTCTCTTAGTCAGTCCGATCCAGCGGTGGAATTCCTGTTTCTTGAAATTAGTATAACTTCTTTTTCGCGCGTCGTCGTCGGGATTATTTATCGTCCCCCCCCCCCCCCCCCCATGCTCCCCTTACTCCACTTGAACCGATCTTTGAACAATATATCTGCGGGTACGAGCAGAGGTTGATCCTGGGAGACTTCAATACGAATTTGAACGTGGATTCGCCGGACACCAGCTTCCTTCGGTCGCTGTTCCGGGAATTTAACTTAGTGGTGGCCCCTCACGGGGCCACCCACTACACCCCGACCTCGCCAACCAGGATCGACCTCTGTCTCGTCGGTGATAAGGACCGCATCCTTTTTGTGGGCCAGCTGGGTGGGCCGTTCCTCTCGGGGCACGATCTTATCCAGCTGGTCTACGACGCTAGTGATCCAGGGAGTGAACCGCGTAGTGCTCGCTCCTGGAACATACGTGCCATCGACCCGCCCACCTTGCACGCGACCTTTGAGGAGCTCACCCTTCGGGTGCTGCACAGCTCCTGGGATGCAGTGGACGGGCTGGTGACCGTGTTTTCCGGTGAGCTACTTACATGTTTGAACACTTTGGCGCCTTTGCGGAATTTACTCGCAAGGCGCCCCCCCCCCCCCCCCCCGCTCCATGGATCACTGTGGAAATCAGGCAATTGATGGGGTTACGTGATTCTTTCCGTCGCGTATACTGCAGGACCAGGAGTCTTAGTTCTCTTACCCATTACAGGATTTTGCGGAGCCAGGTGAAGTCTGCTCTTTCTTCTGCTCGTTTGACGTACCTGCGCCAACTCCTTTCCGGCCTCCGCAATCCTGCTCTCTTCCTCCTCACCTCACGCCTGACTCTCTCAACTCCTTCTTTCTTTCGGTCCTTCCGCCTTCTTCGTCCAACCCGCTTCTCTTTCTTCTCTTCCCTGGCCGTTTTGACGACGGCCAGTACCACTTTCCCCACGTCACCCTAGACCTCACACATCGCATCCTTCCCATCAGGCCGTCCATGGTTATGCCATCGGACGGTCTGCCTCCCCTGTTTCTGTCTATGTGTTCCCCCACCCTGCTTCCTCTCATCGTCGACGTCTTTAACACCTCTCTGTCGTCATCTGTTTTCCCCGGTATGTGGAAGCGCGCCTGCGTGGTTCCCATACCGATAATCCCTAACCCTACGGAACCCTCTCACTTCCGCCCTATATCAGTGCTCCCTGAGATGTCCAAGCTCCTCGAGAAGGTGGTCCTTCGCGACGTCCAAGACTTTTTACTACGGTCTGGGCGTCTGGACCACTTCCAACATGGGTTCGTCAAGGGTCGCTCGACCCAGACGGCCGTTCTCACCCTAACCGAGGACGTCAGGCGAGCAGCGGATGGGCGTCGCTTCACCATCCTCGTTTGTTTTGACTTCTCGAAGGCGTTCGATACGGTCAACCATCGCACACTTATGAATATTCTCCTAGATCTCAACTTTTCACTTGCAGTGCTGCGATGGTTTTGGTCGTATCTGTCTGACAGGAGTCAAGCCGTGAGAATCGGTGACGTGCTCTCCTCGTGGGAGTCTGTCAACTCCGGGGTTCCGCAGGGTTCCGTACTGGGCCCGTTCTTGTTTATTCTCTATCTCCTGGGCATCAACGCGGTGATCCACCACTGCCGCATCATCAAGTACGCGGATGACTTGCAGATTTACCTCCACATTCCTCACCACGAGGTTGAGGAGGGGATCTGCAGAGTCAATGAGGACATCTCGCGCATTGTGGCATGGTCGAGAGACCACAATCTCGCGTTGAACCCAGTGAAGACTCAATGTATGATTTTAGGTACGTCGCGCGCGCTAAATGCCCTTGATTTGACCTCCCTCCCTGCCGTATCCGTGGCAGGTGAATCTATTCCTTACTCGAACGTGGTTAAGTCTCTCGGTGTCCACCTCCAGAGCAATCTGGGGTGGCACGAGCAAGTCGTCGGGACTTGTAGTAAAGTCTACGGCGTTCTCTCGTCCCTTCATAGGAACCGACACGCACTTACCCGTTCGCTTAGGGCCAGCCTTGTCAGGAGCCTGATATTTCCGCATTTTGATTATTGTTGTCTGTTGTACGTCGGCATGAATGTTGTCGATGAGGTGAGACTGCAGCGGGCTATGAATGCTTGTGTCCGTTTCATCTTCGGGGTGCGGCGTGATGTTCACATCACTCCGTACTACGAACGACTGGGATGGCTCAAGGTTCGCCAGCGTCGTCTGTACTTCCTCGGCTCCTTCATGTTCGACGTGCACCATGGTAGGGTTCCTGATTCGCTAGCAGCACTGTTTGAGCGAATCTCGGACAGTGGTGCAAGGAGTTCGCCGCGTTCGCGACCGTTACCTAGATCGTATATTACCCCGCTGCATCGGACTGCTATTAGAGGAAATTCGCTCGCGGTGCAGGGTGCTAGTTTCTGTCACTCATTGCCCCTGCTCCTCCGCGAAGCGCAATCCGTCGAGTCGTTCAGAACCGGGCTTCGTCGGGCTCTTTTGGCGAAGTCACGGGCTGAGCGGCTCGGCGGCTATATGTTCGCATTTTAATTCCTGAGGAGCGTCCAGGTCTTGGCGGGATCAGCGGGGCACTCGGCCCATTTACAGCACGAGCTTGTGCAATCACTCTTCCGTGATCTCGTACATTTAAGGTGTGAATGTCGACGATTTGTTTGGCTGTGTGGGTGTATGTGTTGATGGATGTGTCTGCCCCGCGTGAATGCCCCATCGCATACTGTAAATTTTCTGTATATGTTTACTTCACTGTATAATCTTCATTATCATGAGCGTACGGTGTGGGTGACTGTGTGGCGGGCTATGAGTGAGGTACGAGAGCGTTTAGTTTTAAGTTATAATTACTATTATTATATTATATTATATACTGCGACGACGATCCGCGCGCGCCGCCGGCCGTACCCGCACACGCGGCCGGAATCGCTCGCAAAAAGGAGGTTCGATGTTCGCCCCTCGCTGATTTCCCCGCGATTCGCCTAACCCGCGGTTGGGCGCCAGGCCCCCGAAAGGACCACTATTTATCAATGAAGGTGCGAGCTAGGATGTTGGAACGAATCGCGGACGGAAAACAGGCTCGTCTTATCCGGCACGGCTAACTCCGGTCTAGGCCGTCTGGGTCCAGGCTGAGCCCGAGGGAAAGCGCAGTCTGGCTCGGCCGTCGCAGTACGGTGACAACGGCCGAGTACAATATTTTTCCTGAAAATCACGCATGCAAAGAACACACCGAGAAATAACCGCGAAATAAGCAAATTGAACAGAAAGAACGAGTAAACGAATTTATTCCATAAGTAGTGGCCAGTCGCACAGGTTCACAAGATGGCCGCCGAGGCCGGTCGCCGATTTCCGCTCGAGAATCCCGTCTTGTTCGAATTTTGATCCGCGGCCAATCACCGAGCCGCTCGCTCGTCGCGTGTTCCTCGCGGCCAATCACAGGGCCGCTCGTCCGTCGCGTGTTCCTCGCGGCCAATCACAGGCCCGCTCGCCAATGCACGCCGTTAACGCGGCCGCACGCTCTTAACAAAAGACTCGACTGATACCGGGGAGTTTACACACGTCTTTCTGGGCGAGAATTCCTTTGTGGTCCTAATACAGCTATGGCCTGTACCCGATGAGGCCTCCGAGGGCCGGGGCCCCCCCTCGAAGCCGTCGCTCTAGCACTGCGACTTTGTTTCCCCGGTACGTTCCCCCCCAGGACTCTAGCACCCGTTGACCACAAAGAAATTCTCTCCCAAGCACTGCACCGAACCGCACCGAGACCCCACAACGATCGCACGCACACCAAAGAAACGCAAGAAGGAAGAAATGCGCCACTTACCGTCTCCGCCCACCTGCTAACCTGCTACCCAGCTCCTTGGTCTCGCTCAACACGGCCGAAACACACCGTCAAATTATCGCGAACGCGGCCGAAAGACTCTACTGTGCTGTCTATTCCAACTGCTCACTCTGCTCAACGCTCAAAATGGAGACAAACTACCGCAAACGAAACTGTGACTGATCACCACGCACGCCGGAAGTCGAGTGGAGAAGGTTAGCACGCGGTCGGAGACGCGGGCCCATGCCGCTAGTGACGCCGCCTAGAATTGGGGTGGTTGCGCTAGAGAGGTCCCCCGGCGGCCGACAGGTGGTGGGTCCTGTCCTATTTCGGTTATCGATTCTGCGGCCTCGATCCCTCGGGTTGTGCTGCTTCCCCTGGTGGCTGCTCTGCGACTCCTCGTATCTCCAGCTGATCGTCGGCCGTGGTCTATCGGGGTGTCGACCGGGTGATCAATCCGGCCGACCCCACCGGGTTTTCCTGAGACTTAAATACAACAGAGCGAAAAAGGGGTTAATATCGTTTATTCGTCGGTGCATTTGCTTGGCCCTTCGGAACGCGAGCTCCCCTCCGGTCCGGCGTGCGCGGTTAGATTCCGCGGAGGTGGGCGGTGACGGAGCGGGTCAACAAACGCTTCGTCACAATACATATTATACTTTGTTGTATTTTGTTATATATTCTATATGTTCTGTGTATCGTGCTTAGGGGGCACTTGCCCCAGCACGGAAATAAATCATTATCATTATCATATCTCTCTCTCCAGCGCGCCTCCTCCTCCTCCCCCTCATCCTGGGCTTCCGGTTCCACACTCACTCCTTCTCTCCCTGTCGCATCTTCTCCCCCTCTCTCTGACCCTTCCCCTCTTTCCCTCTCCGCCCTCCTCCTTCTCTCCTCCATTTCCCTTAGCCACCCCTCTCAGTTTCCCTGTTCCCCTAATATCTCCACCACCTTCTCTTTCCACTCTCCGTTTCCCCCGCCCCCGTCATTACATCTCTCCCAGACGTGCTCCCACGATTCCTCCTCTCCGTAACATACCCTACATCTCTTCCTCTCCTCCTCCACCCAGTATCTGCTTTCCCTCACTTCATTCCCCAGCCACCACCTTAATAACCTCCTCCATCTGCTCTCTCCCCATCCTTCTCTCAGGTAGCTCGGCACTCCTTCCCCCTTGATCTCCTCATACCATCTGTTGCTTCTCGAGCTCCGAATCCTTTCCCACCTTTCCTCCCTCTGCCTCTCTCTTTCCCTTTTTTCCACCTCCTCCCACTCCCACCCCCTCAGTCCCGCTCTCCTCTCCATCTCTTTCTTCTCCACTCCTAACTCCCTTAATCCCGCTAACCTTTCCGTCTCCCACCTGGACAGTCTATCCCACCCTATCGCTCTTTCTCTAATTTCCACCCAACATCTTCTGGCCCACTCATTTCCCCCTCCCTCTTCCAATTTCCTCTCATATGCCCACGCCCTTTCATACGCCCATGTCCTTACTTTTTCCTTCTGTACTTCCTCCCTGATCATGTAGCCCGGCGTCCTCCTCTCCACCCCCATAACCCATCTCAGGAATCTCTCCTGTACCGCCTCCACCTGAGCCCATTCCCTCCACCCCCACACTTCTGCCCCATATTCTATAACTGGTTTTACCAGCCTGTCCCCCATCCATATCCTCTTTTCCCACTCCTTCCCGTACCGCCTTTTCCCTATCCCCCACACTTGCCCCATCGCCGCCGCTGCTCTTCTCACCCTATCCCTTATCTGTCCCTCTTCCGATCCATTCCTTCTTATCACATACCCCAGGTACTTGTATTCCCTCACTTCTTCTAATTTCCGCCCCTTCCAAGCCCACACCACCTCTTTAATTCTTCCTCCACCCTTCTAACACCTCATTACTTTGCTCTTTTCTGTGTTCAGCACCAACCTCTTCCTATCCAGATAACCCTCTAATGTTTTTATCATTCTTAGCATGCCCACCTCCTCCTCCGCTAACAGCACCAAGTCGTCCGCGTACATCAATACATGCACCTTCTGACCCACTATTCTCACCCCTCCCCACCCCTCCTCACTCAAATCATCCTCTAAGTCCGAAGTGGCCATATTGAATAGTATCGGGCTCATTGGACAGCCCTGCCTGACGCCCCTCACCATCCAAAACTTATCCCCGACCGATCCTCCCACTTTCACCCTGCTCCACGTTTCTCCCAGTACCTCCTCCACCCTGCCCACCAAGCCCTCTCTTATCCCTCTCCTCCTCATCGCCCCCACCAGCTCTTTTCTGTCCAGCATGTCAAATGCCGCCTTCAGGTCTACGAAGAACAGCACTAGCTTCCCGCCCCCTCCCTTCTCTACCTGCCTGTTCATTACGTAGTTCAGTACGGTAGTTCAGTACTGAACCCGGTTTGGCATTGCGGTATTACTCCCTTCTCCTTCGCTTCCTTCCGCAACCTTTCCGCCAACACCGCCGCGTACACTTTGTAGAGTGTCGGCATCAGGGTTACTCCCCTGAAGTCCTCGACCCTCTCCCCTGTCCCGCTCTTCCACACAGGCACCACGATCCCCCCTTTCCAGCTCTCCGGCCATCCTCCTCCCTCCCACACCTTATTGCAACACCTGACTATCCACTTCCTCACTTCTTCCCCTCCATACCGCCAAACTTCGTTCGTGATTCCATCCTCCCCTCCCGCCTTGTTGTCCTTCAAACCCTCCACCACCTTCCTTACTTCTTCTCCTGTAATCCCCGTCTCTTCATCCTCCCCCCTACCTGCCCCCGCCCGCCAAATTGCCCTTCGCTCCACCCCTCCCAGCAGCGTCCTAAAATATTCTCCCCACTCCGTTTCCCCTATATTTTCCCCTAGTTTCCTTTTCCTCTTCCTTTCTCTGTTAATTATCTTCCATACATCTCCCTCCCTCCGCGCCTCTTGTACCTCCTTCTCTAACCTTCTTTTCTCTTCCCCCTTTTTTCCTTCGCACATCTTCTTGTATTCTCTTACCTCCCTTTTGTATTCCTCCTCGTCTCCCCTTCCCCTCCTCCATTTCCTTAATGTTTCCCTCGCCCGTTTTTTCTTTTCCCTGCACTCGTCATCCCACCAACCCCTTCTCATTCTTTCCCCACCCACCTCTCTCCAACAGTCATCTCTTGTCTTCCCAATTGCCTTACATTTCCCCTCAATCTCCTGGTCTATCCCCTCCTCCTCTCCCCAATCCCTCTTTTCCATTTCCTCCTTGAACTTCTCCTTCATCCTTTCTGTCCACCCCACTCTACCCTGCCTCTTGCTCTTCCTCTCCTTTTCGTTCCTCCGCTCCCCATCCCTCGCTCCTATTTTCACCACCAGGGGGTGGTGATCCGAGAGAATCGCTTCTCCTACCTCCAAACTCTCCACCCTTTCCCATGCGTCCTCTCCCCCTAGCACGTAATCAATCACCGTGTTCCCCCTTCCCCCGGTATACAGGGTGAGTCAGTGACCTTGCACCAAACTGAAATCACGTATTTTAGGGGTCAATAGAAGCATAAAAGCCCGGGAACACAAAGTTGAAATCTCAACCCTTTCGGAATTACAGGGGGTTGAAGTTTCAAGTTTTAAAAAATCATATCTTCCGACGGGATAATGCTAGCGTCACGGGTCTTTTTCTAGAATATGTGGGATGGCCGGAGCTATGTGAAAAAAAATAGAAACCATTTAAAAATTATTATTAAGTCGCATTATTATTGATTTTCTTGCAGTTTCTCGATAAAGCAGCAACATTTTCAGGTACGAAAAAAATCACAGTCATTCTGTGATGCACCCAAGAAAATATCGCGTTATAAAAAGTTTAAAATTTTAATAAATGTGGCCAGGATAAATTATTGAAAGTTTTCCGCTAGAGATTCTCAATCCCGAGTTTATGGCTGCATGTGTCACTGCGGCGGTAGAAGGCTCGAAGTCGGCTCGGGTGTCTGTTTGCCTAGGTCAGTTAGGCCCAGCTTATCTCGAGGGCCTGCTACCGAACACCGCAGTGCGAGAGAGAGAGTGAGTGAGAGTGAGAGAGAGAAAAAAGGGTCAGGTTGATGAACTCTACAATGCTGCCATAAACCTGGGATTGAGAATCGCTAGCGGAAAACTTTAAATAATTTATCCTGGCCACATTTCTTAAAATTTTAAAGTTTTCACAACGCGATATTTTTTTGGGTGCATCACAGAATGACTGTGATTTTTTTCGTACCTGAAAATGTTGCTGCTTCATCAAAAAAGTGCAATAAAGTCAATAATAATGCGACTTAATAATAATTTTTAAATGATTTCTATTTTTTTTCACATAGCTCCGGCCCTCCCACATATTCTAGAAAAAGACCCGTGACGCTAGCATTATCCCGTAGGAAGATATGATTTTTTAAAACTTGAAACTTCAACCCCCTGTAATTCCGAAAGGGTTGAGATTTCAACTTTGTGTTCCCGGGCTTTTATGCTTCTATTGACCCCTAAAATACGTGATTTCAGTTTGGTGCAAGGTCACTGACTCACCCTGTATGTGTATTCACCGTACTCATCCCCTCTCACTCCTCCGTTCCATAAGCTCCAATCCGTCCCATTCAACGCTTCCGCCAATATTCTCCCCTCCTTATTTATCTTCCTATCCTTTGATTCCCTCCCGTACTCCTCTTCTACTCCTTTTACCCCCCCCCCCCCCCCCCCCCCCCAACCTGCCTGTCCTCGCATCGAAGTCCCCACCTATCATCCTTATCACATCTCCCCTCCTTTCCTCTGCCCACTCTCTTAACCTTTCCGCCTTTCTCTCTACATCTCCCCTTACATATACCCCCGCTATCTCCCATATTTCGCCTGCCAACGTCACCACCCTTCCCATCCATCCCTCCTCCTCTTCCTCTCCCTCCGCACCACCTTCCTTCAGACACTCCCACCTTACCCCCATTATCATTCCCTATTTTTCTCTTCTATTACGCGTTACCTTTGCTCTGCGCTGCCTTCCGTTTAGTCGTAACCTGTTACATTACTTATGAGAGGTCGCATGGCACATTTATGCCAATAAAGATATTAATCAAAGGGATCCTAAGGAGTTTGTCTCGCCCCTCATGAGCAGTCCTGTGTGTCAGGACGAAGCGCATCTTATCACATATCAACCACATCTCACCATACTTGAAATATCTCCAATTCAAGCACTGTTGTTATTAAATTCCGAAATCTTAAAGTCGGAAAATTGATTGTGCAAACCACTAGTAAGAATTTTGTTCGATGACCAACCTTCGGCAGCTAGATTTACAAAGAATTGCTGCTGATCTGTATGGGTCATAAACGAGCTGAGACACTCCGCAGTTGATATTCTACAAAAAATGAAGCATATTAAAAAAATGTTATTGATTTTGTTCTAGTTTATGTAAAAAGAATTATTTCCGCACAGTTCGATCCGCCTTCTGAAAGATTACGCTGTTGTTTAAGGCGGTAGACACGGGCCGACAGCAGCGCCATTTGTAGCTCCAAATTGTGCTTTCGTAGAGAAAGTTTTTCTATTCTGAAAAATTAAGTAAAATTAAAAATGAAACTCGGAAATAGCTCATTCGATAGGTAAGGGTTCAAACTTTTGCTCTCGGGACGCAGATTTTTGTAATTTTGTCCCAGAATAACGTAAATATGCTTCAAATACCGGACTCAAAATCGCAGATTGCTCCAACTTGCGACACTAATATTTCCGAATAAAAACAAAATTTCAAAAATCCGCTTCCAGAGAACAAAAGTGTGAACCTTTACCTTGAGAATGAGCTATTTCCGAGCTCGATTACTTCATTCTTTATAATTCAAAAACTTGTTCTACGAAAGCACTATTTCGATCGGCAGCATAGCGCGATCCTTTTCTTTCGCATACAAAAGGCACTAAAATGAGACAAGGTGTCTACCACCTTAAGAATGAATGTAGTTCGCTTACAAGTGGCATGCGAACGCGGACGACGTAAACAATTCAAATCGATATATTTATTTATCTTAGTTAATAATATGCATACGTACCCATAAAAGGACATAACTGGGATACTATAACTAGTATCTGTAACGGTACCCGTTTACTTTCCTTTCTGTGTTGTGAAAGCTTTCCCCAAAATTGTTGGTTCGTAATAACCTGCCACTTTTTGAGCAATTGGGGGCCACGTTTTCCTAATATATGACATAAAATACATCAGGCCTGGGTGTGTGTCACACGTATTGTCAGATTACGCTGCTGTTTAAGAATGAATGTATTCCGCTTAAAAGTGGCATGCGTACGTGGACGGCGTACCTGGAAATTATTCTTAGCGCGTCCTAAGAATAAGGACGTAAGCAATAGACAATGGTGTAACAGTGAGGTTGTACGAAAATATCACAAAGTAAGCTGTAACATTATTGTTTGAAGTAAATATTAACATGAAACAATTTAGAATGACTTTCACTTTATAAAGAATCAAAAATATAAATTAATAGTTATCGTATTAACTGATGTCTTTTGGATTCATGTATGGATTGGCAAAATATTCTCACACACAAGGAAAAATACAAATTAATTTTCATCATATTTGATAAATTTACAAAAATTCGCTTCGGGTAAGAAGAAATTTGGTCTAAGGAATGTTAACTCAGTTATGAAATAATAGTATGCCCGGCGGTCATACGAAATGACCGCTGTTCTAGATATTATAAATTTTAATTAAAATGACGATTCCCCCATGTTATGAACAGTAGTATCATCACCTATAAAATAAGAGTATCCCAAAAAAGCATTCAAAATGCAAAGATGTGGGCCAAGTAGAAAGTATGTGATATACAAAAAATATGCCCCCCCCCCGGCTCCAACCGCAATTCTGACCTGACGTGTAACAATGAAACATGATTAAACCAATGTGGGGATATTATTAGTTTCCGAAATCTGATTAAACAAGATATATCATTTCATTTATGCACAATACAACAAATTCATTCTTTATCAATAATAAATTTCAATCGCTCGCTCATTGTAAAGTGATATTATACAAAGAATTTGAAATCCCAGAATGTGGCCGCGTAGAGGCGCTACACAGCACATGTAGCGTAACACCCATGTAGACCTACCTAGCTCCAGCTGACAGTCCTTGCAATTTACTAAAAAATTCATATCCTGCCTTAAAAGTACTTGGCGGCAAAATTGAAAGCAATCGCTGACACCCATAGCCCCCCCCCCCCCCCCCCCGCCACTCACATGTTATCCGAAAAACCCCACACCTCTTCTCGCTATACCTTCCCACAAAAAAACTGGCAGAATTTCTTTTTCCCACTAGTCGGGAGCATGCTTTTCTGCACATGCCTGCGCTAATCTGCAAATATTCACAAATTTACATGGTGCAATAGCATTACTGAGGTAAGAAATTTGTTTGTCCATAGCAATATTGTTGCATTCATATTGAACATAATTACATTTTACTACAGAAGGCACATCACCCGTCACAATACACAGGCCGCCAAGTACTTTTAAGGCAGGATATGAATTTTTTAGTAAATTGCAAGGACTGTCAGCTGGAGCTAGGTAGGTCTACATGGGTGTTACGCTACATGTGCTGTGTAGCGCCTCTACGCGGCCACATTCTGGGATTTCAAATTCTTTGTATAATATCACTTTACAATGAGCGAGCGATTGAAATTTATTATTGATAAAGAATGAATTTTTTGTATTGTGCATAAATGAAATGATATATCTTGTTTAATCAGATTTCGGAAACTAATAATATCCCCACATTGGTTTAATCATGTTTCATTGTTACACGTCAGGTCAGAATTGCGGTTGGAGCCGGGGGGGGGGGGGGGAGGGGGGGCATATTTTTTGTATATCACATACTTTCTACTTGGCCCACATCTTTGCATTTTGAATGCTTTTTTGGGATTTCACTGCCTTCGTATAAACATGAATATGACAGCGATGCGTGTATGTGTTAGAGTTACAAACTGTGCATTCGTTTTTATACATTTAGATCGAAGTAAATCATTCGGTAATGTTAGTCTCCTCCGTCAAAGAAGGAGAAATCTAACCGTTTAAATAATGTTTACTTTCCCGAAATAAATACAATAATAATATACAAGGTAAGTCTTGAAGAATGCTAAATGCAAATATTACCACCAGTTTTAGTAGAACTACTTTATATTTTTTTTTTTTTGTAATTCATTCATTTAAAATTATGATTTTGTTTAAGTGTGTAAATATACAATAATCCGTAGACGATAGTTAGTAACCCAGTATTATATGTGAACGAATGTAATATGTTCATTGGAAATTTTGTAATAATAATATAACTAGCGACGACGTGTTGGAATAATCGACAGGTTACGTAACCGTATGAGTGATTCGAAAGGTTCGTGGTATTGAGGTTTTTTATCTTTCTCATTTGACTTGTCCTATAATATCGATGATTTTGATGATGATACGCTCTTAATTCTTTAAGATTATATTGTTAGCACTGTTAATTTGTAATCGACTATTAATTTGCATAATGTTCTTTAGCACAATTATAAAAATATAATTTTAAAGCATTAAAATCACATCATCATCAGAATCGTGGATATTATAGAACAAGTCAAATGAAAAAGATGAAAAATCTGAATGCGACGAATCTTTCGGGCCACGCATACTGTTTAAGTAACGTGTCGATTACTGAAACACGTCATCACTAGTTCTATTATTATTATAGAATTTCCAATGAACATATTACATACTTTCACATATAGTACTTGGTTACTAACTGTCGTTTAACACGTTAAGCGCCACGCCGGTCCCTAGGGACCGACGTAAAACTTTCCCTTCAGACCTCGCTGATCCGCACGGCCCGGCAGAGCGCGCCTGACGGCTAACTGTGGCCTGAACGGAACGACATAAGAATTCGGCGTGGCGCTTACCGTGTTAACTGTTATTGTACACCTAAACGGAAAAGAAATGAATGTAAACTTATAACGAACATTACCCAATCCACACCCGCCGATTTTAATGAAACTTTTGTCACAGGTAGTTCTCGCAAGAATATTTGACACATGTTTCTTTTTAGCTGCTGACATTCACTTTGAAAGGGTGAAATGAACAATTAGTTGAAAGTTGGGGATGAAAAGTGACAAATGTGGAATATCTTGCAAACTATCGACTGTATAGAAAAACCTCTTATATGAAACTTGTGTGTCTTTTAGCACCCAGTCGATGTTCGTTAATAATTTTTTAAACAAGTTTACAGATTTTGCAAAATTTTGAAAAAACTATTTTTTAACAAAATTTCGCTTGTATCGCTATCAATATTTCCGTTGTTTGCAGGATATTCCACATTTGTTACTTTTCATCCGCAACTTTAATTGTTGATTTCACCCTTTCAAAGTGAATGTCGGCAGCTAAAAAAAAATACGTGACAAATATTTTTTCGAAAACTACCTGTGACCAAAGTTTCATTAAAATCGGCGTGTGTGGATTGCGTAATGTCCCCTGTTAGAAGTAGAACTAAGATTATAATTACGAAGAGAGAACAAGAGCATAAATAGTTAGGAACCAGTACTATACATATGTGATAGTTAGATTCCGGATTTTTATGCAAAATGGCCAGAATTCAATGCTACAAGTATCTGGAAATTACAAATGATTATTGAAAACAAAATTTGAAATGTTTTTTGCAATGTATATACTTCAGGAAGGTGGATAACGCGTTTTAAAAACAACTCCTTACAATTTTATATCAATAATAAAATTCATATTTGCATAAATATCAGGACTCCAGTGATAGTAGGTAATAGGTTACAATTTGTGAGTAATCTTGTGCAGCAGATTAATAGCTTAACATTAGTTCTGTCCTTTCGGAATTGGCCCGCAATAAAATAACATCTCTTAATAATATGCAGTATATTAACTTCAAACTTATGTGAATTAACAAATTATTATCAATGTCTTTCGGTAAATAAGTGAAATACAAAATCAGGAGATACAGGTCACGGTGAGGGTGGACGTGGTGGTGGAAAAAATAGGTAGTGGAGGGCGGAAGTAGAAGAGAAGGTGAAAACCAGGCAGCAGGTGGAGGAGGCCGAGCAGAAGAAGACGATGTGGTGGAGGTGGAGGTGGAGGTGGTGGAGGTGGAGGTGGTGGAGGTGGATGAGGTGGAGGTGGATGAGGTGGAGGTGGATGAGGTGGAGGTGGATGAGGTGGAGGTGGATGAGGTGGAGGTGGATGAGGTGGAGGCGGATGAGGTGGAGGTGGATGAGGTGGAGGTGGATGAGGTGGAGGTGGAGGTGGAGGAGATTGTGAAGGATGGAAGTGGAGAAGGAGGTGGAGGTGGAGAATGGGACGAAGAAAGCCGAACAGGAGGAGGAAAAAAGTGGTGATGGTGGAGGTGATAATAGAGGAAGGGTGGAAGAAGAGGAAGTGGAGGTGGAGATGGAGGTGGAGTAGCGGTGGAGGTGAAGGCGGAGGTGGCGGTGGAAGTGAAACTGGAGCTGGAGGCGGGGGTGGAGGAGGAGGAGGGGGAGGAGGAGGGGGGTGACAGGGAGGAGAGGGGTGAAGAGGTGGAGGATGACTGAAGGGGGTGGAAAGGGTGAAAAATGGACGAGGGGCAGTGGACAAGAGAAAGTCTCGCGAACACGTGGCGAGCGTGACACAGGAAACGGAGGAGACGGAGACGGAGACGGAGACGGAGACGGAGACGATGTTTCTTAAAATTTTAGCTATATTTAAGGTCTATTATCTCCACGATGGATAAACAAATTGTTTATAACAATTATGCAAATTTGTCACCTGGGCATGGACTTTCAGAAATTGTTTATAAAAATTTGAAAAATTAATTTGTTTATGGAGTTTTAACATTGCAAAGACAAGAGTAACTTCTGTCTCCGGAATAGATACAAGGTCTCTTTCTACTTGGCCCGAGACAAGACCTTGTCTCTTGATAAGCTGTTACAGATGACTAGCGTATTATTAATACACTGGTTACTATTGACTGTATCGTATACACATTGCCACGAGAATTTTTTTCTTCTAAATAAGGCTAGTATGCTCCGGCTAGCTCGAAAATTCGTCGCGGACAAAGAAAGACCCCCGAGGTCCTCCTCCAAAATCACAGAATCCTTAAAACCAAAATCCGTTGGGCGCCAGGTATCAAAGTGCCGCGAGCCGAAGCTCGTTCGAAACAACTACCAAAATTGACTCTATTTACTACTTCCGAAAAATGAATTCGAGAATCTCCTATGACTACCGAACGAAAAATCGAAATTTACCTCAGAGGCGGACTACGCGGAAGTGAGTTTGTTCTATCGAGCATTGGTGGAAATACGGCACAAATTAGGAAACTCACACACAAAAATCAAACTCAAAATTTCTCCATAAATCCGAGAGTTGGTAGAATTTATTTTACGACATCGCCTTACGGCGGAATTACAAACGCGATATTCAAGTTCGACTCTCGATACAACACGCGGCACGCACACGACGCAGTTACGATACCACTCATCTTCGACAAAAGGAATCGAGTCGGAAAATCTACAGCGGGATAACCGGAGAAGCCGGTAAAACTCCTCAAATATAACGAATACATCGTGATTCTACCGCGACAATAATCTATAGAGTGTATTGTATTTTATAACCGTTACGTAATCGCTGCAAATATATTTCTTGTTAGTCGGTATGCCGGTGCTGGAGATTCTGTTGAGGTCCCAATGAAACGTACTTTATATTTTTTTTAAATCTGTTTCCGTAATTTCAGTAATAGAAACTATTATATGATTCCAAATTTCCTTGGCCCACGTACTTGGCAGACATTAATTTCACTACTTTTTCACGCCATAAAACCACTGCGCTATATGTACTTGGCGCGTTTTTCCACGTTACATGCACGATGTAGTGTCATTTTTTGGGGTTAAGGAATATCTCGAGCAGCTAAGATATCCTAAATTTTGTGGGTTCTATTTCCCTTACTTCCTCAGTGTTGTTCGATAGACAGGTGGTTAAGAAGATGCAAAGAAACTCGTGATTGGGAATAAAAATAAGATCGCTATATTCTATTAATGATATATAAAATGAGTCTTACAAAAAGTGTTCAGTGTTAGTATAGCTTTGTTACACGGACCTTGGTTGTTGCTCGTCTGTTCACGCACTGTTTTCGCTGGTTACAATATGGTTTAAGAACTAAGTGTAATTTTGGTCGAAAGTAGCTGTGTACGATCTCCCTCAAGAATAACCCCGTATTCTCGCGTCTGGTTTCGCTTCGAAGGTGACTAATGCACGATCTACTACTATCTGGGCAGAGATTCGCCCTTAGGAGGTGATCAAAAACTGATGACGACGAGGCAGTTTTTGGGCGAGCTTGTATACCCAAAAACCGTCTCGGACTGGGGAAAACTCTATGGTTTTTCCATCGGAAGGTGGTGTTTGAATGAGAAAAGGCAGGTGGAACTGACCTGCGGTCCGGTTTTCCAGTTTGGGGGGTTGTGGAATGCGGGGGCGGTTGCCTCGAAGCAGAGGCTGAGCTACCAAAAACCGGTTTTCTGCGCGAAAAAGTGACCCTAAGTGGAACGATTCCAGAATATTCTATAATACTCAAAAGGAAAAATTGCCTGAGAAAAAGTGAAGATGTAACACGTGTGTAAATACTGTTTGTGGCCCTTCCGCAAGGACTCTTTACCACCGACATGTATATTAAATAATTTATATGTGGACAAAGCCTTGAACTCAATGGATACGTGAAATCAATGCGAAAAATTATTAATACAACGAGCAAAAGCTTCCCAAATTGTGCAAACTATGGGAACAGTATCCAAGAAAAATATACCACATTCACATTACCAGAAAAAAGTTAAAGGTAGAACCTTTCATTTGCCGTTACCTCTCCAGGAACCGATAAACAAAATTTGTGGAGAAATGGACCCAATTAACACTAATCACGAATTATACATATTAGTACGTGGTGTGCCGACAAAAAATAAAGTTATATGGGAAAATTTAGTAAATATTGAAGAAGTATACAAGACATTAAAGTGGTTGAAAGAACACAATCCTTTTTATGCTAAAATCCACTTGCCAAAATCAGCTTGGAAGTTGTTATCAGATAATTTAAATGAAACTGAATATCAGTTGGATAACAGTAGAGAAGGCGCCGCAATGTTAATGCAAATTAAAGGTGCAGAATCATATTATGAGCAATTTACTATTCATCATTTGTACGAAAGAGAATGAACATCGACTCTACATCATTGTATCAAACTTTAAAAGTTCAAGGTGAACCATTGGACAACAGGGAGAAAATTTTGGACCTTTTATGTTTTCCTGACCTATTTCCGTTTGGCAAAAATGCCCAACATGAAAGTAGACCAGTTCATCTTGCAGACAGTGAGTTTATTAAATTTGCGGTTAATGTCAAAACATCCGCAATTTCGGTTGAATATACAGTACATTTTTTACTTGTTGAATAATTCCAACATAAGACAATTAAATAGCGGTATTTATCACAAATTGAACATGACAAATCCTAGAGAGCGATACACAGCGAAAAGTTTCATGGAAGCTATGTCAAAAGAGCAACTAGAAGGAATTATAAATACAATTTTCTCTAGACTGCGTAATACAGAACAATTTTGGCGAAGACCGCGATCTGACCTGAGCTGCATGATTTATCATTACGGACCAGCTACCTGGTTCTAAACTCTAAGCCCAAGTGAATGGTTATGGTCTGAACTGAACTTATTGCTTCCGACCCAATCTCTGTATCGAGATTTATGGAGAACAAGTTTCATGCCATGCTCGATTTTATTTGTTCCGCTAATCATCTCATCGGTGAAGTAACACATTATTTCTGGAGACGCGAATATCGAAGTAGAGGCACTCAACAGTTTCATCTCTTGATATGGATAAAGGATGCACCGGTAATTGGCGAATCGCCTAATGAGGAAATTGCTGCGTTCATTTTGAAATACATCACATGTAGATTACCGGATAAGAATGTATCGCCATCGTTGTGACGCAGAGTCGACACGCATCAGCGTCATGTCCACAATAGCTATTGTTTGCGAACTAAAAAAGTGAAAAAGCGCGTTACTCGTATTTGCCGATTTGGATTTTCTCATCAAATTACAGATATTCTAATCTTGAAAGATTTAGTATCTGCAGTAGCTGGTAGAAAACAATTAAAGGCTAAGAGCCGATTTTACGATGTCCCTCGTAAAGAGGAAGAGAAAAATATTAATGATTACAATCCCGTAATTCTTACTGCGTGGGTATTTTGAATTGGTATTGTACGAAATACACGACGAAATCTGAATCGAACTACGCCAACGATACATTTCAAGCGATTAATTCCACAGAATCAATACGCAGTCGTCTCTGGAATTTTGGATTACATGCTTTAAGTAATAGGGAATGCGGAGCCTCAGAGGCAGCATATTCTCTTCTTGGACTTTCATTGTACGGAACTGATCGACATACTGTAATTCAATGGTTGGATGTGAATCAAATTATATATCAGAAGATAAAAACACGTGAGCAGATTAAATCATTAGACAACGTTTCGACCGATATCTTTTGTAAATCTATAGTTGACAATTATTATCCTGGCAGGCCTGCCGAACTAGAGTCATCGAGTCTTTACAACTTCTCTAAATGGTTTGATATTACGAAAGTAAAGCCTAAAAAGAGGTTTTACGTGTTCACAGCTAATGATTGTAAAGAATCAATATATTAAAAGAAGAAACCGATCGTATTTACTTAATCATTATAAATACAATGTTAACACATTGTTGACCGGCAATTTTACTGAAAATTTATCTCATGTCACCGGCTATTATTTCGTAATTGGATGTGGAAGTAAAACAATAAAAATAAACTTTAATAAATTTTATTTATTATTCAACTTTTAATATTTCTTTTTCGTATGATAAGCAGTATAACAATCACCTACGTGTAATGGTACACAACAGCTTTTACAAATATATCTAGTTTCGCTTCGTTTTCATTGTGAAGAGCATACTCTACACGATCTAGTCGGATTTCCTTTTCTGGCAGTGACCATTTTTTCTAAGACGTGGTCTCTTACTTGTCCGGAACGTCTGAAAGGAGGAGTCTATGAAGTTAGCACCCCATTTTTTGAATTTTGCATTTTTTCTTGTTGTTCCAGGTTGCTCTACGTTTGTTCTATATTGTTCCAAAGTTAGAAGTTAGAAATCCGAAAATCCGCTGAATAAAACGAAAAAAACCGTTCATTTGGCTGGCACCCCATTTTTTGAAAATTGAACTTTTTTTATGGCATTCGATTGTTCTAGTTCTTCCAAACATTGTTCCAAAATATTAACTGATTCGAGCAACAATTGGCAAAGTTATTGCAAAAAGACGGTTTGAGCTGTGTTGCGGATTGCGCTAAAGAGAACCCTACCTTACCTTAAGATTAGGTTAACTAGTTGATAAGGACGACTCGCGCGGCGCCATCGATCAAGGATCGATGGCCAGATCGAAGAACCGCTCGTGACGCATGCGCGTCGTCGGTTCCTGGCAGCGTGGTCGCATATTGGCGGCCATTACAGCACTTATGTTTCGGCTTTCTTGGCAGTTACACGTGATTTTCTAAAAGACTTATGCTTCTCGGACTTCTCAATAACTTGTTCTCTACGATTTGTGTCTCATTTAGTAACTGGATAGTGCTGGATTAGTGTACTCAAAATAGTGTAAGTGTTGTGCTCATCGCGCGTGAATTTACGCCTCACGTGCACCGCGCACGTGGATCGACACCCACGTGCTACTCAAAGGTACTGTTCATCTCGAACTGCTACAGCTCAGCTTAATAAATTGTTAACTTTCTCTGCTAGTGCTCTCTCTCTCTCACATCTAAATCTCCTCTCCGCGAACCCACTAACTCTTCTCACGTTTGTGCGCGGGCAATTTCTCAAACAAGCTGTGACGTAGACAATTTGACATTTTCAGCTATAATTCGGGTAAAATTGAAGCTAGCGTCCTGAAACCTTGGAACAATGTTTAACATAAATAGAACAACTCAGGACAACAGTTTGGACGACAGAACAAATCTGCAAATGGACTTTGTTAATGCAAAATCTTAACTTTTTACTATCTCGGGTTGCAAACTTGTTCTGTCGACCTACGTTCTGTTCTGGGTTGTTCTATCCTTATTAGATATCGTTCCAGAGTTCCAAATCGCTAGGTGCTGTGACGTTGCACTTTGCAGGAATTAGTAAATCCCCGGCACGGGAGTAGCGACGAGCACACCTCGGGGCCTCACCAAAACCATGAACGCCGACTAATGCCCGGTGAATCCTTTTTTTCTTGCCAATGACAACCACCGAGGACGACGATCGGAGCCCAAAGCCGCAGGGACTGCTCCCAAGAGTCTGCAGAGGAGGCCGGATTCCCGCCCGGAGCGCGGTAAATACCGGACGTCCAGCGGGGGAAGAAGTCGCCGCGGCCGGCGCAGGCCCCGTCAAAATTGGGGACGGGATACCTCGCGGTACTCCAACCCCAAAGATTCCCGGGGGGAGGCGGGTTGGAGGGACCCACTGGCCCCAGGGGGGTTGGTGCTCGGTAGCGCGGGTCGACTACCCTTTCCGACCCTGCTGGACCGGAACGAGAAAAACGATACAGGAACGTGGAAGAACGGCAGCATCCCGCGGAGGCGGCAAGAAGAGGGCCCAATTTTCCACCACCGATCAGGCAGAGCAGTCCAGGGCAGGAGTCATCAATTATCGACCATCAATTTATGGCGTGGCGTTTCATGAGGTTTCCGGGGTGGGGGTAGTCGCGATAATTAGCATGTGCAGGAGATCCTCGCGGATCGTGCGGATCCGCGAGGAGTCCTCTTCGATCACCGACCGCCGACGAGTGCAAACGTGAGAAAAGAACAGTAGTAGTGCGTTTTTGAGAAGAAGGGAAGCGACGAGAGAGGACAGCGAACACCCGAAGCAGCCGAGACGAGAAAAATGGTGAGGTAAACAGATTAGCCCTTTTCGCGTTGCGAGCTTTATTGCGTTGATATTGATTATTTGTGTTATTGGGTGATCCATTATCTCTCGTTCGGCCGCGTTCAAATTAAATTCCACGTCTCGGCTCCCTCTCCGTATCGCTTTGCGAGTATTATAAGAAAATTGTCGTCGCGGTAGTCGAGTGTATCTGTTCCGGGAGTTGTAATGATAGGATTTAACGCGTGTAATTCCGCCTTAGGGCGAGGTCGTTCTTCAATAAATTGTGCCGACTCTCGGAGACCGAAATTTTTGTGACTTTAATTTATATTTCGCCTTATCCAGTCCTGACGATCCTCTCGAGTAACCGACCCCACCCGCTGAGTTCGTTGGTATCGCGCGTAATTTCGACTTGGGGAAGAATTCGTTTTTCGGTGTGTGTGGTCGAGACTCGGTCGCGTAGACCAACTGTATCGCGATTCCAGTAGTATAAATTAAAAGCGGGAGAAATCTCGTGGCACGCGAGTGCCTGGCGCCCAGAGGAGTATCGACAGGAAAATTGATCCGCGTTTTCCCCAAGTCGAGTCCAAGGAAATTTTTTTTGTTCGCGTGAAGTCCCGCTAGCCAGGGCAGTCTCGCGAATTAGGTGCGGACTTCACGTGACAGTGCATTATTACACGAAATATTTAAAAATTAAGATTTTTGCAGTAACAAACTATCATTTGCAGACTTGTTTTGTCGACGATACTACTGTTCTGCGTTGTTCTATACATATGAATGATTGTTCCGGAGTTTCAAGTCGCTAGCTTCAATTTTACCAGAAATATTCAAAAATTAATATTTTAGCCACTCGTAGTAAAGCACGAGTCGGTACTCGACAATTCCGTATTTCACATTTTTAGCTATAATTCGAGGAGAATTGAAGCTAGAGTCATGAAACCTTGGAACAATGCTTGAGAAGGATAGAACAACAGGGAACAAGAGTTTGGTCGCTGGAACAAGGCGGGAACACGTAGTTTATGCTTGCGAGAAAATATTAACAGTATATGAATAAGGTTGACGGAAGTGGAAATATAATAACTAATTGTAGCTTAGACGGTAAGTATATGTACACTGGACGGTAAGTATGTATATATTCGTACAACTAAATCGTATCTGATATTTGTCAGCTGGAAAGAAATGGATGTATCGATTCGGGAAATGCTGTAAATCCTATTTACCAAGTACGTGTTGGAATGCTGAAGGGGCAGATTGAGAGAATATTTGTGTAATTCATTCTACCGCAATTTGCAACAAGATGGTAAACAATGCAGCAAAAATTAGAAAACTGTTCTCTCAATATATCCATTCAGGATTCCCACACGTACTTGGTAAACAGGATTTTAGAATTTCAGGAGTTCGTCTATCAATCGGGAAAGTTGATTTGAACGGTACTAGAAATACTACAGTGAATGAAATGAATACGGAATTGAAGTGGATTTTGGAATTGGGTCGAGAAATGACGAATGCGTAAATTGAGGTGAAAATGAAAAAAAAGATTTATTTTCAAATAATAGTTAACTATTAAAAAGTCACGTCCGATTATTACATAATAATAGTAATATAATAATAATAATTGGTGTTTAATATCCGTTTGATACGCGCTAGTGTTATGGAAGAAATGTTTAAAGCCGACTCGCCCGACTGAGTTGCGTGTTCGGTCATTTCAGTCAATTCCAACAATTCATTCGCGAGAGAACCAAACGGCGCATGACAGGTAAGTTCTATAAGAAATTATCCTGCACGCCACCTAGTACGACTCGTCTTCGCTTTCCTGGAGAAAGCATCGAAGACGAGTCGTCACTTGCATGCCAAACACCGAGCTGAGCAGAAGGAAACACACGAGCGTTACTCCTCGCTGCTGTATTCCGCCAGCTCGTAAACACTCGCTCCGCGAGAATTTGCATGTACTTTGTTTCAACGGAATCCCTTCGTGGTTGCTGCCGGAAATCAGTCAGATTTCCAGCCAAAAGAAATAGTTGAACTCCCGATTATTGCGGTCTCGCGATAATCGGCTCACCGATTGTTTCGCGGCCACGAGCGTGACGGAACACCGGCTCGCGCGTCACGAACGCAGGCTCCACCGGGTCACGACAAAGATTTATGTCTTTGTCGTAGCCGAGATCATTTGATCACGAAGAGAAAAACTCTTTTCTCTCGCTTAGATCAAAATTTCACCGAGAGCTTACAACTCTCGGCGAACTAAGTATCTCGACTCGGGAGTTAAACAAAATTAACCAATTAATTTCTGATGTTGAGTCGTTTAACCTAGCATCAAGAATTTAAAATTCAATACAGTCCGCTATTTCGAATAGATTGGGAAGATAGCGATTGCGAGTGTTTCGCGCTTGCTATCGTTCAGCCTGAACTCAGAATATTGACATTTATCTATTGTGCTTTTGTTCCAGGATTACACGCCTCGCCGACAGCCACCGCAGCTGACTCGCCGAGCGCCGAAGAGACATTATACATATAATAATATTGTATTTTCTTAATAAAATTGTGTTCAATTGAAAATTTGCCGTGTGTCTAATAAAACTTTATTCTCCCTCATTTCCGCTTCCTTAAACGATCCCTCGAACCAAGTTGCACTTCGTGCGCGAACGCCGAAGTCGAGCAACTCTAAAACAATTGGTTTCAAGGAATAATATAATAGAGTCTTACATCTAGTTGTGCTATGTAAACTAGTGCTATGTAATCTAGTTGTTCCATATAACAACTTACTCTACGTAACTAATCCCATCTTTACAGTAATAATATAAGACCTATGCTAAATCTTATAACACCTAAACTGAATCTTATCTAATCTTATCCGACTAATTCTAAATCTAATTTAACCGATTCTTATTGAGTAATTTTGTATTATTGAGCCTCTTCCTCCACAGCCTCTTTCTCCGCGGCCTCTTCCTCCACGGTGGCTTCCTCCACGGCCTCTTCGCAGCGGAGGAGGACGATCGCCATATCGTACTCGGTACCACGACGCTCGCGCGCGGCCGCCCCCACGATGCTTCCTTCTGCGAACGACTGCACATGTAAGAATTGAAAATGAAATTAAACATGGTGATGAGTTACAATTACATTGGAAATCTTAAAAGAATCAAGTTACTGAGGAAAATAACGGCTTTTCGTAAACGCATGTGAAACATCGCCTTTAGAGTGTAATTACAATAATTGAACTTTACTATAATATAAAAATAAGAAAAGTACATACCTCTGCTTTGCTCAACCTCCATGGGCAGCTGATCTTGTGACCGGCGTGGGACCGGTCGCGGCGGCAGCTTCGAGCCTTCTCCATTCGGCGGGGCCTCTTGCTGCTGTGACTGCTGCTGCTGTTGTTCTTGCTGCGGGTGTTGTTCCTGCTGCTGCTGCTGTTGTTGCTGTTGCTCCTGCTGCTGTTGCAGCTGCAGCCGAAGTTGCTGATGTTGTTCCTGGAGCTTTTGCTCCATCTGCCGCGTATAAAACTCCCGCATGGAGGCCAGCTGCGCTTGGTGCGCTTCCTCTTTGCGGCGTAAAATTTCCGCGACTGTCTCCAAGTTTGCACGATTACCCTGTTCGTCCATAAAATGTAAATTTGTTTTAACATGTTACGCATAGAGTTGATAGTTCAGACTGATGCACTTGCCAAGGGACTGTTATACTTACTTGCCATGATGTGATGCTCCAAATGCGGTTGTGGCTACGCGGAACGTTGCTGTCTAGTCACCTGTGGATTTTGGAACTCGACTAAACCCAAGTCTTCTCCTGACACTCCAGGTAAATTCGGAAACTCTTCCTGATGTACATAATGCAGCAACGCCTCTACAGCCTTTTTCGTGAAGGACAGTATTGGTAGAGGGCGAAGGTGGTAAGGGTGAGAAAGTCCCTTTACAACCACCTACTTTGAACCAGCACCGTAGGCCAAACGATCGTATGGTTTTCCCCAAAATTGGTAAAATTTTCATCATTCAGAAGTAACCGTAAATGTATATAAAATTCGATGCACTTTGATCCATGAAGCATTTTAACAAAATTATAATGGTGGAAAAAGGCACAATAACACAGACTATCGGAAGGGTGAATTACAAATTTTCAAATCGCAAGTTCTGTCTTATCCATTTTGGAGATAGAGCAAATTTAACCGGCACGCGCTCTAGGGCTCAGTGTCCATGGGGGAAAAATGGATTGAGAGTAATGAGTGTGTGGTAATAGTTGAAGTTACAAGTTGGAAAGCCGATAGTTACGTCGTCTTCTGAAACAGAATCTTAAGAATGATGATTCATAATACATAACCAATAATGTATAATTATTACTGTTATCGAAAAATTGCATTTTTATATAGGAACCTGACATATCACACTAGTGTGGGGGTAATCTCAGAGACGTGGGAAAGCAGAACACGGCAAAGCAGGTCTGGAAAATATCATTATTGCCCTGGTAGTAAAGGAATAGTTTCTTTGTTGCAAAATAACTCTCCATAATGAGAGGGACAAATGTCATAGTCGTCGAAGAATTCTGCGAATTCTGTATAAGCCTCTCGTTTTCCTTGCTCGGTCGCTCGTTTATTTCTTCGTTCATTCGCTTCCTATTTTCCCCGTTTTATTGCATGAAGATTTGACGAATTCAATTTCAAAAAAGCTTTTTCCTTCTACTTAAACGTATACACTTGGTTATCAGCACACATTTCTGATCGCAGAGTCGTTTCGACTGTAATCATTTCTGTGAGACACGGTTAGTCGTTCGTTTCCACGACGACACAATTAGTCGTTCGTTTCCACAATGACACGATTACTCGTTCGTTTCCACGACGACACGATTAGTCGTTCGTTTCCACGACGACACGATTAGTCGTTCGTTCCCACGACGAAACGATTAGTCGTTCGTTTCCACGACGACACGATTTTTCGTTCATTTTCTAGTTCTTCCTCTATGGAAACAATACATTTCCGCGATCTTTAGTCTCTCACACAAATGCACAAGTGTGGGTTTACCTCTGTATCATTTGCAACGTTTACTGTTTTTTTGTGCAAGTCATCAAATAACAGCCATTTGTGGCTGTTTACATAGGATATATAATGTCCTGGAGATGTGAGTTTTGCACCTCCTGTAAGATGGATCACTCCTGCCAGACGATAGGTTACCGAATTCAATATTATTTCTTGCTGAAAGAGGCGCAGTTTCACTTTGCAATTTGTGCCGTCCGTTGTCTCAATAAATATAATATTCCCGTATTTAACTGTAATATTCGTGTCAGCGTGGCAAGTTTTACAAATACTATTCGTTGCTACAGAACAGTCGTCTATGGCATTCTGCAAATGTTCAAATCCCATTTCTTGAAGAATATTAAGATTTATGGGCAAAATCGTTCCTTTTGATTCTCTTACCGAATCGCATTTTTCACAATTTTTAGTCACATTATAAGTGTAATCGTCTGTAAATAATTGTTCGCAGAGGTACGAAATGTTCGATACTGCATCGATTACAACAACACCGGGCACGTTTTCAGTCACAAAACATTCAATTTTTCGCAATAGTTCCGCCCTTTTCTTATAAGTTATGTTGGTGGCGCCGCTTTTGAGATATACCATTAAGAATTCGAGACTCGGTGTTGAACTACAATTAATAATACGGTTGAACGTCTCGTGCGTAGCAGCAGAGGCCAAAATGTGAAAGATGGTATCAAATCCGCAAGTGTTTTGCACGACATATTTTTTCCCCTTTTCAGAAAAAGAGGGACACAAATTTCCATTTTCTAACACGTTTAAACGCACAATATTTTTTTTATTCATTTCTGTCAAATTCCAATCTGGTTGGCCGTCCAAATACGTCCGTCGTCTTTTTTCGGGCTGTTCTTGTTGCGCCAATTTTGCTGGAGTACCAACTCCTGTGGACTGCAAGTTATATTCGTTTCGTGAATATCTTCGTTACTATCGGACATATTATCGTTCTCATTATTCCCGTTATTAATTAAGAACTCGGCTTCGCCTGAAACAGTTGGCTTCTCGTATTCAGGAATGGGCAATTCCTCATTTACGCCGATTTCAGATAGCTTTTGTGCTGCAGCTAATTTTGCTTTTCCTGAAAATGATCCTAAGTGTATACTTACAAATTTGTCAACGCGCATCGGTCTGCACTCATTTCTCAATATCCGGTGTTTGAGATCATTAAATTCGGATTCAACAGCCGAGGAACTTATATGCACGTCTTTAAGGCCGAACGCACTTGCCATTGTATTCGTGAATAAGGGAAAGTAATGTAATAGTTGTTTCAGCTTCGTAGTTATACCGGGCGCATAATACGAATTTATCGCGCCCCTTGACGACCAGTGACAGCTGCATCTATTGTTCTGTCGAATAAAATTGTTATCCACGTCTTTATTTCACTGGGTGCCAGATCATCCGTCTCATCAAACATCGCGACCTCCGGTGTGGGTGTATCTGTATCAGACTGTACGCTTTGATCTATCTCGGTGTTCCCTTTGATTATATTTAATAATTTGTTCAGCGCCAACTTAGCCGAACTTTGTGAATGGTCTTTTCCCATGAATCCGCTGCCCTCACTATTGCATACCGTTAGTATCCACTTAATCATTTCTTCCAATTCATGGAAATTAGTTAGCTTCGTAAAAGACGCTATAATCGTAATATAAAATCGTTTTACCCGCGGGTGTAAATGTTTTAATTCAGCCCATCGGGAAATCATGTGTATGTAATGAGAGATGTCTAATCGTATCAGACAGGTTGGTAATCTATGCGGTAGCTTGTTTAAATAACAAAAGCATTGTTGCAGATAGTCTTTCAAACTCCTACATTCCCCAAATGCTCTAGCCACTGCAGCCAATAGCGACTTATCAAAATCGCAAACTACTTCCTTCGGATATGGAAAATTCTGCTTGTGACTGCACCCTATCCTTATGATTTCCGTGAACCAATATAAAATGGCACTTGTATGTTGGACCGCGCTTAGCATTTGAAAAACTGGCATTTTTGCCGTCGGAGTCTCTATTACTATTTGATACAAATATACATGGGGTGATAATTCTCTGGTCGGCAGCTTTAATTTCTTCACTAAGGTTCCTGTTGTATCAACGCAAATAAAATTAGAATACTGTAAATAAATCGCCATTTGTTCTTGGGTCCAGTAGTGGACATAAAAAGGGTGCGCTCCAACGGCGTGAATATGCCCAGCGTGCGTTCCTAGCATCATAGTTATTAAATTTTGCACCGGATCACTAGCTATTACGCCCAATGTTTTGTTTCGCATCTCTTCCTTTGCCTTCCGCAATACATTCAGATTTGGCAAATGCGCTGGCTCCCGGTTTCCAAATGCCATTACTTCATTTGCTTCCTTTCTGCGCCACATACTTGGCAAGACGTTTCCATCAACCATCTCCCTGCATACTTTTATTCGCCGCGCGCCTTTTAATTGTCGTTTTTTCTTATGTGTTACGGATTCATCAAAATTAACTATGCTACACTCCATTTTAATATTATTTTCGTCCGCAGGTCGATTGATAACACACCCCTTGAAGCTGGCATTGCATTCCGGACATTGCGCGAGTATCGTCAAAAAAATTCCAGATCTCGAAATCATGCATTTTTTGAAATTCAAGGCGCAGGGTAGCTTCGTAGCGGCATAAATTTCCGAGTATAATTCATCGGTCCATACTTTCCGCTGCAGAATGTTATAATGCCTTTCAGTTAACACCGCGTCTGAATAAACTACTTCTTCGGGAGCAATTTTTAACCAAACTTTCGGAGATATAGTTAACTCAAATATGATCTCATCCGGTTTTGAATTATTTGAACTATCATCATTTTCTGACTCGATATTTGACGCATTGACCTCAATATTATATAGGCGTAGAGTTTTCTCCCAAATACCGATCCTATTGTTCTTTAAAATAACATACACGTACTTGGGGGACACATGGCTCGATTGATCTACATTTTTACTGATAATATCGCTTATTTGCGTGTAGACTGCGGTCGATGTTCCCGGCGATCGCGAAAATTGCAACATTGTAACACTTGACCACGTCGACCCATAACTTTGTTGCTCTTTCGTATAGAAGGCCCGAGATCGCACGTCGCTTGTCGGGATGTCGACCGGGTGATCAGTCCGGCCGACATCGCCGAACTTTCCTGTCTCGAAGGTACAAAGTAATAAATGGGGTTAATAATTTTCCTGTTTGCGGTGCGCTTGGCCCTTCGGAACTCGAATCTCCCCCGTCCCGGCGCGCGTAACAAGTTATCTCACGCGGGGGCTGGCGGTGACGGAGCGGCGACGAAACACTTCGCCACATCCTTCCCCCCCATTGGGGAGGCTCTGTGGGCCTCTTGCGTCCCTCCGGCTCCCGGGCTGTGGGCTCCGGTCTCGGCTCCCCGGCTCCACCCCCCGAACGACCGTTTCCCCCGATTCGTTCCAAACGGCCAAGACTTTATTCGCGGGCAATTGCCACTGGACTTGCACTTCTTCCCAAAACTTGTACCTGCCGTTTCCTCCTCACATCCCAAACACAACTCATTCTTTTATACCAATTTCTTCAATTTATTCTGTCTCCACTCACAACGCTTTATACAAGCTAGTTTTACTCATGACAGTTACACTTTGTTTGACTAGTAGGGTTTTGGAAAGTGTCCCTTTTTGCGTGGCCTATTACCCTATTGAATTCTCATTCATACATTCTCTCATTCACACGGGCCCTTCACTCATTCTAACTTCCATTCACACTCGTAACAAAAGGAAATGCTTGACTAATTGTGACAAAAAAAAAAAGATTTTGGTGTAGGTAATAGGCGGGGTGGACGGAAGGTGATCTCCTTGTCTTTTGCCGTTGACTAGTTGTGGTTCTCCTCGGCTCCGCTCTTCTTTTCCTTAAGGTGCCCTGATGTTCTCCCTGCGCACCTTTCCCTTCCCCCCCATTGGAGGGCGGTGGAGCTCGTAGATGTTGATCTTCTAGGTTGTTTTTGGGGCTCACGCCCCCGCTGGTCTTCCACGGCCCTGGTGGTGGTGGCCACCTCCTCACCTCTTCTTCTCTCCTCATCGGCCGTCGGTGGTCACGGCCGACTCCCCCATGGAGCCCTGGTGGTCGTGGCTCCTACTGGCGTCCCCTGGACGGCCGCTTATTGTTTCTTCCCCAAGTGGGGGTTCTTCGGGGATGGGCAGTCGTGGTTCTCCCACGATCGGATCCCCTGACGGCCACAGTGGTAGCAGTGGGGCCTCGTAGGCTTGCGGCACCACCCCGCCATGTGCCCTTGCTGGCCGCAGTTCCAGAAGCGTTTGGGCGGCTCGGGGAAGAGTCTCTCTTCCAGGATGGCGAGCGGGGCCCTACCCAGTTCTCTCAGGGTCAGATACCTCCCTCTGATTCCACGGCGCCTCAGGTGCGGATCCCTGTCCGCAATTAGCAATAAGGGAGCAATTAAGAGAGAAGGCATAATTTCTGTAAAATGGATGGACACGAAGGAGGTTTTTGTAATGTCCAATTGCCATTCTGATGAGTTGACGACTACGGTTAGAACCCAGAAAGATGGTACTCGGAAGAAATTGGATTGCCCGTCAATGGTAAGCTTTTATAATGAGTTCATGGGTGGGGTTGACCTCTCTGACCAACTGGCAACATGCTACGTGGTGGATCGCAAATCCGGAAAGTGGTGGAAAAAGTATTCTACAGACTACTGATGACCTCGGTTGTGAATGCGCGTGTTATTAACCAAGCTGTCACTGACCGAAAACGTCCCTTATTGCCATTCCTCGTTGCTGTTGCTGAAAGTCTTGTGAAATTTGAAACTCTAACCGAGGAACTGAATACGCAACCGCATTGTTCCTCCGAATTCACGTCATCGCCATCACAATCTAATGAAAACTCAAGACTCACGAATGTTGGAGAACATTTGCCAACTGAGGGAAAAACGCGAAGAAGATGTGCGTGGTGCGCAAAAAACAAAAAAGAGGCACGGTCAAAATTGTTGTGCACCTTTTGCAATGTTCCACTGTGTAAGCAGTGTTTCAAGCCATATCATAACCTCAAGAAATTCAGGCGATAGTTACCCCACCATCAATTTCAATATTTTCTTCGCATGATATTTACCGTCCATGAGTTATTGTTCCTATTTTATATAATATCTCATTATTGTAAGTTATTTATTGTTATTATTATTATTTATTATTTTTATTCTTATTTTATTCTTTCATAAATAAATGATTTTATCATACTTACGACCTGTTTCGTTGAATTTGAAATATAAAAATTATGGATCCCACGACTATTATGACGTAACGGGGGGATAGAAGCAGTGGGACATATGCTGTCCCAGCACAAGTGACTCTAGGATTACGGCCCGCACATACCCTGTCCCGGAGTTCAGGTGATCTGGGTTTACGGTGGGACATATGCTGTCCCATCGATAAAACTTACAAATATGCTTGGTATTGTTTATGCGTGGTTAGGGGATTGTTTATTAGTCTCTTAGACCTTCAGACTTTCAGACAGAAATGTTATTTTACTGGATTAATTACTTGGAGAAGAAATAATTGCTCCCGGTAATGGCGCGCACTAAACTCATATTTCCGCCGGGTCGAAAGGGTTAATATCCGTGATACGGGTAATTATTTAGAAAGACGGCTCACAACGGATTTCGATGATTTCCACATATGTTGTGGTGCTCACTCTCCTGATCATTTTCATGTACACATACAGGGTGATTCTTTGAGTCTTATCACGGTTTAAACCACGTATTCTGGGCACCAATAGAAGCCTAAAAGTCCAGTAGCAGAATGGCGAAATCTCGACCCTTTCGGAGATACAGGGGGTTGAAATTTAAAATTTAAAAAAATCATATCTTCGAAACGGATAATCTTAGAGTCACCGGTCTTTTTCCAGAATGTGTGTCAGGGTCCGAGGTATCTGAAAAAAATAGGAACAACGTGAAAATTATTATTAGGCCTCATTATTATTGATTTTAGTGTCCACTTTTCTTGCCACTTTTCTTGGTACATCATACAATGTCTGTGATTTTTTTCGTATCTGAAAACATGCCGGTTCATGGAGAAACTGCATTTTAGAACATGAAAATCAATAATAATGAGGCCTAATAATAATTTTCACGTTGTTCCTATTTTTTCAGATACCTCGGGCCCTCACATATGTAGTGACCCTAAAAATGGTCACTACCGAATATGGCAATAAGCACACCAAATCGCACATTGAGCCACCGATTGCCTCAATGTGCCCTAGATAACCGCGGAAGTACTGCGCGTTTCGAAATGCATCGTCAGATGCACGGCATGCATTTCAAAACGCGGAAACTAAGACAAATACACCTCCTTATAGGAAAGACCTCAATTTTTAATATAAATATGCGGGCAAAGAAACAATCGAGGCTCTTCGCCAAAAGTTGTAGACGCGCCGTAACGCTGGGCGACACTGCCCAGCCGGGACCAACGTTAAGTATAAGATACGCGAGTGTATTCCAACACCAACTGTAAAACCGGAACTCGAATAATAAAACCAACTGCGAAACAATATTCGGAGTGAGTTTTTACTCTTAAGTGACCAGAGATCCCAAATCATACTCGTACGCGGCTACAATCGGGCAAGTCCAGACTTACCCAGCCGTCCATACAACACATATATTCTGGAAAAAGACCGGTGACTCTAAGATTATCCGTTTCGAAGATATGATTTTTTAAAATTTTAATTTTCAACCCTCTGTATCTCCGAAGGGGTTGAGATTTCGCCATTCTGCTACTGGACTGTTAGGCTTCTATTAGTGCCCAGAATACGTGGTTTAAACCGTAGTAAGACTCAAAGAATCACCCTGGGGGGGGGGGGGGGAGGTACAGAAAAAAGATACAAGCGATTAAAGAATTGAAATTTGGTTATATTGGGAAATTCGCAGCTATGATTTCGTATTCGATAAAAGGATAGCAGCGATCAAATATTGAATAAGTGACTCGAACGTTAATGCTAGAAGCACTCGAGCGTTAATCCGCGCAGTCATATTCTGCCAGCTCGTATACACTCGCTTCGCGAGTATTTCCATGCCATCAAGCTAATTCGGAATACCTTCGTGGCAGCCTTTGGAATATATCATGTTTCCAATACACAGAATTAATTAGAATCATGATTAACGCGGTAGCGCGATAATCGGATCATCTATTGTATCGCAGCCACGAGCGTGGCGGCTCACCGTCTAGCGCGTCTTGAACGTAGGCTCCGCCGAGTCACTGCGAAGACTTCAAATCTGTGCAGTAGCCGAAACTAGTTGATCGCGAGAAAATCATTTTCTTACATGGATCAAACACGCAGAGGATTTACAACCCTCCCCGTAATTAAAATAATTTCGACTCGGAATTAGAAGAATCAGCTTAATTCAGGTGTTAGTTTATTATAATTAACATCAGGAATTCCAGAATTAATACAGTCCTCTAATTGAAAGAATTGGAAGAAAGCGATTGTGAGTGCTTCGCGCTCGCCGTCGCTTCGCTTGAGCACACAATATTGACAACTAATCTATTGTGCTTCTGTTTCCAGACACCTGAGCCTAGCACTTAGCCGACGCCAGCTGCTGAACTGACACATCGAGCGAAGACATAGCAATAAGCTTGTACCTATTTAAATAAACTCTTGGGTAGAACCTAACAATTGATTGTGTCTGCATTCACAAGTTACTCTCCCTCATTTCCGCTCCTAATACGATCCCTCGAACAATTCGGTTGCACTCCGTGGGGACCAGGGGTCCTTCGAGCCGGATCTCTGTTTATAGAACTTACCTATCATGCGCCTTTTGGTTCTCTTGTGTACGAATTTGCAGGAATTTTCACACGAAATGACCGAACACGCAACTCAGTCGGGCGAGTCGGTTTTAAACATTTCTTTCCACACACTGGCACGTATCACGGATATTAAACAATTAGTGCCCGTTGTGCGAGCTTTCAACGCTTGTATGCTGTTAACTGTTGCATTCTTGCAGACAGCTATGTAAATAATAAAGGGAAGATTCAAAAACAGCGTTCTTTATGTTGACAAGGGCTATACATATAATATCGATAAACCTATTAAGGGAACGTACAGATGTGCAAACCGTCAGAACACTTTTTGTCGAGGATTAGGAATTACAAAGGACAGTGGAGAAATTAATGTTATTACTAAGCATGATCATCTATCTGATCACTTGACAGTCGCAAAATATTTATTAAAGGCTGAGATGCTGCGTCTATTCCGAGAAACGTGTCGAACAACACAGGACATATTTGATGCAATTTCAAGACAGTAAGTATTATAGGAGTTGTAACACGTATGAATCTTTTAAAAGCAACGAAATCATTTTCCTTTTCTTAATATATAAATCCCACAGTAGCTGGACACATTACATTTAGATCAAGCAAGAGTCAGTTAAGTACGGGCCATTCCACGTGAAAACGATCACTTTTGGCAGTAGGTCCTCCGATTTTGTTTAAATTATAGTATGGTGTAGTTTTTGCAAAATAATGGTAGGTTTAATTCATTATTTCGCTGAAATTAAAAATATTAAAAAAATACGGGATCTGATCCACGACCAGATCACAGTTTGTTTAAAAGACGGGGAAAAAACATGAATTATTGTACTATAAACTATTTGGTAACACTAGATAATACTACGATAAACAGCAATCGTAAAATCGCACCCAGAATCCACTTATTCATTAGAATCAACAATATAGCTGTGGTATGGACCCGATCCGAGGGTCTGTTCTCTAGTGCGCGGCACTTGGAACCGTACCTGACTCCCTTTGGGGCTCCACCCTGACCACAATTATGAAAAGGACAAAACGAAATTTACTATAGAGATCGAGAAAAGTCCAACTAACAACATATTTTTTTCAGATTTTTAAAAGCGTGAGCACGTCGCCATTTTTGTAAAATAAAAATTGTAGCAACGCGAAGCCCGACACGCGCCGCATAGCAACCGCAATATCGATTATCGACGCAGCGGTGGGAAAAACATAGCAACGGTTAAGTATAAAAGGTCGTGCGAGGACCGATTCCGGGGAGTTTAGCTGGACTCTCAGGGAGAGGACGAGGTTAAGAAACCACGGCCGCCTGGAAGAGTCAGGGAGAGGACGAAGCTTAGCTTCGGCCGCCTGCAGGGAACCGGAATGGACAGGAGTTTTGCACCTGAGGCACCTCTTGGTGAGGAGAGAACGGCTAGGAAAGCCGGGCCTCCTCAGAGTGGAGAGTTCGGCTAGGAAAGCCGGACGCCGAAAGAGGATGGTACAGGACAAACTGCCTGGACGCCGGGAATAGGAGAGATCGGCTACTACGGCCGGTCTCAAACCTTTTTTAAAAACTCTGTTCGCTACAAAATTAATTAACAATTTTCAGGTTGAAAAATGGTTGCTATAACAAAAACAAAAATATATTCAGAAAGGGCGGTTCTTTTTCGTATGGTTTAAGAAAGAAAACTTCGCGATAAGTGCCATAGTTTCGGAAATATTAATTCATTTATGGGGTCAAGTTTTGGTAAAAATGCACTTTTTCGCAATTTTTAACATCGCTTATTTTTTTAATATTTTTTATTTCAGCGAAATGATAAATTAAACTTACCATTATTTTGCAAAAACTACACCATACTACAATTTAAACAAAATCGGAGGACCTGCTGCCAAAAGTGATCGTTTTCGCGTGGAATGGCCCGTACCATTGTGCGCAGGTGGTCTTGCGATTAACATTACCCAAAGAAGCATTCAAAATGCAAAGATGTGGGCCAAGTAGAAAGTATTTCACGTACAAAAGATATGCGTCCCCCCCCCCCCCCATGCATGCTTTTCTGCAAATGCTAGAAATAAAATGCTAGAAATAAATTTGTCTGTCCATAACAATATTGTTCCATTCATATTTAACATAATTACATTTTACTAGAGAAGGTACATCACCCGTCACAATAACAGGCCGCTAAGTACTTTTAAGGCAGGATATGAATTTTTTAGTAAATAGCAAGGACTGTCAGCTGGAGCTAGGTAGAGCTACATGGGTGCTACGCCACATGTACAGTGTACAGCCCCTACGCGGCCAATTTCTGGGATTTCAAATCCTTTGTCTAATATCATTTTACAATGAGCGAGCGATTGAAATTCATTATTGATAAAGAACAATGAATTTTTTGTATTGTACATAAATGAACTGATATACCTTGTTTAATCAGATTTCGGAAACTAATAAAAATATCCCCAGATTAGTTTAACCATATTTTGTTGTCACAGGTCAGGTCAAAATTACGGCGGGAGTCCGGGGGGGGGGGGGGGGGGCATATCTTTTGTGTATCACTCATAGTCAATTTTTGTATTGTACATAAATCACATTATACTTTCTACTTGACCCACATCGTTGCATTTTGAATGCTTTTTGGGGATACATATCTAATTTAGTACAAGATAAGTTTATATTTTTCAGTAGGATATAATTTAGTGTAAGAAAGCAAATGACACTAGAACTAGTAATAATCGATAACGTCAAAGTTACAAGTAGGTACAAGACAACGACTTAATAAATGTGTTCTACGTACCTTTACATCACGAAGTACACACTTAACTGTTGTCAGAACTGATCGATTTGGCATGATATTCCAAGCATCTATAATATTGTGTGTTGTCACGTGAAGTCCGCACCCACTTCGCGAAACTGCCCTGGCTAGCGGGACTTCACGCGAACAATGAAATTTCCTTGGACTCGACTTGGGGAAAACGCGAATCAAATTCTACTGTCGAGACTTCTATGGGCGCCAGGCACTCGCGTGCCACGGGATTTCTCCCGCTTTTAATTTGTACTACTGGAATCGCGATACGGTTGGTCTACGCGACCGAGTCTCGACCACACACACCAAAAAAAAACGAATACTTCCCCCAAGTCGAAATTACGTGCGATACTAACGAACTCAGCGGGTGGGGTCGGTTACTCGAGAGGATCGTAAGGACGGGATAAGGCGAAATATAAATCAAATTCACAAAAATTTCGGTTTCCGAGAGTCGGCACAATTTATTATAAACGACCTCGCCCTAAGGCGGAATTACACGCGACAACCTACCAATACAACTCCCGGAACAGATACACTTCGACGATCGCGACGACAAATTTCTTCCGATACTCGCAAACGGTACGGAGAGGGAGCCGAGACGTGGACGTGAATTTGAACGCGGCCGACGAAAGATAATGGACCACCCAATAGCGCAAATAATCCATAGCACACAATGAAGCTCGCAACGCGAAAAAGAAAGGGCTACTCTGTTCACCTCACCATTTCTGTTGTTCTCGGCTGCAGTGGTCCCCAATAGTTTTCTCGTCTCTCCAGGCTCTCTCCGCTCTTCTACTGGATTACTCAACTCGACTGCACTCGCGAGCTGCTTGAAATTGTTGGACTACTCCCGCTGACGGTCGCTGATCGAAGAAGGAACTCCTCACGGATCCGCGCGATCCGCGAGGATCTCCTGCGCATGCTAATTAACGCGACTACCCCCACCCCGGAAACCTCATGAACGCCACGCCATAATTCGACTGTCGATAATTGGTGACTGCTGCCCTGGACTGCTCTGCTTGATCGGTGGTGGAAAATAGGCCCTCTTATTGCTGTCTCCGCAGGATGCTGCCGTTCGCCCAGGTGCCTTCCGTTTTTCTCGTTCCGGTCCAGCGGGGTCGGGAAGGGTAGTCGACCCGCGCCACCGAGCACCAACCCCCCTGGGGCCGGTGGGTCCCTCCAACCCGCCTTCCCCCCGGGAATCGTTGGGTTGGAGTACCGCGAGGTATCCCGTCCCCAATTTCGACGGGGCCTGCCTCGGCCGTGGCGACTTCTTCCCCCGCTGGACGTCCGGTATTTACCGCGCTCCGGGCGGGAATCCGGCCTCCACTGTAGACTCTTTCCCCTGGAAGCAGTCCCTGCGGCTTTGGGCTCCGAGCGTCGTCCTCGGTGGTAGCCGTTGGCAATAAAAAAAAAGGATTCACCGGGCATTAGTCGGCGTTCATGGTTTTGGTGAGGCCCCGAGGTGTGCTCGTCGCTACTCCCGTGCCGGGAATTTACTAATTTTGGGACGTTGCAAAATGCAACGTCACAACGACCCCCCCCTTGGGGGAGACCGTCCCGGTCTCCTTCGTGCCGAGGTGCGACTAGCCCTTTTCTTTAAATTTCATTTTCTTTCGAGCACAACTCGGGTCCTCCTCCTTCAGGCAACACACAAAATTAGTAAGCGTCAATTATGCGCCACAAGGTCTTAGCAAACATAATCACTCAAGCAAGACACAAAAGCATTAAAATCACACCTAATCAGACAACCAAAAAAAATTCGATAAATCGCAATACGATCTTCAACACCTGGTCTCCTCTCCTATCGAGGATTGACCAACATTTTCTCCAAGCGCGATAGCGAAGGGAGTTCTCTCCTTTACGAGAGAACTAAGCAAAAGCGAAATATCCAAATTCGTACTTACTCCTAACCTGGCCGCATACCTGGGACGAGTTGACTCTCTGCTTTTTCTACACGCTAAAATATTCCGCAACGCAAAAAGTTTACTGCACGCTAGTGGAAGGGTACTCATTCGCCTTGTAGTACGCATCTCTAAACTTTGTTGGTTATTTTATTAACTCCCCTCTGGGGTTTGAACAAACAGGAAAAGATTATAATACTGTTATTCTAGTACTCGTCAATACGGAATCTCCCGTGCGGGACTTACATTCGAACGTACAAGATAATATTAATTAGTTTAATCTAAAGAACTCGTAACCTAAAATATTTCCCTAGCGGGACTTACTCTGCGCACCCTCATAACTCCCGAGAGGGCCTTACAACAGAAAATCTATGGTTCTCCCCTGCAGGTGGGGCACTCGCTACGCGAGACCCCCGTTCTCCCGCAGCGATAACAGAAGCGGGTTATCCGCTTCTCCGGGCATTCGGAATAACGGTGGCCGCGGTCCCCGCAATTCCAGCAACCTTGTCCCTTCGGCGTCTTGGGGTTCCATAAGCCGGGGATCAATTTGAAACCTCCCATTCGGGATCGCTCTCCCCTATCGCCTCGCCCCCTTTCTGCCTGTTCTTCGCGCTCTCGGCGCTCCTTCTCTTCTCGCGCCCGGCGCTCCCGGGCTTCTCTCTCCTCGAGCTCCTTCTCCTCTCGCTTTTCCTTCTCACGCCGCTCCCTCTCGGCCTTCTCCTCCTTTTCTCGCGCCTCCTTCGCCCACGACTCTTGGAAGAGCCGCACTTGCCGCTCGCGCTGCCGCTCCCTCCACGCTTGGAGGATTCCCTCCTGGCGCTCACGTTGCTGCCTATCCGCCAGGTCCCGCCGCTCCTTCGCGGCTTTTTCCTCCTTCTCGCGGGCCTGCTTTTCCCGCCATGCTTGGAGGAGCCTCTCCTGCCGCTCTCGCTGCCGCTTCTCCTCTTCCTTATACGAGGAACTCTGAAAGGGGTCGGTTCACAATTCTATGTTCTATACGGTTTTAATTGCGAGATATGGAATTTCCCTATCGCCCTCCCGTGCTCATTCTCTAACTCATATGTAACTCGCGACCGAACTCGCGACACGCGAAATGGACCGTGATATTTGGGTGCTAATTTTGCCGCGATATTCTGCGAAGCCGATGATAGAACGTGTTGTCTTTTCAGAACCAAATCTCCTACTCGGAATACTACATCGCGACGATTTCGATTATAATAGTGAGCTTGCTGCTCGTACGCATTTTCTAAATTTTGCTCCACCCACAAGTGGACGTCCCGCATGCGACTCATGCGCCCGTCCCATTCTTCTAATTCTTCTAGCGCAGGTCCGTCTAGGAGGTCGTTCTTTGCCGTGATGTCTTCTAGCCTTCTCATAGGTCTCGGTTCCCGTCCGAAATTCAAGAATGCTGGGGAGTTTTCCAACACCGAATGATAAGCGGTGTTATACGCGAAACGGAACGCTGGTAACTTCTCGTCCCACTCTCGATGGTCTTGTTCGAGAAAGGCAACAATCATGGTTTTCAGGACGCGGTTGACTCGTTCTACGGGATTCGCCTGCGGATGGTACGGAGGCGTTGTTGCATGATAAATTCCGTAGTCCTTCAGTAACGCGTCGAGGTCCTTATTGACGAACTCCGTTCCGTTATCGGTGAGAACGACTTCCGGTGTTCCCCAACGGGAAAAAACCAAATCCTCCAAGGCATCCGCAATTTTGGCTCCGGTGGCTTTTCTCAATGGGCAGCATTCAATCCACTTCGTAAATAGGTCTTGTACTACGAGTAAGTAGACGAATCCCTGCTTGCTTCGGGGAAAGGGACCCATTATGTCGGCTGCGACTACTTGCCAGGGTTGGTTAACCTTCCGACGTCCCATCAATCCCGGGGGTGCTGCTTGGCTCGTCTTCGTTCTTTGACACACCGGACATCTTCTTGTAAATCTCACTATTGTGCGGAACATCCCTGGCCAAAAATGCGTTTGCGCCACTCGGCGATACGTCTTCTCCACTCCCAGGTGACCTGCTTGTGGATCTTCATGTTCCCGACGTACGATCGGGATGCGTTCGTGCTCCGATAGCACCAACTTCCATTTGTCAAGATCATTTCCTAATAGCGTCTCAATCATTTCGTTTTCGCGTCGATACCATAGCTTTTGGTTCTCTACCTTCCAGTTCGGGAATCGTTCTGGATGCTCGCGAATCTGTTGTTTCCGATGCTCGTACCAACTCAATCGCTTGACGGTGGAGATCAAATGAGAGACGACCGGAATACGCGAAAGTGCATCGGGTACGTGATGGAGTGCACCCTTCCGGTACACTACGTCGAAGTCGTAGGCTCCCAACTCGAGAACCCATCTCCCTAAGCGACCCACTGGATCCTTGAGGTTGTGTAGCCATCGGAGACTGTTGTGGTCCGTAACAACAGTGAAATGATATCCCTCGAGGTAGGCTCGATATTTCTTTACCGACCATACGATCGCGAGACACTCTAACTCGGTGGTGGCATAATTTCTTTCCGCGGCGGTAAGTGTTCTACTCGCGAACGCGACAACTCGTTCTCCCTCGTCGGTGGTCTGAGTAAGAACGGCGCCTAATCCTACCGTACTGGCATCGGTGTGTAACACGAAAGGCAGACTAAAATCCGGATAGTTCAGTACCGGCGCGGTTGCTATCATGTTCCGTATTTCTTCAAACGCGGTCTGTTGTCCGGAGTTCCATGTCCAAGGGTGATCTTTACGCAATAGTCGGGTTAGGGGCTCCGAAACGGTAGCAAACTGGGCGAGGAATCGACGATACCATGACGCCATCCCTAGAAATCGCCGGAGTTGCTTCACATCCTTCGGTGGCGGGTAGGACATGATCGGCGCGATCTTGTCTGGATCAACCTTAAGGCCATCCTCCCCGACAAGAAACCCTAAATATTTCACTTCGGAGCGACAGAACTCGCATTTCGCGGGGTTCACTAATAGGCCTGCTCCCCGAATTCGTTCCAATACGCGATTAAGCCAGTCAAGGTGCTCTTCAAACGTTTTCGTAACCACGATAATGTCGTCGAGATAGGCGAAGGCATGCGGCTCCAGTTCTGGTCCAATGAGGCGGTCCAGCAGGCGTTGAAAGGTCGCTGGTGCTCCCGTCAGTCCATACGGCATCCGCTTGAAGTGGAATAGCCCTCTACCCGGCACGATAAACGCGGTAACCTCGCGACTCTTCTTTTCGAGCGGAACTTGAAAATATGCCTGACTCAAATCTATCGTACTCAGGTATCTCGCGGCGTGGAGTTTATCGAGGATGCTACTCATCAACGGCAGTGGGTAGGCATCCTTTTTTGAAACGCTATTAACTTTTCTAAAATCGAGACAGAAGCGATAAGTCCCGTTCGGCTTTCTCACCATGACTATAGGACTCGACCATTCGCTATACGAAGGTTCGATAATATCGTCCGCGAGCATTTTGTCGACTTCATCGTTAATTGCTTGCTGTACGACCGGTGAGACTGCGTAAACTCTTTGTCTAATCGGTGGGTGATCACCGGTATCAATTCGATGCTCGATCAAATTGGTCAATGCGGCTACTTGGGATAGTTTCGGGGTTACTCCTTTCATAAAATGCTCCAAGCGCTCGCGTTCGCGATCGGATAACGGCCTCAGCCCGCATACCTGTCTACTGTTTGGCGGTGGCTCGAACGCGAAAGACTCGTGTGGACGAAAATCAAAATGCCAAACGGCCCGATTATATCGAACAACAATTCCGAAATCTGCGATGGCGGGAACTCCGAGGATTAAGGGTCCCGGAATTTTATCGGACACTAACGCGTTGACTGCTCTATGCTCTCCCTTAATTTCCACCCAAAAGCTAACGTGTCGACTGGCTTCTACCACCTCTCCGTTCGCGACTATGAAATAATAGGGGGTTTCCCTCGGTCCGACGTCCACAATATTAGGAACCCTCTTCGCGACCTCCTGATGGATAATATTCAGGGCGGCTCCACCGTCTATTAGCGCGGTTACTGGGAATCCCTCCACCCGTACTTGTAAATACAGGGGTAAACGGCCCAGTCTCAGCGACGGACGTGGCTCTACGCGCGATTCGGCACTACTCGCGGGACGCGATGAATTTGTCGGGGAACTCGGGAATTCCTCCTGCGCGATCTGGTCCTTCGGGGTCGTTTGTGAGGTCTCGGTAGCCGATACGACCCGTTTTACCGGCTGCCTGTCGCATTTCCCGGGTTTCGAGAGCATTCAGGGCAATCACGAGTTGTGACTCCGGCCTTTCCGCAACGATAACAATGGACTCTACTCGGCTCGGGACATTCCCGAGAATAATGACCGGTTTTCTGACAGTTCCAGCATGTCGGAGTCGCGGTTGTCCTTAACGGGGCTCGAGGTACTGGACGGGGTGTACTCGAGGCGGTGGGCGGCGGCGGGAACCTCGATTTCGGCGGGTATTCTGCTGCTCGGGCGCTGGTATCCTTCGCGGGAATTTCGCGTCGCCCGAATTGCGTGCAAGTCTTTAATTCGAGGAGCAGTTGTTCGGCCGAAAACGCTTCGCGCTCTAAATCGGATAAATCGCGTAAAGTCGCGCGTACGATGTGCGCTCGAACTTGCGGGTGTAAATTTTCATAAAGGATATCTACCTGCTGGGCGAGGGGCCAAGGGGGATTCAATCTCCTTAGCCAGCCTTGCATCTCTACTAGATAGTCGATGACCCGTTCGTCCCACCGTTGCACGGGCGCCAAAATCTTTTTCTCGAAATCGGTTTGTTTCCGAGCGGTGCTAAAGCTAATTCGGATCGCCGTGACAAATTGATCCCACGTGCGCCATCGATCTCGACCGTTGTAGTGCCAGGACGCGGCGCGACCTCCCATCGCGTGATGCAAATACGGGACTACTTCCGAAGGGTCGCAAGATTTTAGTTCGCAGGCCTCCCAAATTTGATCGACAAAATATTCTAAATCTTCCGACGGCTCGAGCGTGTATTTAACTCGCCATCGTCTCAGCTGTTCCATGACTTCCCCTCGGGGATCACGGTGCGTCATTTCCTGCATGCTATATCCTCGCGTTCGCGGTATTGGAGGTAGACGCGCGCGCGAATGATCCGAAATCGGAATTTGCATGGTTTCGACGAACGCGGGCGGTACATTGTCGGTTGGCGAATGCGGAAACTGTAAGGAACTACTCGAGTTGTTTCCCTGACTCCCGGATTGGTCCGCGCCTTGCTCCATTTGCTTATCCGCGTTTGACATAGTCCTTCCGCGCGATCACCCACTTTCCGATTCCTGTAATCTATCCCCGTGACTCGTGGACGCGAATCTTCCCTATCCGGACACGACGATGAAATCGACAACCCGCTATTTCGTGCTATTCACTCGCCGAACGCGATATCGCCACTCTCGTGTGAGCTTGACAAGGCCACGATGAATACAAAAAAAAATAAAAATAACAAGAAAAAGGAATATTCTATTCGATAACCTAGAGCTACCAATTTTAATATAATTCCTTAAGTGACCCGCAACGCGACCCAATTCGACAAAAACAGGAAAAAAAAAACGTTTCGATAGTCTCGAACGAATCCAACAAATTTTCAATGAGCACAGTAGGATGACCTAAGTCTAGATTATCACGCAAAATTCAATAACACGGAGAAATTCGCAATACTCGAATTATTTATAACTAATATTTTCACCAAAATCCAAATGATTCCTTAGTTCAGCTAATTTAACTAATTCCAATAATTCATTAATTTAAGTATTCCAATAATTTCGCGCGACTCCAATAATCTCTCACTTCCAATGTTCCAATAATTTCGTATGATTCAAAGATTTCTCAATTCCGATATGCCAATAATTTCGCAAAATTCAAAGATTTTTCAATTCCATATCTCGCTGCTTAATTCTAACGATAAATAAATTTCGCATACAAAAAAAAATTTTAAGCCATAGGATATCGCAGGAGCAGAGAAAATTACGTAGCGTCAACTCGCCCAGGGATTCTTCAAACCTGGCACCACGCAATAAGCAAAAGCCAGAAAACAGCGAAAATCAAAATTCATACACATAATATCAATAAAACAATAACAATTCAAAGCATAAATTCTCGCAATAAATAGCCAGGAGTAAATATTACACATAAATCATATATAAATCACATATAAATTCATATATATTTCGACCGATGGTGAACCACAGTGATCAGAACCACAAGACAAGCACTGTTCCTTAATTTCGTGCTGTTCCAATTCACTTTCAGATTTTACTTCTCGACATTCTCGAGATCCATTCAAATTTCAAAAAAAAAACTTCAAACAAATTCCTCTCAAAACCGCTAAACTCTAACAAAATAAAATTCGCCAATAACCCAAGGGATGACTCGACACAAAACGCGATAATCTGCACGAACGAAACGAAAATCCAACACGAAACGCGAAATTTTAACAACTGGTACCAATAGGGGTACCCACGAAACCCAATAAATTAACGAAAAGTAACCAAAAAGAGGGGACTATACAAAAGACGAAATAACCTTGGCGAATTAATAAAATTTCTATTCCACAAACTATTCTTGGTAAGATTTTAAATTGGTTCACCACGGTACACCCGGTATATTTCCGAGTATATCAAACTCAAAACAAAATCAGGCGATCCAACTCGCTCGGCTCAGCGCGTTCTTAGGTTACCGAGAAAAAATGTCAACATGATAATCGCGCCGCGATACTTTGTTCTCGAGCTCGAGATTCGAACGTTGGAAGGCTGTTACAAAGACTTCGTGAATGCACGCTACGAATAATTTCAAATATAACTCGTGATTCAAAAACTCTAATTCAATAATTTCTTCGCAATTTCTCAACAATTCATTATCACGATTTAATTTTTCGCACTCACGAAATCGCTATTTTACACTACAACTCGAATTACTCGATAAACGTTAATTCTCACTCTGAAATTCCGAAATTTTCCGACGAACGATAATTAACACGAAATTTTCTCGCGAAATCCTCTCGAATACCTCTCTGTACAGGAGAGGCCCCACGTTGGGCGCCAAAAATTGTCACGTGAAGTCCGCACCCACTTCGCGAAACTGCCCTGGCTAGCGGGACTTCACGCGAACAATGAAATTTCCTTGGACTCGACTTGGGGAAAACGCGAATCAAATTCTACTGTCGAGACTTCTATGGGCGCCAGGCACTCGCGTGCCACGGGATTTCTCCCGCTTTTAATTTGTACTACTGGAATCGCGATACGGTTGGTCTACGCGACCGAGTCTCGACCACACACACCAAAAAAAAACGAATTCTTCCCCCAAGTCGAAATTACGTGCGATACTAACGAACTCAGCGGGTGGGGTCGGTTACTCGAGAGGATCGTAAGGACGGGATAAGGCGAAATATAAATCAAATTCACAAAAATTTCGGTTTCCGAGAGTCGGCACAATTTATTATAAACGACCTCGCCCTAAGGCGGAATTACACGCGACAACCTACCAATACAACTCCCGGAACAGATACACTTCGACGATCGCGACGACAAATTTCTTCCGATACTCGCAAACGGTACGGAGAGGGAGCCGAGACGTGGACGTGAATTTGAACGCGGCCGACGAAAGATAATGGACCACCCAATAGCGCAAATAATCCATAGCACACAATGAAGCTCGCAACGCGAAAAAGAAAGGGCTACTCTGTTCACCTCACCATTTCTGTTGTTCTCGGCTGCAGTGGTCCCCAATAGTTTTCTCGTCTCTCCAGGCTCTCTCCGCTCTTCTACTGGATTACTCAACTCGACTGCACTCGCGAGCTGCTTAAAATTGTTGGACTACTCCCGCTGACGGTCGCTGATCGAAGAAGGAACTCCTCACGGATCCGCGCGATCCGCGAGGATCTCCTGCGCATGCTAATTAACGCGACTACCCCCACCCCGGAAACCTCATGAACGCCACGCCATAATTCGACTGTCGATAATTGGTGACTGCTGCCCTGGACTGCTCTGCTTGATCGGTGGTGGAAAATAGGCCCTCTTATTGCTGTCTCCGCAGGATGCTGCCGTTCGCCCAGGTGCCTTCCGTTTTTCTCATTCCGGTCCAGCGGGGTCGGGAAGGGTAGTCGACCCGCGCCACCGAGCACCAACCCCCCTGGGGCCGGTGGGTCCCTCCAACCCGCCTTCCCCCCGGGAATCGTTGGGTTGGAGTACCGCGAGGTATCCCGTCCCCAATTTCGACGGGGCCTGCCTCGGCCGCGGCGACTTCTTCCCCCGCTGGACGTCCGGTATTTACCGCGCTCCGGGCGGGAATCCGGCCTCCACTGTAGACTCTTTCCCCTGGAAGCAGTCCCTGCGGCTTTGGGCTCCGAGCGTCGTCCTCGGTGGTAGCCGTTGGCAATAAAAAAAAAGGATTCACCGGGCATTAGTCGGCGTTCATGGTTTTGGTGAGGCCCCGAGGTGTGCTCGTCGCTACTCCCGTGCCGGGAATTTACTAATTTTGGGACGTTGCAAAATGCAACGTCACAGTGTATACAATACATAGCCTTGATGTATATTGACAACAGACATAACTGTTTATGTTGGTTTCCTACTGCTATCAATACTGACTCTCCCGTTCCTTCAAACTATTGCATACACACAACGCACATTCTGATATAGGGACCGCCTGTTTTGAAAATGATGCAACAAATTCACTTTCTTCTGTTTCGAGAAACTTAATATTAATTAGCATAGTTGCCATTTTAAAAACATCGGTTACCGAATCATTTCAAGTCTGACAATGTTTCTCCTAACTTATCGATATTAGCTTTGATTATATACATTTCTATAAAAAACGCGCATGGTAAATAATGAAATGAATAATAATGATTATTAATGATTTATTATGAATCTTGTGCAGCAGATTAATAGTTTATTTAACATTAGTTCTATCCTTTTTGTTTAATATCCGTTGATACGCGCTAGTATATGAAGAGAAATGTTTACAACCGACTCGCCCGACTGAGTTGCGTGTTCGGTCATTTCCGTGAAATAAAGTGAAGAGTGAAAAGTCGACTCGCCCGACTGAGTTGCGTGTTCGAACGTTTTCACCGGTTAATTTCCTTTATTGTACGCGAGAGAACCAACAGGTGAGCGATAGGTAAGTGCTAATAGAATTCTTATCAAACGCCACCTAAGTACGACTCGTCTTTGTTTTCCTTTGGAAAGCATCGAAGACGAGTCGTCACTTACATGCCAACCACAGAGCTGAGCACACGGAACAATCCGAGAGCAATCCTCGTGTTTGTATTCCTCCAGCCTGGTTAATACTCGCTTCGCGAGATTTGCATGAGTATATTTCCTTCGCGGACTACCTTCGTGATCGCATTCAACGAATAAATTCTTGAATATAAGAGATCAATCGCACTGCTGGTTATCGTGATTGAGCGATAATCAGCTTCGCTATTGTCTCGCGGTCACGAGCGGAACGGATTACCGTCCCGCGCGTCGCTGAACGCAGGCTCCCCGATTCACTGCCGAATTTCCAAGTTCTGCAGTAAGGAGAATTTCGCGATTCGGAGGAAATTAATTTCCCATCAAGAAATCGCACACACATAGGAGCTTTACGACCTCCTGTGTGTTGAAGAAATTCTGTCTCGGAGAAGGAAAAGAAATTGAAGTATTGGTTTTGCCAATTTAACGATTTAATCGAATCAAATCATTACAGTCCACTTATCGAGTTACTAGAGAGTAATTGCGAGTGCTTCGTGCTCGCTATTGCCTCGCTTGAACTCTCGAACTGTTTACTAACAATATTGTGATCTTTTGTTTCCAGGTTGCTGGATAACAGGACGCGCCAGCTCGCCGAAGATTTCCTCGCCGAGCAAAATAAAGACTGTATATCTTTAAAATAAAAATTAATATTGTGTGAAATTAAAATTGTGTCTTCCCAAGAAATTACTCTCCTTCATTTCCGCTTCCCTAGCGAACCCTCGAACCAAGTTGCATTGCGTGCGCGACCGCCGCAATCTAGCAACTATAAAACACTTTTGGACTTGCCCGCAATAAAACCATATCTCTTAATAATAATATGCAGTGCATTAACTTCAAATATATGTAAATTAACAAATAATTATCATCAATGTATTTCAATTAATAATTAAAATACAAAACAAGGAGGTACAGGTAAATGTGAGGGTAGAGGTGGTGGAGGAGGCTCAGCATGAGGAAAAGACGAAGTGGTGGAGGTGGATGATAGGGAGGAGAAGGGTGAAGAGGAGGAGGTAGAGGTGGATGTGGAGGTGGAGGTGGATGATACTGAGAAGAACGGCGAAGAAGAGGAGGATGACTGAGGGGGGTGGAAAAGGTGAAAACAAAGGACGAGGGGCAGTGGACAAGAGAGAGTCTCGCGAACACGTCGCCAGCGCGACAGACAAAACGGAGGAGACGGAGACGGAGACGGAGATGGAGACGGAGACGACGTTTCTTAAAATTTTTGCTATATTTAAGGTCTAATATCTCCACAATGGATGAACAAATTGTTTATAACAATCATGCCAATTTGACAAGTGGGCATGGACATTCAGAAATTGTTCATAAAAATTTGGAAAATTAATTTGTTTATGGAGTTTTAACATTGCAAATTTACAAGAGTAACTTCTGTCTCCGGAATAGATACAAGGTCTTTTTCTACTTGGCCCGGGACAAGACCTTGTCTCTTGCTGCAGGGAGTCTCGCAATTAATACTATGGCAAATTACTCGTTACTCTTCTAGTCCTACGTCACTAGTTATTACCTATGTTATCAATGCGGTTGATGCGCGCACTGTGAATTTACTGTAATAATGTCTTTCTTATACTATATTATTGATACGGTCGCTCATTAAAGCTAGGGGTTAGTCTTGATTTGAAATATGACTTAAGAATAATTAAATAAATTGAGATAAATTCTGAACTGGATCGCAGCTGTTAGTTTAGGTCAAGGAACCTTCAAGGCAGGTCGGAGCAGGTCATAGCATGTCAGCTCTTAATTTTATAGACTCTGAAGGATTTTTCGAGGTTAGGTCCGATTCGTTATGAGCCTCGGAAAAATAGAAGAGCGATTGGAAAAATCCGAGACTAAGTCAGGCGTGTTTAGTTCACCTTAGCAAATGTCAGAACAGGTCAGGTTAGGTCAAATTAGGTCTGAGGTGTTTCTGGTAGGTACCGACAAATACAGGTCTACTGGTTCCGGGGGACGCTCGTGGACGCGTGCGATGCGTCCATGCCCCAGACCGGCCCACGGCTGTCTCGTCGGGCGGCTTACTGGTGGACGGAGGAGATTGCCGAGCTTCGGCGCTCCTGCGCCCATGCCAGGCGGCAGTTACGCCGAGCTCGGCGAAGGCGGGCCGGGCCCACCGCTGACGTGTTGGAGGAATTGGTGAGGGCGTACCGGAAGGCTAAGTACGCCCTCAAGACGGCCATCAGGAGGTCGAAGGCCAGGGCGTGGGAGGAGATCCGTGGGGGCGCCCGTACCGCACGGTACTGGGCAAACTCCGCCCGTGGACGCCCCCAGTGACGGAAACACTGAATCCCCAGCTCCTCGAGCGAATAGTGGAGACGCTGTTCCCGGAGGCGGCACCTCTGCCGGCACTTAACATCGATGTGCCGGAGTGGTCCGGGGAGCTGGATGTGTCGAGGGAAGAGCTGAGGGATGCCGTCCGGAAGATTAAATCTGGAAAGTCACCAGGGCCGGCCGGTGTCCCCGGGAAGGTCCTTGCACTGGCCGCTGGGGTGTTGGAGGAGCCCCTGCGGATCCTCCTGTCACAGTGCTTGAGGGAGGAGCGCTTCCCCCGTCCCTGGAAGGAGGCCCAGCTGGTCCTCATCCCAAAGGAGGGCAAGCCCGCGGAGAGCCCCAGCGCCTACAGGCCGATCTGTTTGCTGGACGAGGCAGCGAAGCTCTTTGAGCGAATTATAGTTGGACGCCTCCTCCGGCACCTGCCGCAGGGTGGTGCTAACCTGTACGACCGGCAGTTTGGATTCCGCGGCGGACGGTCGACGATCGACGCGATCAAGTGCGTCAAGTCCACCGCGGAGGAGGCCGTGCAGGGGGGCGGGGTGATGTTGGCGGTGTCGTTAGATATCCGGAACGCCTTCAACTCCCTGCCCTGGAGCCAGATATGGGATGCGCTCAAATACTTTCAGCTGCCCCCGTATCTGGAGAAGGCGATCGGGGACTACCTAAGCGACAGATGGTTGGCTTACCGGGACCAAAATGGGTCCCTGGGCGGTGGGGAGGTCAGTTGCGGGGTCCCACAGGGGTCCGGGGCGGCCGCGATCCTGTGGGACCTCGCGTTTGATAAGGTGTTGCGGACTGCCCCCCCCCCCCCCCCCGGCTGCAGTGTCGTTTGTTATGCCGACGACACGCTGGTGTTGGCCTGGGGAAGGGATTGGGGGGAGGCGCTGGCGGTGGCGGAGATGGCCACTTTCCACGTCGTGCGCTCCATCGAGGAAATGGGCCTGCAGGTGGCACCCCAAAAGTCGGAGGTGATATTCTTTTACGACCGCCGCCTCCACGGGGAGCCGCCTCTGCAGGCCCGCGTGACGGTCAATGGCATCCCGGTCCCGCGCCGCCTGTTCGCGGGTGTCGTGCGGTCGGTGGCCCTGTACGGGGCTCCCGTCTGGGCTTCCGCCCTGGCGGCCTCGCGCGGTCTGAGGAAACTCGTCAACGCTTCGGATCGTGCGATGGCCGTCAGGGTGTGTCGTGGATACCGCACGGTCTCCCGCGACGCGGCGTTGATCCTGGCGAGTATGCCACCCCTGGAGCTCCTTGCCCAGCTGTATGCTGGATTATACGAGGATCGGCTGGAGCTCCGGGGGAGGGGCGTCACGCTGACGCCCAGGATCATGGCGGACCTCAGGCGCCGGCGCTGGCTTGACCTGCTTGACCGCTGGGAAAACTATCTCAGCGGTCCCAATGTAGCGGGTCAATGGACAGTCAGCGCCATACGGCCCTGTCTACAGCAGTGGGTGGACAGGGCCCACGGCGGGATGTAGTTTCGTCTGACACAGGTCTTCTCCGGACACGGATGCTTCGGGGAATACCTGTGTCGGATAGGTAGGGAGCGCACGACGGAGTGCCATCATTGCGACGGCGGCCGTGACACGGCGCGGCATACGTTAGAGGAATGTCCTGCATGGGAGGAGCCGCGTCGTGCCCTGATGGCCGCCGTCGGTGGACACGGCGTTTCGCTCCCCACCGTAGCTCGGGTGATGGTGGGGAGCAAAGAGGTATGGAAGGCAGCCGCCTCTTTTTGCGAAGAAGTCATGACGCAGACGGAGGCGGCAGAGCGGATCCGCCGGGAAGAGGCACCGCCGGCGGATCCGAACCATCAGGATGGCGACGGTGGGGGAGCGGGAGGAGCGCGCGATGGGCCTTTTGTCGGGCCCGTTGCGCCTCCGCCGCGTCGGCGCAGATGACGCCCCCGCTCCCCTGACCCGACGTAACACTAAGGGGGGAGGTGGTCAGTCATGTGGTCCTCCTCCCAGTTGCGTCGAGGTAAGGGCGGGGAGACGGGGCCGAAAACCCGTCCCGCACACCACCCGGAGGGGGGTGATTTCGCAGAGATTGTAGGCGGGATTGTAGGCGGGGTGGAAGTGGTGTCCCACCCCGCCGGTATGGATGTTAGTGGCTGCGGGCGCGGCCCGGGGGAGTGTTCACTCTCAAATTCCCGGGTCGCGCCCAAGAAACAGCAGAGGATGGACACCCGCGGGGGTTTTAGTGGGTATGCCGCCCCGGTTTTACTGGTGCGGAGAGTCCCACATACCCCACGGCCCCGGGGACTGGGCTCCGGAACAAGGCCGAGGGGATGCGTAATGCATTTCCCCCGCGAGAAAACAAAAAAAAGGTACCGACAAATATCCCTCTCGCAACGCAAGAGGGTGGGCCTGGAAGAGGCCGAGACATCACCGGCTAAATAATTGCTCTACGCCTCCTCCAGGCCAATTTGAATCACGCCCGTCGCGCGCAGGATCTGGTGATTCATAGCGCGGCGGAGCGTGGTTCGGGACTGATTGTCACTACGGTGCCGTACCGAGCGCCCACCAACCACGATCTGTGGGCGATCAGCGGGTGCGGCACCGCCGCGATCTATCGATATGCCGCCGCAAACCCGCTTCCCTACAAAGTGCTGGAACGTGGGGAGGGGTTCGTGGCGGTCGAGTGGGGACCCAACGTCGTTGTCGAGGTGTATCTGCCCCCGAGTTTGGACCTCGCCTCGGTCGAGCGTAGGATTGCCGACCTGGGGGAGTTGGTGCGCAAGCGTCTCCCCCAGTCGGTCATCGTTGCGGGGGACTTCACTGCCAAATCGGCGTTATTGAGTTCCCCCCGCACGGATCGGGAGGGCAGGGCTGGATGTCCGAGTAATGAATAGGGGATCGGTGAGTACGTCTGTGCGGCCGAACGGTGAGTCGGTCGCCGACCTCACCTGGGGGACGAGTCTCCTTTGCGCACATTCCACTTTGGACACGATCCGTTTTTGGAACTTGCGCACAGTGGAAACTGCCCACAATCGAAATAGTGTTGAGTGGAAGTTGCACACATCAAATGTGGAAACTGGGCACAGTATGTATTGTTCACAGAGGACCTTTACCCCACGAAAAATGGAGGTCGGCAGCAGAGTACTTCGTACACAGCTTAATTCTAATTATGCATAATTCGTACTGAAGATATTTTCAGGTATATCCGTGGTATTGACTATTTCCATTTGGCCATTATTTGTAAATTATACGTCTGCGCCCCCTTCGCCTCATCTGGCACTGACCTGACCTGTGACTGTAAAGTATAATGAGACTTATCACGTTTTAGAGTTGCGCCCCCTTTCCCTCATCTGGCACTGACCTGACCTGTGACTGTGAAGCAGAATGAGACTTATTACGTTTAATAGTCACGTCTCAGTCATGCTAATATATGTATGATGTGTGCAGTTTCCACTGCATGTATCCTGATTCCACTGTGTCCAACTTCCAACGTGGGCAAATTCCACTGTGTCCGAAAATCCACATGTGCGCAAAATGGAACGTGTGCAAAGTGGACACTCCCCGCCTGGGCTTCTCCTTCGGCCGTGCGCATGATCTCGGACTGGAGGGTGGCGGAGGAGATGGAGAGCCTCAGCGATCATCGCTACATTGAGTTCTCCATCCCCTCTGCTGCCGGTTCCCTGGGGGTTCAGCTTCGCGGCCGTGCGGGAGGCGCGCGACAACGGCGATGGGTGGTAAACAAGCTGGACGATGATCTCCTGATGACCTCACTTATCAGTGCAAAGTGGGCTCGGGGCGAAAATCTGGAGGAGGGTCTCGACGATCAGATGGCCTGGTTCCGGGGAGCGTTAGTCGACGCGTGCGACATGGCGATGCCTCGGGCCGGTCAGCGCGCGGCTCGCAGGTCAGCCTACTGGTGGACGGAAGCGATTGCCGAATTGCGGCGTCTCTCCATCCAAGCCGGATGGCGGCTGAAGCGCGCAAAACGGTTTCGGCCTATGCGTCCGCAGGAGGTAATTAGCCGCTTGGCGGGAGAGTACCGAGAGGCACGGCGCTCTCTCGCCGGGGCCATCGGGAGATCCAAGGCCAGGGCGTGGGGGGAACTCGTCTCTTCACTGGACGGGGACCCGTGGGGCAGGCCATACCGCATGGTGATGGGCAAGTTCCGTCCGTGGGCCCCGCCAATCTCGGAGACGGTCGAGCCACAATTCCTCGGTCGTATAGTGGATAATCTATTTCCGGACGCGGAGCCTCTGCCCGCGCTCAACCTAGAGGTGGAGTGGACCGAGGAGCTGGAGGTTACGGCCGAGGAGATGAGGAGTGCCGTCCAGAAGATGGGTGCCAAGAAGGCGCCTGGTCCGGATGGCGTCCCCGGCAAGGTCCTCGCCCTATCCTTGAGCGAAATCGGAGAGCCGCTGCGTGCAATCCACACGGGGTGTCTGCGGGAGGGGCGCTTCCCCGCTCCCTGGTAGAAGGGTAAGCCGACGGATGATCCTGCCGCATACCGCCCGATCTGTCTGCTGGACGAGGTGGCGACGCTGTTGGAGAGGATTGTTGCCGATAGCCTCGTCCGGCACTTGTCGCGGGGTGGTCTTTCAAATCTCCACGAGAACAAATTTGGATTTCGTGCCGGCCGCTCCACGGTAGACGCGATCTTACGGGTCAAGTCCACCGCGGATACGACGGTGGAGCAGGGCGAGGTGTTAATATCGGTTTCGGTGGATCTACGGAATGCCTCCAACACCCTGCCCTGGGGTCAGGTGCGGAGGGCCCTGGAGCATTTCCTATTCCCTCCGTACCTGGTACGGGTCGTGGTGGCTACCTCTGCGTCAGGAACCTCCTCTATACGGATCGTGAGGGGGTGGTGCGCGTCAGGATGGTCTTGTGCGGGGTTCCGCAGGGCTCAGTTCTGGGCCCACTCCTGTGGGTCCTCGCGTTTGACTGCATCCTCCGGGCTGCCCTCCCGCCTGGCTGCACCACCGTGTGTTACGTGGACGACACTATGGTGCTAGCTGATGGAAGGGGTTACGGGGAGGCGCTCGCTCTGGCCGAGCTGGCAGTGGCCTGCGTCGTGCGATCTATAAAGAGTATGGGCCTAGAAGTGGTCCCCCAGAAGTCTGAAGTGATCATCTTCCGTGATCGCAGGACCACGGGGGGCTGCCTTCGGGTGCCCAGGTGAACGTGAATAGCGTTCCGATCCGGGTGGGGCCGAGTATGAAATAGGAGTGCACACCGCGGTGCCACCATTGCGATTATCGGGTGGATGGTGCGTAGCATACCTTGGAGGTGTGTGAGGCGTGGGAGGCGCCGAGGCGCGACCTGGCGTTTGCCCCCGGCATAGTAGACGTCTTGATCTCCAGCTTCATGAAGGCGGCAGCGGAGAGCCGAGACACGTGGAAGGCATTTGCCACCTTTTGCGAGAATGTTATGTCGCTGAAGGAGGCGGCGGAGCGCATCCGTGCGCGCGAGGCGCCGCCGGATGGTCCGGGTCCACCTGGAGACGGCGAGAGTGGGGGCCCTGCTCCGTGGCCGCCTCGGCGGCGGCGGTGGGACCCGACCCCCGACCCACAACCCCACATGACAGTAGGGGAGGAGTGACGCGACGTAAGCACACGGGTTGCCCTGCGTCCTCCTCCCCCGTGTGACAATTACCCGGACTGTGCCGATCGGAGTGTCCTTCGGTCGGCAACTAACCATGGATGGGCCAACCACACACCTCCCCTAGAAGGGGGAGTTGAGGGCCGCTCCGTAAGGAGCAGGGAATGTAAGCGGGGCGGAAATCGGTACCCCACCCCGCTTTGCTACGAGGTACGACGTGAGCCGCAAAGCGTCACTCGATAGTGTGAATGCCCTTACCCGGGTAGCGCAATACGGTGGAGGATGGATACCCGCGGGAGTTTTAGTGGATATGCTGCACTGGCGCGAAGTGTCCCACACACCCCTCTGGCCACGGGGACTGAGCCCGGGAATCACACCAGGGGGGATGCGTAATGCATTTCTCCCGCGTCATCAAAAGAAAAATAAAAACAAACGGGGGATTTGGAAAAATTTCCACCACCGGCATACTTGGGGCGCCTCCTCATGTAAACATAATTGTGTAGGGTTAATAATTCATAAAAACGGCGCCCCAAGTATGCCGGTGGTGGAAATCTTTTTCTTATGCGTTATTACGATTTTTGCTATATTTTCTATCATCTTGTCAAAAATTGTGGTAGAAATTAAAAAAAACTATTATCTAAACATGCCCATATTTGAAACATAGCAAAGTGTTCTTTTTCGTCCGAAGCACACTAAAAGGGTTGGCATCCTCACCCGTACTTGGTAAACATGATTTCACACATTTTTCTGGCTAATAAAATCACTTAATTAAACCATTTTCTCATAGAATTAAGACTGCTCTGCTTATACTTGGCGCATGTTTTTTTTACCTTACATTTCCTATGTAAGGCTTTTTGTTGGATTTCAATAATTTTTTTTCTAAACGTTTCTATCTAAGAATTTACACTATAATGTCAGCTGGAAAAGTATGAACTAAGAATAATGCGCATTAAAGAATTGGGTGGGTTAATTTAAATAATTTGAGGAAACGTATTTAGATAATATAAAAAAATTGTATATTATAAAATGTTGAAACTACAAACAACTTAAACTAAATTAACTAAAATAAAACTAAACAAACTTATTATCTAACTTATGCTACCTTAGACTAACTAATGAAAATTATAAATTTTAACACATCGGTCGGCGATGCCCCCCCTGCCGCCTCTTCCCCTCGCATTGCCACCCCTGCTGGCATGTCCGCGGTGTGAATACGTGCGAATCCCCTCGCACTTAAACGCATATTCGGCGAAATTTGTACACTTGTTTATTCCATATTTCCGTGGTTGACAATACTCAAAGCGAGAGCTTCTTATACAATATCGTACATGAAGGCCAGAAGAATTCTTGCAAAAAATGTAAATATTACGAAGAGCATTGTTAATTGACATTAATATTTCAATTTCCATAATTTACTTACAGATTATTGGGCCATATTCACAATCCGTAACAACAATGACGACAATGTTGTATGTTTTTTGTTGACGTTTCGGTCCCTTTTCCGGAACCCTCTTCAGAACATTAAATGTATTTTATATCTGTAGCGAGAAATATTACATCGTAGAAGGTACAAAATCTTAGGCTTCTACCGACACAAACAAAAGGTGTAAACACACAACAATTTTTTCTTAATAAACTTACGAATAGATTCTCGAACTAGGTGTGTACCATAGTGCGTCCCGCTTCATCGCCTTTCGACCTTTCGCAACAAGTATTTCGAACTTATGTGTTAAGACGGTTATAAATTTTTTACATTTTTAATTTTAAACATGAATACGTAACGTGTAATGAGTCTAGAGTTGTTCGAGCGACCATTAATTGTACGAGGCAAATAGCACAGTGTTTGTCTGGAATCAAAGAAGGGGGGGGGGTTGATTACAGGGGATGAAGTCGTAAATCATTATTCAAATATAACCTTGTAATTGTTGCTTACCATGGTGGTGGACTAATGATGGCTCAAACTGGTACATAGGCCAAACGAAACGTTACCTTAAAGACAGACTGCGAGAACATAGAATGAACTGACAGGGACAGAGGTATGAGCACAGGGACAGACATTGAACAAGGACAGTCTTCAAAACTCGAGCGGTAGACAAGGAGGTGAGTATGAGTAGAGCGCAGAGGCCCCACTAGTAGAAAGGCGAAGGAGAAGAAGTGGCGTGACGTCACGATCGACGTCACAGCCTCGGTGAATCGTTCCGTCAAAAAATTAATTTCATAAATCGATATCTCGCGAACCAATGGACGGATCTGTACCGTTCTGGTTTTAATCGACGCAGAAAAATTCAATCTTTCGATTAGTGTCTTTAGTTTGTCGCATAAATCGTTTGAAAGAGAGATATTAGACAGGCAAATTTCGGTATAGGAGAAAATACACGGGGCTTCGCTCTACTTCGGGAAAAGAGTCTTTGGCCGCTCGCGTGCGGTTCGCCGTGCTTCCTCTGCTTTATACTTGGCGCGAGACGCGGCCGCGTCTCTTGATCGTGCGTAATGAATACCGACCACGCGTGGACGCAGGCTAGTCCGGCCCACCGCACTAATATTGCAACGGAAGCGACGGTGGATCTTGTAAAATAATGTGCAAAATAAGACTGGCAGCAGCCAACCGGGCCCGAGGTCTACCGGACAACGGCTGTTCGCCTAGAAATACACAACGCCGTGTTAACTAGATGAAGAAATGAGGGTAACTTCCAATAAAGAAGCAAGGAAAATACTTCCACTCCAAGCCCCAACTACGAAGCGACTTCACCACAAGAGACCACGTGGAAAGATCGCCGACAGCGGACACCTTCACCCGAAAATCGAAGGGTCCCACACTATTATCAGCAACGCAACAGGCGTCGAGAACACCGGAAGGATTCAGACACTTCCGATTGGCGCAGAACGAGCGTCACCCCACGGGAACAGGCAACGGTACCGGATCCAAGGATTACCGGATAGTGACCGTTCGCTTACAAAATCGCGGTACGGTTCCCACCATCCTTCTTTCATCGCCACATCCGATGGGGAGTGCACGCCTCATGATCGATTCGGGCGCAGAAGTCAACCTGATCAAGCAAGGAGTGGTGGACCCGAGCGCGCGTATTTAACGAAGAGCAAAACTCGGTCTACAGGGGATATCCTCGACACCGATCATTTCTAAAGGACTAGTGATCATGAAATTGGTCGGACGCCGAATCGTCAACCGACTCCGACTTGGAGATCTTCACTCCGCCACGACAACGTAGGAATAGAAAAACGAAGGAAATACTGCCTCTTGTGGCTTCCGATAGCAGCCTCAACCTGAAACAAAGCAGGAAGATATCGCGAGAAATTAACGATTCCAAATACAGCCACGGAGCTGTATCAAACAATCCAGGGAGAAATTAATAGAAGAAGATGAAGCGTAAGAAAGGTAGTATAATCCTAAACCCGAAATATCCTGTCAAAATTCATGAACGGCTCTTCCTTTATTTCCAACATATTTTCCAAGCGACCAGCAGATCACTGCCAGTCGTTCTCGAATTGAAATTCTGTATGGAGGATCACCGCTAGCAGAACGTAGACTTTTCCTTTGTTGCATTATCTCTTTCTGAGCTGCTGAAGACGCGAGCTGCGCAGTCATCCATCGACCACAATTACCATTGTTCTAGAGAGAGGACCACCGCTCGCAGACAATAAATAACCAAATTTACCATTTTCATTTCACATGCCAAGATTGTAGAAAGGAATACGCGAGGCGCAATACATTTCGAATTAAACTCAAGCGAGAACTTAGAATTACGTATAGTTGAGAATGATACGGGATACGAAATAACAGAAACAATTCACGACTAAAGAAGTAGCGATAGAACGCCAGAAGCTAACTTAGAACTTTGTCACGAAGATTTCATGTAGATGGAATAGGAAAAAATAAGGAATAATCAAAGAAACAGACGAGTTTAGTGGGAGAGAGAAAAAGCATTTTATTTTATCAAGAGACGCGGCCGCGTCTCGCGCCAAGTACAAGCCGAGCGCAGAGAGTGCAGACGAGAGGCCAAATATCTTTCACCCGAGTCCTTAAAATGGACCATGGGTTTCCTCCTATACCCAAATTTAGCACTCGAATATCTTTGCAGCCAAGCATTCATCGGCAAATCCAAGCACACGGATCGGAAAATTAATTTTTCTGAGTCGATTGCAAGTCAAAATGTGCCGATTAATGCTATGGTTGCAAAGATATTAATTTTAGAAAATAATTTTTCGGGTGAAATATTTGTCGATGAGTTTAAGATGGCTCCGCGTGTCAGCATACTTTTCCCGACGTCGCCAGTAGAGGCACTGCTGTGCCGCCCGATTGTACATACTCATGCATACCCGTCAACACATGCATACACACACACATGCAGTGTTTGACGTTTTTGAACTTGGCGCTCTAATCCTCCACGTGGTCGCAGCATGCAGAAGAAATTGACGTGCATTGGTGAGGATATTTGTGAATGTGTATTTGGTGATAAAACAATGCGTATTGAACATTGTAATAAATATTTTATTTGAGTTGTGATGTGTAATCGATGTTTCTTATGTATAATTGGTTTTCGTGATACGTTGAATGAGTGACACATGGTGAGGAGATTTGTGTATGTGTATTCGGTGATGAAACAGTGGGTGTTGAGTATTATAATACATATTTAAATTGAGTTGTGATGATGTGTAATTGGTGTTGATGAAACGTTGAATGAGTGACACATTTTTAAAATGAGGAAAAAGTTAATAATTGGTGCAGTTGATTGAAAGATTGGAAAATGAAATTGAAAGCAAGTGGAAAATGAAAAGAGAGAGAGGAAAAGAAAAGAGAAGAAAGATGAAGTAGAAGTCATTTAGACCAACTGAAATACCAAGATCAGTAAGGGAACCAAAGAGCAAAAAGTGCAACGACAGCAACTCTAACCGACGGAGCTTATTACACCAAAGTACGGGTAAAGTTAAAATAAAGTAAAAATTCGAAAGAGAAAATATTAGTCTATAAACTTATTATATACAAATGCAATTACATACATTACATACAAATATATACTTTCTTTCTTTCGCAGGAAAATCTTGGAATAATCAGCCGGACAAGTAAGAAGCAACCACAAAGAACAGAGGTGAAATATTGGACTGCATAATATTATTTAATAGCAGGTATGAAACAACTATTAATGGGCTTGATTGTTGGTTTTAATAGTGTCACTTTGTGTTCCGTGTAGCAAAATAAAGTACGCGGTAAATTCAGTTAGTTTTGTATATATTTTGAATCAAAGCCTAAACTAAATCGTTTCTGTTGTAAAACCAAGGGGCTGTTGTAAAACAAATGGACTAAAGCGATTTAGTTTAAGTTTCGGTTCGAAATAAATACGAAAACAAATAAATTTAACTTATTTCATTTTGCAACACGGAATGTAAAGCGAAATTATTGAACTCAACAATCAATCCCATTTGATAACTCGATTTCATCATGTTTCTTGTAACGAAAAAAAAAATATTTGAAATTTTAATTATGCATTCATTTTGAATCAGAGCTCAGTAATACAGTTCTAAAATAAATTGATGAAGTATACCGAGTTACCGTCTATTTAATTTAGTCTATTATATATATAATAGAAATGTATACACTCCTGCACAAAATTAATAATGTGTACACTCCTGCACAAAATTAATGCATCACTTTCCAGCAAGCGAAAAATCATCAAAGTTTGAACAGCTGTAACGTTGTCAAAAAAATCGTAAAAATATGGTTTTTTTTTGCAAATTAAAGCTTGAAGTCTCCACTTTAGAATGCCCTACTTAGAATTTCGATTACGAGAATCAAGGCTCTTGTAGCGCATAAAAAGTGAGGGCATGTTTTTCTTAGAAAAATGTGCAAAGATCATCACGCGCTATGGGCCGCCCTGATTTCTTTTTCAGCCACGCCGTTTACAGCGTTCAAAAGCGCCAAGCTTCCCCGTTAATTTTTTAAAAAACACAAGGTGCTACAATTTTTTTAACAAAGTTATGGCTGTTTCAATATAACCTGAACCGCCGGCATTAGAGTAAACCAAGGTACACCACGTGGAGGTTGCACGGTGGGATTTGTACCTCGCGCGCGCGTGCGTGTGTGTGTGTGTGTGTGTGTGTGTGTTGTGACGTTGCATTTTGCAACGTCCCAAAAGTTAGTAAATTCCCGGCACGGGAGTAGCGACGAGCACACCTCGGGGCCTCACCAAAACCACGAACGCCGACTAATGCCCGGTGAATCCTTTTTTTTTATTGCCAACGACTACCACCGAGGACGACGATCGGAGCCCAAAGCCGCAGGGACTGCTTCCAGGGGAAAGAGTCTACAGAGGAGGCCGGATTCCCGCCCGGAGCGCGGTAAATACCGGACGTCCAGCGGGGGAAGAAGTCGCCGCGGCCGAGGCAGGCCCCGTCAATATTGGGGACGGGATACCTCGCGGTACTCCAACCCCAACGATTCCCGGGGGAAGGCGGGTTGGAGGGACCCACCGGCCCCAGGGGGGTTGGTGCTCGGTGGCGCGGGTCGACTACCCTTCCCGACCCTGCTGGACCGGAACGAGAAAAACGGAAGGAACCTGGGAGAACGGCAGCATCCTGCGGAGAAAGCAACAAGAGGGCCTATTTTCCACCACCGATCAAGCAGAGCAGTCCAGGGCAGCAGTCACTAATTATCGACCGTCAATTTATGGCGTGGCGTTTCATGAGGTTTCCGGGGTGGGGGTAGTCGCGGTAATTAGCATGCGCAGGAGATCCTCGCGGATCGCGCGGATCCGCGAGGAGACCTCTTCGATCATCGACCGTCAGAGAGGATAGTACGAATTCTGAGATCTCTTCGACCACCGACCGTCAGCAAGGATAGTCCGAATTTTTGAGTAGCTCGCGAGTGATAGTCAAATCAAGTAGCCAAGAAGAAGAGCGGAGAGAGCCTAGAGTGACGAGCAGACGATTGGGACCAACTGCAGCCGAGAACAACTAAAATGGTGAGGTGAACAGATTCGCCCTTTTCGCGTTGCGAGCTTTATTGCGTTGATATTGATTATTTGTGCTATTGGGTGGTCCATTATCTTTCGTTCGGCCGCGTTCAATTTAAATTCCACGTCTCGGCTCCCTCTCCGTATCGCTTTGCGAGTATTGTAAGAAAATTGTCGTCGCGGTCGTCGAGAGTATCTGTTCCGGCAGTTGTAATGATAGGATTTAACGCGTGTAATTCCGCCGTAGGGCGAGGTCGTTTTTCAATAAATTGTGCCGACTCTCGGAGACCGAAATTTTTGTGAATTTAATTTATACTTCGCCTTATCCCGTCCTTACGATCCTCTCGAATAACCGACCCCACCCGCTGAGTTCGTTGGTATCGCGTGTAATTTCGACTTGGGGAAGAATTCGTTTTTCGGTGTGTGTGGTCGAGACTCGGTCGCGTAGACCAACTGTATCGCGATTCCAGTAGTATAAATTAAAAGCGGGAGAAATCCCGTGGCACGCGAGTGCCTGGCGCCCATAGAAGTTCCGACAGTAACATTTGATCCGCGTTTCCCCAAGTCGAGTCCAAGGAAATTTCATTGTTCGCGTGAAGTCCCGCTAGCCAGGGCAGTTTCGCGAATTGGGTGCGGACTTCACGTGACAGTGTGTACGCGCGCGCGTGTGCGTTTGTGCATGTGTATCGGCTTAAAATCAGGTATTACCCCCCGCTGCCGTATCACCTCCTAGCATATTTAACGCATATTAATGTACAGCCGGATGACAGTTTTAGGAATACATTGGTCCATAGTCTGCGAATGGTGCCGCCTAATTCCTGCAGAGCTGCTGGAGGCCTTGCAAGAGCTCGCAACTGTTCGATTGGATTTAAATCTGGACTCATTGGTGGGTGGTGCATTTTGACAAAGTTACAGCTGTTTAAACTTTGATGATTTTTCGCTTGCTGAAAAGTGATGCATTAATTTTGTACAAGAGTGTATATATTGCAACGATGATCCGTGCTCGAGCACGGCCGTACCCGTCACCGCAGCCCGAACCGCCCGCAAATAGCCGCCCTTGATGCTTACTACGCTCCGCCGATCTCGGATGTGGGCGCCAGACCCCCCCGAAAGGAGCCAATATTTAGTAGTTTCTCAAGATCGGACGCTGATCCGGAACGCACAATCAGTACAAAAGTGCACCCGACCCGACTAGCTCCGGTCTTTTACCCGGGTCCGCGCGATGCCCGATGGGAAGCACCGGACCGTCCGGCCGACCTGGTACGGCGGAATCGGCCGAGACTCGTTCAGCGCGACTGAAAAGGGAGCATGCAAAACACAAATAACCGCGCGAGGATCAATAGCCCCAACTTTGTAAAGAAAGTCACAAAAATGGATTTATTAACGAAATAAGTAACTCGCAAACCAGGTAACAAAATGGCCGCGTCCGCGTGCCGTCGCTGGAACCTCGAAAACAGACTAAACGTTTGAATTCTAACCGTCGGCCAATCGCACGGCCGATCGCCGCTCGCGTGTCGCTATCGGCCAATCACGAGGCCGTTCGTCGCTCGCTACTACGCGCTTCTGTATTTCGCTCGAACTTGACTTGACCATGAAACGGGGAAGATTACGCGTCTTCAGGGCCGGACACTCGCTGCCCTTCGGTCACCCCTTGGCCTGTCCCAGGAGAGGCCTCCCAGGGCCGGGGACCCCCCTCGAAGTCGTCGCGTACCTCGCGACTTTGTTGCCCCGGTCACACCTCTCCTGGTCTATTCCTCTCAGGACCTACCGAACCGCGAGCTAATCCCCTCAATGAAGCCCGAAAAGAGCCGCACAGAAATACCCCAAGAGCCACGCACACACCGAAAAGACGCAAAGGAAGAATCAAGTACTCACCGTCGCCGCCAGCCTGCTAACCTCGGGCCACTGCTCCGTAGACTCACTCGCGTGGCCGAAAAACTCGGTGGATTACTCTAGAACGCGGCCGAAAGACTCTACTGCACACTGTTCGTTACTCCAGACGAATTTTCTCGAGACGCGATTGGAAAGTGCCGATTGGAAATTTGGAACTGTTCGCTACGCACGCCGGAAGTCAAGTGGCCTCGAGTTCGCACCTGGCCGACGACGAGGGTTCGTGCCGCAAATCACGCCGCCTGGTTTAATGGGATGAGCTAATTGAGTCTCACGGCGGTCGACAGGTGGTGGGTCGTGTTCTATTCGCAGCCTGGATCCTTGTCGTCTCGATCCTGCTCCCTCTCCGGCGGCAGCTCTGCTTCCCAGTGTGTCAGCTGATCGGTTGCTTGTCGGGATGTCGACCGGGTGATCAGTCCGGCCGATATCGCCGAACTTTCCTGTCTGAAATACAGAATAATAATACGGGGTTAGTGGGTTATTCTTTTGTGCGCTTGGCCCTTCGGAACGTGAATCCCCCCCGGTCCGGCGCGCGTAGCAAGGTGTTTTACGCGGAGGCTGGCGGTGACGGAGCGGCAACAGGACGCTTCGTCACAATATATATAATGTTAATAATATTAATAAATAAATAGAAAACAATATATATATATTTATTAATATTATATATATATATATATATATATGCAGAATGGATATTTTGAGACACATTTTAATTAAAGGGTTGAACCACGCGATTGATGCTCAGGAACCCGCTGTACAAGCCTAATATTATATATCTGGTATAATTTTCAAGTTATAATAATTTATGTACGCAAAGTATAGATTGGAGACTATATTGATTTTATTGTGCATAGTATGATTTGAGCCCCATAGTCTCGAATTATACCTTATACATATACGAAGAACAATTATCACTCGACCCCAAATAATACGTTTAATTTTGAGGCACTTCATATATTCTTTGTCTAGTTTGGGAACATATAGTCTTTGTGAAACGTATAGTTTAAGGTCATCTCAGATCTCAAACTATGCACTTTACTTAATCGTTTCATATATCATATGCTCAGTTTCGGGACTTACAACGTATATTAAAAGCGGTTTTTGAGATCTTTTATTGAATGGATCCTTTGTAGAAAAGAGTCGCGGGTAAATGTTTATATTTCCATTCCTTTTGCTAGGGTTTGAGACTAGGTTGAACTCTACACGAGGAGTACAGCTACCACTGGGCGTTGATTAATAACAGATCCTAAACAATGCACTCCATATTTTCTAACTGTTTCAAATTTTGGTATTATGCAGGCTGTTCCACTTAACGTTACCACCACGAAGACTTTTGAAGGTATCATTAATTTTGAACATATTCGAAAATGGCTTGGGGAACAGTTTTATAACTCGAAAGAGTTCATAAAATATCAGTGTAATTTATTAGTTACTAATGGTAACTTAATTATTTTATAGCAAGTTTATGAAACGCATAGTTTAAGGTCATCTCTCAGGTGAACCTACTTGTGGGCGCAATTGTGCATAAAAGGTAGTACTTTCAGTTCTGCATTTCAGTTTCGAAATACCATCAATCTGTTGCGACAAATTCATAAATTACTGGGCGCTGATTGTTTTGAGGTCTCAAACTATGCACTTTACTTAATCGTTTCATATATCATATGCTCAGTTTCGGGACTTACAACGTATATTAAAAGCGGTTTTTGAGATCTTTTATTGAATGGATCCTTTGTAGAAAAGAGTCGCGGGTAAATGTTTATATATCCATTCCTTTTGCTAGGGTTTGAGACTAGGTTGAACTCTACACGAGGAGTACAGCTACCACTGGGCGTTGATTAATAACAGATCCTAAACAATGCACTCCATATTTTCTAACTGTTTCAAATTTTGGTATTATGCAGGCTGTTCCACTTAACGTTACCACCACGAAGACTTTTGAAGGTATCATTAATTTTGAACATATTCGAAAATGGCTTGGGGAACAGTTTTATAACTCGAAAGAGTTCATAAAATATCAGTGTAATTTATTAGTTACTAATGGTAACTTAATTATTTTATAGCAAGTTTATGAAACGCATAGTTTAAGGTCATCTCTCAGGTGAACCTACTTGTGGGCGCAATTGTGCATAAAAGGTAGTACTTTCAGTTCTGCATTTCAGTTTCGAAATACCATCAATCTGTTGCGACAAATTCATAAATTACTGGGCGCTGATTGTTTTGAGGTCTCAAACTATGCACTTTACTTAATCGTTTCATATATCATATGCTCAGTTTCGGGACTTTCAATGTATATTAAAAGCGGTTTTTGAGATCTCTTATTGCATGGATCCTTTGTAGAAAAGAGTCGCGGGTAAATGTTTATATTTCCATTCTGATCGATTGCAAACTGATCGATATATTTGAAATGCTATAGTTATGTGAATCACTCTGTATACTTAGAAAAAAAAATTATATGCAAACTGTATTTGTTACTTTCAATTAGCTATTATTTACGCCAGATTTGAATATGGCATACACGCATATTCTCTAGCATTTTTACTCAATCAATGTTCGCAACAGTAAATTCAATAATAAATAATGATTTCATATCATCAATAATTACATTGTTGTATGTCCACAAATGTTTCACTTTCATTTTTCTTAATTATTTCACTGTTATGTATATCAGATACTTTGTAACATTAGGAACCTTAAAAAATAACATCAAATATGATAACAATAGTTTCTTTTATCCTCAATACTATCTGCAAAGAGGTTCATTCGACAAAGTCTTTGAAGTATGTGATCGATATACATACGTATATTATAGGTCTGCAAACTGGGCATAGGATGTATGAAAATATTATATGAAACACATAGTTTGGGATTAGTAACCAATCCACATCGTTCGATTGCTAAACTCGTCAAGAAGAATATAAAAAATGAAATTCTAAGTTTCAACTCTGTGGTTGGATAGATCTACTAGTAGAGGGAATTAAGGACGAAAGATATTATTTATCCAATCTTTTAACTACAAATATGTTGTTGGTTTATTTCCTTATTAAGTTTTTTCATTGTTTTCACTGTCATCTTTTATTGTTACAAATAGTATCAAATAATAGGAAAGTAATCAAGTAAAATAAATTAAACATCATGATTGGATATTTAACCATTTTGAAAAATAAATTCTCATTTACTCTTCCGAAAACCTGCGAGATACGTATGTTATAAAATTGAACATATACGACATAGCAAATAAAATTAATTATTAATACTAATCCGCATGGAAACTATTTCTTTCTTGAGAGATATAATTGGCGGCGTTCCGTCAGCCTTCGTTGGTTGTCAATCCAAGTTTTTAATTGTTGAGGCTGCCTCTTATTTAAAACCTTATACTTATTGATAGCATTTTGGCATTCCTTTAGAGACGGCAAGCGAGTTAATTCAGTAAGTTTACCAAAATGTTTTAGTACGGCTTCTTTTTCTTCTTCAGTCCACTTCATTCGCTTAGTTTTCCCATAGGGAGAGGCTAAAATTATTTTTAAGAAAATAATGAAAGGGGTGTAAATATTAAATATTATTGCTTCAACTATCAATAAAAATTGAGACAAAGAGTTTACAAGAACTACTTACTGCTCCGAGGCTTGGAGCCAGAGCTATTTCCGGAATAATTGGCAGACATGTTACTTGTGTTTTCATTGTCAGAAGAGCTGCTGGATTCATTCATGCTATTGTTTTGTACAATCTGACTAGTACAGGGGTCACAACTCCGTCCACCTTCATTAATGCTTTCTTCTGGATTATCATCGCTTTCGTCACTTTCATTTTCATCTTCCTCACCCATTGCTGCTTGCAGCAATCGTGATACATCTGTTATCTCTTTAATCGGAACTGGCATTCTATAAAATTTTTTATGTATCTCTTTATCGTGCCCCATAAAGTTAGCAAGACTATCTACACGAGTTTCTTCAAGACCTAATATTGCAGTGTATGTGGCTATGTGTTTACGGAGAATAGTACCACGTAGAGAAGATGGTAAAGTTGCTCCGCATTCTGTGGCAAATTTGCGCATTAATGGGCAAGCTCTGATATACGGTTTTTTATGTTCAGTAACATCTGTTGCACTAAATATATATTCATTTTTCGACTTTACCCCAGCTTGCTTACGATATCGTAATATGAATTTTATACATTCAGACATAAAAGAGTCAAGCAAAACAGGTACCGTTCTTCCTAATTTCCCACGAATAGTTATTCGTACAAAGTCCCTTGCGTAGTGTTTCGATTGCTCAGACAAATCTTTATAAAGGTCTACATTGACATTAGTTTCCAATGAGTCTTGGTTCTCATAATCTGTTCTTGTTAATCTTTCGATTTCTCCCGCTCTTCTACGATTAAACATTTGTATAAAAACTAAAGTAGATTCCGTTAATAATTTCCAGGCCGAGGAATCAAATTGACGTTTTAAAATTGCAAGGGAATTTGCACAATTTTTTTTTAGGTAGTTGTACAACAGTTTTATGTCTTGCTTCAGTGGGAGAACCACATTCTTTCGGCGCTTTTGCTTTATTTGGTCTTCAATCGCTTTTCTGTTAATTAACACTGGAATCTCTTCTTCAAATAACAACATAAAATCTTCAATATCTTTTTTTGCAGTTTCGTTTTGTTCCTTAATAGACTCCGATCTCAACTTGCGTGCGCATTTTTTTAATAATGTTGTAATCATAGTAGCAACGGCCGGTGTTCTAAACCACATTATTGTGGTATCCCAGTGAGCAACTACTCTTATCGCCTGTATAACTGCGTCAAAACATTGTGGCCGAAAAATGTCTGCAAAATCATTAATATCATTGCGAATTTCTATGATAGCGAGCTTGAAGCGACCTAACAATCTTAGTTGTGCTCTTATCATATCATGCTGATGCGTGCTGGTGTACTTGTCGCATAGTTTATTCCCAAACAAAATAAGTAGCTTGTCATATTTGATCGACCGCGTAACAGCATCATCTCGCATGACAGGAAATACAGATTGACGAAATACATCATTCGCGCAACTGTGAATGTACCCAGCTATTCGCCTACCCATAACAGTAATTTCCCGTACACCCTTTTTATGATTATTACTGCAATTTTTATAGTGAAACCGTATGGTTCTTTTTGACAAAAGTTTTTTGCAATTTCCACAATAAATGTAGTCTTCCGCAGTATTAGGAAATTTGGACTGCCGTTGCCTAGATGTTATTAATATGCCTGAATTTAATTCGCTGTTAGTATTGTGGATATAATTGCCATAATTCCGAATGGTTTCAATGATTTGTAATCTTTCGCGACATCCCTTTTTAAGAGATATAAATTTCTGGACATCTTTTTCCGTCTTATGTTTTAGTTCGAGATGTCTAGCAAATTTGGTTTGTAAACTTTTACAAAATGGACAAAAGTATTTTTTGACTGTTCGCTTTGCCAATATTTTTGAGGCAGGCACGTGTAAAGTCCGAGCATCTACATCTGGCTTAGTCTCTAATGGTATCAGATGTTCAGTCTCGGAATGCGATGCATTCACTTCCGTGCCTGTGTCGTGGGAACTTTCAGCCGGTCGATAATCTGTATCATTGGCATCATCATCGCCACTGCTTGAATGATCAATATCGCTCTTTTCATTTGTATTTTCAATTTCGGAAAAATGTTCTTCATGTTCATCAGTATTCCTAGGTGGGGTTACATATTCATTGTCGTATCTATCGTCATTTGACTTCTCGCTGTCCCTTGTCCAAGAATCCCCAACACATTTTAAAATATCGGAAGCACCACTAGGTACTTCGCTACTGTCTTCGGTATTATTACCAGCGTTTAATATATTTACTGAATAAGAGGGGACTTCACTGCCTCGTGCCTCATCATCATGACATATATTTGCAGCATCAAAAGAAACATTGATTTCTTGCGTATCGATAATGGTAGAAAAGTCTCCTAGTTTTGCCAAATGAGTTTCTAATGCTGGTGGGGTTTTGAGTTTAAGTGGTGTTGAACAAGGCATTGTATTGGTGTCTTGCTGGACACCATCACTAGTTTCATTTGGCAATAATTCCTGCCTTTCTTCATTTCCAAACGATGTCGCTGTAATATTATCACCAGCATTCGAAGTCTCCCGTTCAATACCTTGTTGAAGGTCTTTCAGCTCATCCTCCGTATCTGAATAATGAATTAGTTACTTTTAAATTAAATAAATAAAAAGTTATAACGTAAGAAATTTCAAAACGGTATACAGTCGTATTAATTAATATTCGTTCGTACAAATGTAATATATCCAGTACCCGAAATAACAATAATTTATTATTGAGGAAATATTAGTAAACGTTGTTATAAAACTGCTTAATAATTGTAACATGCTTTACCAATCTGCAAGAATCTTTGTAAAATTCATTTTAAACGCAGTAATGTTTTTACCCTCCTTATTTATCGGTACCCGTAAACTTATAACTCGGAAGAATGACCCCAAAAACAATGTGTAATATACAAAATCGTAAGAAGCGCAGACGTTACATTTTATACGTTGTAAAGCTTAACGGGACGAGCCGCGCGTATTGCATGCATTTAGAAACTTAATTTTTTTTTACCAGCTTTATGAACAAAGTAAGCCTTGTATTTTGCCCCTCGTGGGTACTTTACGAGACAATTTATATCATCTGTTAGTTCCACCCGTTTCGATGGCACAATGCAGCACTCATCATTGTCAAATTTCACTAATGAAAACATTCTAAAACAAAGTGGTGCAAAAATAAGCACATATAGAATGGGAATCTCGTGATGAAAAGATACAATTTTAAGACTATAATTTAAACCACAGTGGATCCTTCCACTGTGTTTGCATTTTCAGTTTTCATGAAAAGAAATCAAATTACGTTTTTTGTGAGAAACACGGCGAGAAATGTTATGTATATAACTATTAAAACAGTGCATATAATTTAAACTGAGCTACCTGTCAGATTCGTTGGAATTATTTGTATTGTCAAACATACGTAACGATTTTTTCGAAACATCGACGACGCGATAAAATGAAAACAAAAAGTACACAAAATGATTTAGGAAAGCGTAAAGCATCCTTCCGCTCAAAAATCTAGTTTCATCATAACCATATACGGTATAGCATTTCTCACAATAAATAATAAGTACACACATTTATCTCGTCTTTTGCAACACAGAATATACTTAGACAGAATGTACGGTTTTTAGCGTGGGTATGAAAACTCTTATTGAATTAAAATGATGTACTTACCTGCAACACCAAAACACATATATCTGAACTGAATATATTTCACAAACTTATCACGTTCTGACCTGCTAGTCGTCTAACACTGAAATGAGGACTGAGCCGCTGCGACCGTCCCTTAAGGAGTCGCGCATCTTTTGTTTCTGCCATAATCACTGTCACTGTCTTAACCACGTATAGCTGTGTATGTCATCGATTAATTTGTGTGGCCAAAAATGAAGCCCGCTCAGGGTGCATTATTGCTCTTTTCGAAACGCATTCCGCAACTTTTTGAAGCTGCATATAGTTACATCGAAAATTGAGAAAAGTTCTGTATAGTGCATATATTTTACATAATATACAGGGTAATTCAGTGGGTCGTGGAGTTAGGGAAACCACGTATTTTATGCACAACTACAAGCCTAAAAGTCCTGTATGAAAATGCTGAAATCTTAACTCTTTCGGAGATATGAGCGACTGAAATTTAAACATTTAAAAATTCATATCTCCGAACTGAATCATGTTAGGGCCATGGGCCAAACTGAAAAAAAATAGAAACATTGTAAAAACTATTGTTAAGTCACATTATTATTTAATTTTCATGGTCAAACGTGAGATTTCTATACTAACACGGGTAGATATGTGCCTGAAAAGCATCAAGGACATTCTCCGATCCATTCTCATTGATATCCAATCATAAAAAGTTCAGGTTTTGTATTAAATTTTGGCGTCAAAAATTATTAAAGATTATATTGCATTGCAGCTCAACCAGAGGAATCGTAGGGTCTGCGTGTGTGTAAGTAAGGCTCCGCTGATTTCAAAGGAGCATCGACGGAGTCTCGCCGAAAATCGATAAATACAATGTACGTATTAATGAGTAAGAAAGAGACAGAAATATGGGCTTCATGAATGTTCAAATAGCAGACCATAAAACTGGTTGGGCAGTCCAGCGAAATCTTTCATGATTTTTCACGCTGAAATTTGATAAAGAACTAAACTTTTTATGATTGCGTACTTATTTCGGTGGATCAAAGAATGTCCCGATTTTTTTTCAACCCGTATGTGCCCGCGTTCCTACAGAAACTGCATGTTCAATCATGAAAAATAAATAATAATGTGACTCAACAATAATTTTTATAATGTTTCTATTTTTCTTTCAGTTTGCCCCGATCCTTCTACACGTTCTGGAAAAAATCCGCGGCTCTAACATTATTCAGTTCAGAGATGAATTTTTAAATGTTTAAATTTCAAACGTTCATATCTTCGAAAGTATTGAGATTTCTGCATTTTCATACAGGACTTTGAGGCTTGTATTTGTGTATAGAATACGTAGTTATCGCGGCAGAAGTTAACAAATGTGAAAACTGCAAATTATTTGTTACTTATGTGCTCCTTCCTCGTTTCTCGGGAACGCTTCGGTGAGCGCGAGCAAGCGAGAAAATGCTTGCATGCTCGCGCTTGCCGAAAATCCGCGCGATACCGGTACATCGAAGACAAGACACGTTCGTGCTCGTCTGGCGTGGTACATATGGATCGACGTGGATTCAAGTCCAACGATACTACAGCACAAATGTATAGCCTACTCTGACCGTAATTGGTAATGAATTTAGCCAGGAACATTATGAAATAATGTCCAAACAATATCCATTTTATGCAGAATGTATTTATCTATGTAGAATTCTCAATTTGATTCTTTCGGTACTTGAAGAATAAGAGTTACGTTAACAGCAAGACCCGTATTCGTATACTTTTCCCTGGCGGGATCACAACAATATACTTTATGCAATTTTGCAATTATTTGTAAGTAGATTATGACAAATGTTATTCAGATTGAAATTTGACATTACGGTTAGATTTCTACATTTCTGCCTTCAAGACATCTTTATCACTTATATGAATTTGTTCACTAATTTGTAATGCAAAATTCGGATTTGGACTCCAGTACGCATATCACTCGGAATCGAGTCTTCTGAAAGCAATGCAAGAGAGGTTTTAACGTTACATAATTGGTAGGTATAGCTTAACGTATGAAATCGACGTGAATTCGAATTTGATGACTCTGATAGACGTAGATTTTTAACGTTCCTGGCTAAATTCATTAAGAATTACAATCGGAGTAGGGTATACCCTCGTGCAGCAGTATCGTTGGACTTGAATCCACGTCGATCTATAGTTCCACACCCGAAGAGCACAAACATGTCTTGTCTTCGATGTAAATGCTGAAAATGCTTATTTGCCCGTTTACACGGCTTAAAAGTTAAAACCTGTCACTCATTGCCATCTAGATACTTGATTCCGAGTGATATGCGTATTGTCGAAATATGAATTTTGAAACTGAAATTATATAAACAAATTTATAACCGCGTTCCTAAAAATGATACAGGCATTTCCTGTATAAAGTTATCTGCAATGTCTAATTTTAATTTTAATCACATTTGACACAGCCAATTTATAAATAATTGCAAAGTTACATAAAACGATAACCGATTGTGCATACATCAAATAAATAAGTAATTTAAAAATCAGCTTGAAGGGGCTCGGATTGTAAGTTACGGAAGTTTTACGCAGACTAACGGAAGCTGCAAGATTTAGTTAAATGTGTTACATTGTAGCGAGCGTCCAACGACGTTTCACTTCTCAAACTCTCATGGTTCAGAAGTGCGATAAAATGCTAACAAAATACTATTAAAATTGCTTCGCATATCCTTTCGTAAATAATTATGGTTACATAGCAATCTCGTTTATTATGCTCTTTCCGAAAAAAGTTATCTAATTCCCGATTTCATACTACCCTAAAAAAATTTATAAAGTAAGTTACCAAATTTGCAGGAGCTCAATAATTTGTTATAAATAGATTTGAGATTGTGGATGTGCTTGCAGATTGTGCAAGCACCTGTCCGTGCATTCTGCAGTTTGTTTCATTAAATTAAGTTAAGCAATACTCTGATTTGGCCGAAACAATACTCGTGGCGCCATCTCTTATCGTGGTACTGACCTAGAATTCGGCTCAAATTATCGCTTTAATATATATCAGGAATTGTTCCCAAACTAAACCATTAATACACTAGTCAAAAGAATTATGGCAACAAAAAGTTTTCTTCAAAAATAGGTCAAATTCAATTGACGATAACTCGGTCAAAAATGCTCGAAAAATTACGATTTTTTTTTAAATGAAAGCTTGAAGTCTCTACTTTCGATTGCGCTATTAAGAATTAAAATTCGATGCACCCCTGCTGCTACAGCCCCTTCAGACCGAGGGCATGTTTTTCTTGTCGAAATTCGCAAAGTTCTGCAAAGATTACCGACTCAGAAAAATTTTTCTGATCAATTCTGTAAACGGGAAAAGAAAGTGTGAACCTTCCCCTTTAAAACAAAAAAATTCAAGTCGCTGCGATTTTTTTTCCCGGAGTTATCGCAGTTTGAAGCAACCCTTCCATTTTCGTGGCTATCGTACCGCCAGCATTGGCATTACCTAATGACCACCACGGGGAGGTTACGGACCGAATTTTGCACATCATGTAGCCGTACGGGATGTGTGTGTGTGAGTGCGTGTGCACGCGCCTGTGTATGTGTTGCTTCAAATTAAAACTATGGCTAGTAATTGATCAACGAAACCTAGTGGTATTTGGTATTTATGGATATTAACCAATGAAATTTTGGCACCAACGAGATATGGCACCGTTATCAACAACTTAGGGAATTCCAGTCACGACGGAGGCAAGGGCGCAGACAAGTCACAAGTGCTCGAGAGAGTCAGAGATGCCAGTGCCAATGCTGGCGGTACGATAGCCACGAAAATGGAAGGGTTGCTTCAAACTGCGATAACTCCGGGAAAAAAAATCGCAGCGACTTGAATTTTTTTTTGTTTTAAAGGGGAAGGTTCACACTTTCTTTTCCCGTTTACAGAATTGATCAGAAAAATTTTTCTGAGTCGGTAATCTTTGCAGAACTTTGCGAATTTCGACAAGAAAAACATGCCCTCGGTCTGAAGGGGCTGCAGCAGCAGGGGTGCATCGAATTTTAATTCTTAATAGCGCAATCGAAAGTAGAGACTTCAAGCTTTCATTTAAAAAAAAAATCGTAATTTTTCGAGCATTTTTGACCGAGTTATCGTCAATTGAATTTGACCTATTTTTGAAGAAAACTTTTTGTTGCCATAATTCTTTTGACTAGTGTATATGGATATACTGGAACTTGTCCCCGAAGTGTACCAATGTCTTCAAAGCATACACTTGCTTGAAATTTTGCACTCGAAGTATCCACTCTGCATATATATATATATATATATATATATATATATATATATATATTGTTTTCTATTTATTTATTAATATTATTCTGTTTTATTATGTTCATAGCTCCAAGATTCAAGGCAGGTGGGCGATCCAGGGTCCGCTGGTACGCGGCAAGAGGCGGACGAGGTGGCCCGAGAGGACGCCGAGGGAGGGGGACGATTGATAAAATTGTTTACATTTAGTTGGATATAGATACATATAGTTTTAGATATAGTTTATCATATAGTAATCAGCTTTAAGATTTTTTTTTTGTATTATTATTTAGATTAATCCATTCTATTTTATTATTACATTTATAGGTAAGGTTTCTTTATATGTTTTAGCGATAGTTATTAGCTTTAAGATTTTCTTTGTATTATTTGTAATAGGTCCCCGAAAGCCACGTAGCTCCCCCGCGAATTAACCGCGCAATAAGTAACCCGATAGGGATGAGTCATAGGCCGCGCGATCGCGAACATTACCAAATATGGGCATAACCTTGAGCGCCCCGAAATGCACCGTCAACAATTTGGAAATAGAAGCTTCGAGAATAAGGCCCTAGCAACTAAAAAGCGTAGACTAAACAAAAATACTGTATAAAAGACGGCCCGCGGCGAAGCAAGGGACAGATTCCTGAAAACGCGAGTAATAGACACCGTAACGCCGCTGGCCGCCTGTTTGACCGCCGATCTCAGTATCGCGGAGCACCTTGTATCCATCGTTGTAGACCACCAGGTATTCTTCAATAAAAGCAACGAAGTGATAACGTTCCCGGAGTGGATTCCTATCCTTAAGTGACGTACGATCCCCTACCTTCTAACGTGCACGGCTACAATCGGGAGCGCCGAGGCTCTTCCAGTCACGCACACAACATATTATTTTACAATATATTATTTGTAAGAACCAATTTAACAATTCTGTGTTTTTTGACTTCCTCCGATTTATCCAATTTTAAAATAATTCCAATGCCCAATAAATATCCACCCCAAAAATATCCCCCAAAAGTGGTACCCTATCTGAGTCATCATCATCATTAGTCAGTTGTAATAAAACAAGGAAAAACTTGTGAAATCCCACAAAAAGCAATTACAGTGAACTGTAACGAAAACAAAGTGCGCCAAGTAGAAGCAGTTGGGGGGCTCTGCTTACAGTAAGATGTACCACTACAAAATTTGTGAAATACACGTTTGCCAAGTATTCACAAAGTGGAAGCAAACATATTTTGATCCCAGCAAAAAATAAATATTAGAAAAAAAAAATCAAAACTTGGCGCGTGCCAATGGTATGTGCGTATTTCGAAGTTCGTCACATGCAGAATACATACTGTCACGAGAATTTTCCTTACTTCGATATTCGGCACCGGCTAACCCGAAAATTACTCGTGAGTAAAGAAAATGCGCGAGATTCTCTCCTCCAAATTTCCAAAATCCAGAAATCCTTAATCCGTTGGGCGCCAGGCACCGAAGTGCCGCGAGCCGAAGCTCGTTCGAAAAGTTACCAAATAATTCTACTCTCCACTCTACCAAAAAGTGATTCGAGAATCTCTTTACTTAACGAAATCGAAACGTCGAAATTTCTCCCAGGGCCGGACTACGCGGAATGAGTTCGATTCTATCGAGCATGGGTGGAGTGACGACACAAAACAGGAATTTCACACACAAAATAAATCTCATACAACGATTCAAAATAAATCCGAGAGTCGGCACATTTTATTTTTCGTCATCGCCCGAAGGCGGAATTACAAATCGCGAAGATCGAATTACAACTCTCGGTAGTATACGCGGTAACGCACGCGACGCACTAGATTACATCATCCATTACGGGAGGACTCGATACGGAAAAGCACTACGCAATACCGGTGAAGCCGGAAAATCTTTCATACTTTCGATACCAAACGTGATTCTAACGCGTACAATTCTTCATTACATTCGACACAAACGAAAAGGGCTAGTTAAGTTCGCTCACCGAATCGCTGGCCTCTCGTGGACTCTCAAATATCTTTTCCATTGTTCTGGCTCTTAGTCGTCCTCCCACAAAACGATCGCTAATCGATTCCAAAGTCGTCGTAAGACTGAGACCGCGTGCTCGGCAATTACGCCGTACATTCGGCACGCGCGTGAGTAGAAGCTTTTCCCGCGACGCTGGTGGTGACGTCACTGTGAGTCCTGTCGATCCTCCACAGATGTCGGCAGGTGGTCCTTTTTCGGGAGGTTGGCGGCTGGTGGTCGCCGCTCGCGGAAACTCTGGCTGCGGCAGGCTGGGTGGGGAGAGATCGGCCCTCAGGCGTCCGCGCCTCGATCCCCCCGGGATCGCCGTGCCCCGCGTGGGTCACCAATAGGGGTGGCCCAACACGGAGGCTCCGCAGGGCACCGGTGTCGCACCTCCGGCTCACGCACGCCGGGGTGAGCGCTCCCGTGGCCCCGTGGGCCCGCTGACCCCTGGTCAGCGGCGGGAAACGTGTTCTAGGGAGGATCCCCCCGGGATACCTCCCCCGTCCTCGCACCCTGAGCGCCCCTCCTTCTCCTTCCGCCGGTGTTTCCGCCGTCTCTCCTGCCACGCGACTCACAGAATTCGGGGATTAGCCTCGGTACATAATTCACGGAAGGCCCCGAGAGTAGTTTCGCGTTGGTTTATTATTTTTATTTTTCTATTTTGTGACGTTGCCGGAACTGCAACGTCACAACGGCCCCCCCCTTAAGGAAGGTCGCCCCGACCTTCCCGCCGGCGAACAGACCGTAGCCCTTTTCGGAAACGCGACTCCACTCGGGTCCTTCCGTGTACTCAAGATTGACATACACAACAAAATACATGAAAAAATCCCTAAATTTTCCTCCCTACTGGGAGCATAACCCATACGAGTCGCAAGCGACCATCCTCTAAAACGATTTGCTGTTCCGTCCATCAAGACGATAATAAAGCGGTACTCACCAAAATCACGTATTGACACCTTTTCCTGGAACGAGTTGATTTCCGATACCTATTTCTCTCTCTCTTCACTTCCTAAACGCCTCTGGGTAACGGGAGGGGTTAACAACAATCGCACGACTGGCACACACACGCTTATTTATTTAGAAAAAAAAAGTGTAAAGAAAACAACGCATTAAACCCGAAAAACCTACACCTAATAATAATAATCAACCCACACTCAAAAAATAGAAAAGAACTGGTTATAGAGTCGTTCGAGACGGTTGGCCCAAGGTCTAGGCCTGCTTCGGAGGGTCCCTCTCCTGCAAGTAAGCCCGCTTGCAGGTCGGGCAGTCGGCCAAGCTCACATTGGCCTTCCCGCAGCGGACGCAAAATTTGAATCGCCGGGTTTCCCGGCATTTGGAGTAGGGGTGGTCTGGGTCCCCACAGTTCCAGCATCCGGGCTTCTTTCCGCCCTTATGGCGGTAGGCTCCCGGAATATCCCGCGGTGCCGGCAATCGATCGGGGGCCGCGGTTGGTAGCGACTTCGGTCCCCCTTGGGGCGTCGGCGCCCAGGTGACCCGTCTCGGTCCCGCAGTGGGTGCGGAAGATCTGGCGGTGGTCGGCGGTAGCGAGGGAGCTTCCTCCGCCGTTTGAGTGGCGGCATCCCTAAGCTCTTTTCTAGGGCCGCCGCTTCCTACTAGCAACCTCCTTGGCACATGAGGCGGGGGCTGTGATACCGGGAGGGGCCCTTTCTGCTCCTCCACTCGTACCCGGTACTCCCAATATTCCGGCAGCGCCTGTACTACCGCGTCGGGATCTCCGAGGTGCTCCCGCTCTTTGAAATAGAGCCATTCCGGCTCGGAAATTAACTCCTCTGGTTCGGTATCCTAACAAGTTAGTACGGTATTAGTAGGTTAGACACGATAAGGTTTTAATTGGGAGATGTGGAACTTTCCGATACGTCTTCCGTGTTCGTTCTCTAATTCATAATCGACTCGCGATAGTACTCTAGATACGCGAAAAGGTCCATGGAAACGCGGCGCTAATTTGGCTGCGATGTTCTGTGCAGCGGAAGATAACACATGGTGGCGCTTCAAAACCATGTCTCCCACTCGAAAGGTGACGTCTCGTTTATTGCGGTTGTAGTATGCGGCCTGTTTCTCGTAAGCGGCCTCTAGATTTTCGCTGACCCACAGTTCGACGTTGACCATCTTCTTCATCCTTTCCGACCAATTCTCGATATCGCTTGTGGTCGGAGGTTCTGGTAAATCCTTGGTGTCTTCAAGCTCCTTCAGGCTTCGGCCGGATCGGGGCTCGCGTCCGAAGTTCAGAAATGCGGGAGAGGCTTCCAAAACGGCATGATACGCCGTGTTGTACGCGAAACGGAAGGACGGTAGATCACGGTCCCACTCTCGATGGTCTTGTTCCAAATAGGCCACAATCATCGTCTTCAAAACTCGATTGACTCTCTCCACTGGGTTCGCCTGCGGGTGGTACGGCGGAGTCGTGGCGTGGTGGATCCCATATTCGGTAATGGCCTTCTCGAGAGTTTTATTTATAAATTCCGTCCCGTTATCAGTGAGGATAACTTCGGGTGTACCCCAACGCGAGAAAACCAGCTCTTCCAACGCTTCAGCAATCTTGGCTCCGGTAGCGGCTCGTAAAGGGCAGCACTCGATCCATTTGGTGAAAAGATCTTGCATCACCAGCAGGTACACAAATCCTTGTTTGCTTTTCGGGAACGGACCCATAATATCGGCCGCCACAACCTGCCATGGCTGCGATACCTTCCGTTTGCCCATTAAACCGGGAGGGGCTTCCTGGCTGACCTTCGTACGTTGGCACACCTCACATCTCCGTATGACTCGCAGGATGGTTCGGAACATTCCAGGCCAATAATATTGCCTCGCGACACGTCGGAAAGTCTTCTCTACTCCAAGATGTCCCGCCTGTGGGGACTCGTGCTCCTGGGCGATAATCGGTATTCGTTGCGTTTCCGGTACTACCAGCTTCCATGCGTCGAGATCTTCCTTCAGCAGTGCCTCTTTCATTTCGTCGCTACGTCGATATAGCAGCTGTTCGCCCTCGACCTTCCAATTCGGAAATTGCTTGGGTTGCGCCAGTACCTGTTTCTTTCGTTGGTCATACCAGGTACCGAGATCCGTGGTTGCGGCGACAACTGTTTCGGGAATACGGGACAATGCGTCAGGCACATGGTGTAAAGCGCCCTTCCGATAGATCACCTCAAAATCGTAGGCTTCTAACTGCAAGGCCCATCTTCCTAATCGCCCTACGGGATCCTTCAAGTTGTGTAACCACCTCAGGCTGTTATGGTCGGTGATTACGGTGAAACGGTACCCTTCCAGGTAGGCGCGGTACTTCTTGACGGCCCAGACGATAGCGAGGCACTCCAATTCGGTAGTCGTATATTTGCGTTCGGCAACACTTAAGGTTTTGCTGGCGAAAGCTATTACTCGCTCTCCCTCTTCGGTAGTCTGCGTTAAGACAGCTCCGAGTCCGACGGTACTGGCATCCGTGTGCAGGACAAATGGTAAGTTGAAATCCGGGCAGGACAAAACTGGTGCGTTCGCAATCATGTCCCGCAGTGTTTCGAAAGCTGCTTGTTGTTCAGCAGTCCACGTCCACGGTTGGTCTTTCCTCAGAAGCCTAGTCAGGGGTTCAGATATTGTCGCGAACTCGGCTAGGAATCGGCGATACCAAGAGGCCATTCCTATAAATCGCCGTAGCTGCTTGATGTTGGTTGGCGGTGGGTACGACACGATCGGCGCGGTCTTATCCGGGTCGACCTTCAACCCTTCCTCCCCGACGAGAAATCCGAGGTACTTTACCTCCGCACGACAGAATTCGCATTTTTCGGGATTCACGAGAAGTCCTGCGTCCGTTACCCGATCCAATACGCGAGTTAGCCAAGTCAGGTGTTCTTCGAAAGTTACGGTAGCCACGATGATATCATCCAGGTAGGCGAAAGCATGGGGTTCCATTTCAGGTCCTATTAGGCGATCCAGTAAACGCTGGAACGTCGCCGGTGCTCCAGTTAAGCCATACGGCATGCGCTTGAAATGGAATAATCCGCGACCCGGAACTATAAAGGCGGTAATTTCGCGGCTCTTCTTTTCCAACGGTACTTGGAAATACGCTTGACTAAGATCGATAGTACTCAAGTATTTTGCGGCATTAAGCTTATCTAAGATACTGCTCATGAGCGGAAGAGGGTACGCATCCCTTTTCGACACACTGTTAACTTTGCGGAAATCCAAGCAAAATCGGTACGTTCCGTTTGGCTTCTTTACCATCACGATAGGGCTAGACCATTCACTATGTGATGGTTCTATCACGTCTTCCGCGAGCATTTTATCTACTTCGGCGTGTATCGCTTGTTGCACGATTGGGGAGACGGCATAAACTTTCTGTCGGATAGGCGCGTGATCGCCGGTATCTATCCGATGCTCTATTAGATTGGTAATGGCCGCGACTTGCGATAGCGTCGGTAAGGTTGTGTCTAGAAATTCCTCCAGTCGATCACGCTCATTCGGCTCTAACTTTCGAATCCCGCAAGCTGTTGACTCTTCTTGGTCCGGTCCTAACGGAAAGCGTTCTCCCGGCTTATATCCGAAATACCATTCGGCGCGGTGGTAGTCGAGGACGACTCCAAAATCTGCTAACGTCGGGACTCCCAAAATAATCGGGCTCGAGAGGCGGTCTACGACAAAGGCGACGATACAGCGATATTGTCCGCGGATATCAGCCCAAAAAGCGACCTGTCTAACAGTAGAATTAGTTTCTCCGGTCGCGACTACGAAACGGCACGGGTTCGTGGGCGGCCCCAATTCCATTACGCCCGGTAATTGATCGGCGGCTTCCTTGCTAATAAGGTCCATCGATGCCCCTGAATCTAACAACGCTCGAACCGGTTTCCCCCCTACTTGTATTAATAAGTACAAGAGAGCTGGGCCTCGCTTCGGCGCGGGGCGCGGTTTTGCCGAAATATCCTCGACGGTAGGCTTCGAGGTTCTCGCGACGAGTTCCGTAGGACTTGGAGGTTCGCTTTTCGCCACTTCGATATTCGCAGGCGGGCGGGTCGCAACAATAGCATCGGTAGCCGATTCGACCCGAATCATCGGCTCCCCGTGGCGTTTCCCGAAGGACGAGAGCAATCGGGACAATCGCGTGTCGTAACGCCCGGTCTCCCGCAACGGTAACAGTGCAGGCGACTCGGAGCCTTGCAATCTCTTGAAAAGTGGCCGGATTGCTTGCAATTCCAGCACGTCGGCGTAAATGGAGTTCGTCCGGTAGCTGGCGTTGCTCTCCGCGCGTCTTCTCTCGCGGGCTTCGGTTCGGCAGATTTTACATTCGACGGAGTCGGTACATTAGGCGCGTCTTCCCGTTGAGCTCCGAAAGGACGGTATCTAGGTCGCGGCGCGGTTACGGAAGCCCCAGGATCTTCATACGGCTCCCATTCGCGAAGTTGTTGTTGCATCCGCTCGGCTTCGATAGCGCGTCGCTCTAAGTCAAATAGGTCTCGTACTGACTCACGGGGAACCTGCATCCGTAAATGCGGGTGCAAGTTACCGTAAGCACACGACAATTCCTGCTGAGGCGACCACGGCGGATTTAATCGACTCATCCAGTTCCGGATTTCAGCGATGTAATCGCGTACGCGCTCTCCGCGACGTTGGGTTCGCGTCAAGATCTGCTTCTCGAACTCAAATCGCTGACTCGCGTTGGTAAAACTATGCCGAAACGCGGTAACAAATTGATCCCACGTACGCCAATAATTACGTCCGGAATAAAGCCACGTTACTGCTTTCCCGCCCATCGCGTGATGTAGGTGCGGGATAATCTCGGCCGGATCACAGCCCTTTAAGTCGCAAGCTTCCCAAACCTGATCGAGAAAGAAATCGCAGTCGTCGTCCGCCTCACCCTTAAATGTTACGTTCCACCTTCGCAACTGGTCTATCACATCGCCGCGTCGATCACGGTAGGACGTATCAAGTTGTAGCGACGTCCGAACACGGTTCGTTTGGGTCAGGGGTGGTTGCTGACCCCCTCGCAACGGTATCTGCATCGTCTCCACAAAAGAATGCGATGGATTTCCTATGGGTGAGTCCGGCGACTGATATACGTGATTCGGGAGCAAGCGCGTCTGACCGGTATTTTCATCGCCCTCACCGGAAGGCGGTTCTGGCGGGTTGGTATTCATGCCGACTCAACTTCACTAGCTCGCGAAACTCAAACTTACGCAATCGCCTTAGAGAATTTCCGCATTCGTTTGTCCGACCAAAACTCCAATAAATCGCGAATCCGGAATGACTACGTGGTACGGACGATTACCGATCTCCCCGCGGTACACCCTAACAATGGTACCGCTTAATTCGATACCTCCTAGCCCGGTACGCCGTTCGCGGTCTGAGCCAGGCGGAACGCCGAAAAACGGAAAAGAAAAAACAATAAATAAGTCCTTGGATAACCGCAGTACCCAACAACGCGAAATTCCGGAAACCAACGTAACGAAAATAAGTCCAATATTGAGCGCAAGCGTAACGGAGCACTGAAGATACGTGCTACGACAATCAACAAAACAGAGTTCAAACATCGATATATCAAACCTTAATCGCGGAAAGTCCACATTCCCGAACAGAGGGTAATGTTACAGCGTAGTAAGACACGATAAATGCACAAAATCAGTAAAAGAAAATCAAATGGTTCAATTACATACGCCACACTGAAAATAAATCTCGTAATCACCCACAAATCATCATAACATCACATTATATCAGTAATCAGAATCGCAACAATAATCCACAATTAAATCACATTAGTTTCATAATTCCATACAACAATATTCCATATGTGAGAGAGAGAAATCAACTCGTCCAGGGACTCATCAAACCTGGTGCCATTTCACGATAATCGCAAAAATTCGAAATTCCCAATAAAATTCATAACCCAGCAACAATTCAAAATAAGTCCGGAAAATAATTCCCGGGTGCCATAAATTCCGACAAGTACTTCAAATCATTAATAAACTACAACACTCCCCGAACAATGTCCGAGTTTTAACAAAATTCCAAAAAAAAGAAATTCAAACACTCTAACTTTAAACTAATTAGTACTTTCTTAGCACTGGCCAATTACGCAACACTACGGCGAAATAAGAAACTAATTCAAGTCGGTAGGCACCTTAATTGGATCGGAACAGGCATAAATTTTCAGTGTAATTTGCGACATCCAAAACACATCATAAATATCATAAATATCACAAATATCATAAATACCATAAATATCGAAAATATCATAAATATCATAAATATCGCAAATCTCATAAATCCGCAAGAAACATGCACAAACATTCAGCAATTATTCACTAATTATTCGCACGATATTCTTAAAATATTCGCCACTTCGCTAGGGCATACTCGCGAAACACCCAGGTGAAGCGTCGGTACTCCGGTAGCCATTGCTAAAACGCAATTCCAAAACTCCGACTCAAAAGTCCGAAAATCCCACTAACTACACAAAATCCCAAAAACTAACAATTTGCTCAAACTTCCGCCTCGGAAGGAGCACCCAATAGTCCGGGCCACCTCTCCCTGAGAGATGCCCTTCACCGAAACCGAAAATCGCGAAATCCAAATAAAATGATGCCAATAGGGGCACCACGGCACAAAATAAATTAACAAAAAGTAACTAAAAAGACTAAATATAACAACCAAAATCCTCGAAATAACCCGGAGTAACCTTTTCGAAAAATCTATCAATTATCGCTAATCCCCACGTTTCACCTGCTGGCTTCATGTGAACCGAGCTTAATACTCGGCAACAACAAGGATCATACGATCCAACTACTTCGGCTTCTTGCCGACCAAAAAAAAACGTAAACACCGGGAACGATAATCCCGAGTAACTGCTAATATTACATCCGAACAAAGGCTCAAGAATATCACGCGATAACTTTCGAACGTAATACCACCGTTAATATTCGATCTGGAAAATTCTATCAACCGCGATAATATTCTTACTATATTCCAGTGTCGAAACTCCACCAAATAAATCACTATTACGCGAAAAATGCTCGAAAGCCACTTTTACTGAAGTGGCCCCACGTTGGGCGCAAAAATTTGTCACGAGAATTTTCCTTACTTCGATATTCGGCACCGGCTAACCCGAAAATTACTCGTGAGCAAAGAAAATGCGCGAGATTCTCTCCTCCAAATTTCCAAAATCCAGAAATCCTTAATCCGTTGGGCGCCAGGCACCGAAGTGCCGCGAGCCGAAGCTCGTTCGAAAAGTTACCAAATAATTCTACTCTCCACTCTACCAAAAAGTGATTCGAGAATCTCTTTACTTAACGAAATCGAAACGTCGAAATTTCTCCCAGGGCCGGACTACGCGGAATGAGTTCGATTCTATCGAGCATGGGTGGAGTGACGACACAAAACAGGAATTTCACACACAAAATAAATCTCATACAACGATTCAAAATAAATCCGAGAGTCGGCACATTTTATTTTTCGTCATCGCCCGAAGGCGGAATTACAAATCGCGAAGATCGAATTACAACTCTCGGTAGTATACGCGGTAACGCACGCGACGCACTAGATTACATCATCCATTACGGGAGGACTCGATACGGAAAAGCACTACGCAATACCGGTGAAGCCGGAAAATCTTTCATACTTTCGATACCAAACGTGATTCTAACGCGTACAATTCTTCATTACATTCGACACAAACGAAAAGGGCTAGTTAAGTTCGCTCACCGAATCGCTGGCCTCTCGTGGACTCTCAAATATCTTTTCCATTGTTCTGGCTCTTAGTCGTCCTCCCACAAAACGATCGCTAATCGATTCCAAAGTCGTCGTAAGACTGAGACCGCGTGCTCGGCAATTACGCCGTACATTCGGCACGCGCATGAGTAGAAGCTTTTCCCGCGACGCTGGTGGTGACGTCACTGTGAGTCCTGTCGATCCTCCACAGATGTCGGCAGGTGGTCCTTTTTCGGGAGGTTGGCGGCTGGTGGTCGCCGCTCGCGGAAACTCTGGCTGCGGCAGGCTGGGTGGGGAGAGATCGGCCCTCAGGCGTCCGGGCCTCGATCCCCCCGGGATCGCCGTGCCCCGCGTGGGTCACCAATAGGGGTGGCCCAACACGGAGGCTCCGCAGGGCACCGGTGTCGCACCTCCGGCTCACGCACGCCGGGGTGAGCGCTCCCGTGGCACCGTGGGCCCGCTGACCCCTGGTCAGCGGCGGGAAACGTGTTCTAGGGAGGATCCCCCCGGGATACCTCCCCCGTCCTCGCACCCTGAGCGCCCCTCCTTCTCCTTCCGCCGGTGTTTCCGCCGTCTCTCCTGCCACGCGACTCACAGAATTCGGGGATTAGCCTCGGTACATAATTCACGGAAGGCCCCGAGAGTAGTTTCGCGTTGGTTTATTATTTTTATTTTTCTATTTTGTGACGTTGCCGGAACTGCAACGTCACAATACATACACAGGGTGTTATTCAAAGCATGGGGTATCTCTTCACCACAGATTCCATGCATGATAAGGACGAGGAATAATACAAAAAATAAGTAATAAAATGTGAACCCCTCATACATATAAACTCTTTGTCTCGTACGGTTCTCTTACGAGAAATGAATTTCTAATTGTTGAAATTTCAAGTGCCCATATGTATAAGAGGGTTAACCTTTTACTACTTAATTTTCGAACTATCCCTCCTCCTTATCATGCATGGAATCCGTGGTAAAGAGATTCCCCATACTCAGAATAACACCCTGTAAATTCACCGAGTAGCATGTAACGGAGTCATTGTCAGCGTCGCGGTGACGCGATGTGGCGCGTCGCAGCCATCGTCATGGCAACCGCTGCGCGCGCTGGCCGCCTGGGCGAGTGAAAGGTGGCTCCAAAGCCAACGTTGGCACGACCTCATTCAGCAACCGCAGCCACAACGGGAAGCATCGTAAGTACACAATTACTGTTCTCCATTAAAATACTAGTTATTCTATAATCTGCCTGTTAGAATATTATAATTTATTTATTTCCTTTATTTTTAGATGGGTGACAATAAGAAAGCATGCGGCGAGACGACGGAAAATAAGAAGGAGGACGATCGCCGTCGTGACAAGTCGGCTGTGCGACCACGAGCAAAATCGGCGGAAGTGGCTCCGTCGACGAGCAGAAGGACCTCGGCTCCGCGCCTGGAGCCGAGGCAAGAACTCAAATACATTCGCCAGGTATGTCATAACATTAACAATAAATACAGAGATGAGTAAAACCAAAGGAAAGTGATGTGGGAAATATTATATTTTTAATCAGTTTTGGACTTTTACAGATTCACAAACTGAAAACAGATTTCAGACATGCGCAACACGGCCGGCGGTCCACATCCCGCCGAGACAGTGTTCGCCATGAGGACAGAGAACGCGGCGGTAGAGGGACATTTGCGGGACATCGAGGGTGACAACGACGTGGCGGGCGATTACGCGGCGGTCGAGGACCACGGGCGGTGGGGGGGGGGGGGGGGGGGGCGTGCAACAAAAAATATTGTGATAAGAAGAAATTAATCTTAAATATCTAATAAAACAGAATTTCTTTCTAACACTATGCAGTAATTAACCCTCCCTTTAGAGTGAACCCAGTCGCAGAAAATTTATGTTCACCCATTTCCACTTTTCTCCTGTGTGGAACAACATTTCCGACTAGGACTGGGTTCATTCTACGCAGAAGACCACGATACAGCAGGATTGACCTAATCTGTTTGGAAATTCTATTTATATTCTATAAAACTAGTGTTACAAATATAGGGTGTGTTTCTTATCGAATACCTCCGCCTCGCAACGACCATTGTTGGCGTGAACGCGCAACGTATGTGCGTTGACCTTGCTCACGACTATCGACTCCCGAGACGCGTTGGCTAATGTAGCTTCTGAAACATATCCTAATTTGTAACACTTGTTTTATAGAATCTACGTAGATTTTGCAAACACATTACGTGAATCCTACTGTATTATGGTCTTCTTTATAGAATGAACTCAGCTCCAGTCGGAAATATTGCTTCACACGGAAGAAAAGTGTAAATGCGTAAACATAAATTTTAGATTGCTTCGCATGTCACATCGTGTTGATTCGCCGAAGATTATTTTTCATCTGTTCAATTAGTTCTTCAATATTATCATCTTTCAATATAAACCATTCGCACCTTCGTATCCGTATAAGTAATAGCTGGAGAACTCAAATCGTAATTTTGCAATGTAATTTGTTACAAACAAATTATTAACAAATTGTATTTTCGATGCGCCGATGTACTCAGACGAGTCTCCGGATATTCCTATGTCATTTTCAGGAACTTGTTAATAATTTGTTTATAACAACTTGAATTGCGAAATTCGGATTTGGGTTCTGCATCTATTGTTTATACGGAAACCAACATATCGTTTGGTTTTTATTGAGAGATGTTAGGATTGAAAAGGTAATTGATCAAATTTATACGAGGCATTGGCGATTCCATACGGTATGCCATGCGAAGCAAGCGAAAATATTTATTTATGCATTCACATTTTTCTCCCGTGTAAAGCAATATTTCCAACTGGCAACGGGTTCATTCGACAGAGGAGACCGAAACACGTAGGGATTGACCCGATTCGCTAGTTAATTCCATGTAAATTCAATAAAAAAAGAGTAATAAATGTATGGAATTTCAGAACTTATACAGGGTGAGTCGGTAATGGGTGCAATAAATCAAATCACGTATTCTGGGGGTCAATAGGAGACTAAAAGTCCGGGAACAATAGGTTGAAATCTCAACCCTTCCCGAGATCCAGGGGGTTGAAATTTCAAGTTTTAAAAAATCATATCTTCCGACGGGATAATGCTAGCGTTCCGGGTCTTTTTCTAGAATATGTAGGAAGGCCGGAGCTATGTGAAAAAAATAGAAACCATGTAAAAATTATTATTAAGTCGCATTATTATTGATTTTCGTGCAGTTTCTCGATGAAGCGGCAACATTTTCAGAAACGACAAAAATCACAGTCATTCTGTGATGCAACCAAGAAAATATCGCGTTATAAAAAGTTTTAAATTTTAATAATTGCGGCCAGGATAAATTATTGAAAGTTTTTCGCTAGAGATTCTCAATCCCAGGTTTATGGCAGCATTGTAGAGTTCATCAACCTGACCCTTTTTTCTCTCTCTCACTCTCACTCCCTCTCTCTCTCGCACTGCGGTGTTCGGTAGCAGGCCCTCGAGATAAGCTGGGCCTAACTGACCTAGGCAAACAGAGACCCGCCGACTTCGAGCCTTCTACCGCCGCAGTGACTGTCGCGGCCCAACCCGCGATTCGACCTAACGGTCTATGTAGTTAGAAATATTTAGATTATTAGCCTTGCGCCGAATAGACCTTCTTCCCTACGTTGGAAAAACAAGGCCATAAACGGCCAAGAACGTACCACTAGGTACGGAGGTGATTACCCCGGAACCCGAGGATCGCGCCGCTACCTGCGAACCCCCGCTGACTTAGAAATCCGACTCACCCACCCTGCGGACACGGATGTCCACGCGAAGGGTGGAGTTTTTAAAACTGCGAATCACAGCTCTCGAAACTTTGCCTCCACCTTCCACCATACAGCATAAAGCCGACGGATCATCAAGAATTAGGCAGATGCAGATTGCCAGGAATAGCGGCAGTAGCCCTCCTCAACGCTTTTGGCCGAATATATAAGGTTTCCGTCGCGCTCTTCGATAACACAAATGTTCTGTAACACATCAGTTGGAATAAGTAATTCAGTGACAGTTTCAACCAGTGTTTTTTCCATTACTCCATCTCACACTCCTGAACTCACCGTACCTTCACCAACATCAAAAAGACTTGGGTCTCTTTAACTGGGGACACAAGGTTTAAGAGAGAGCCACAAACCATCAACGTGCAGTCTTAAACATTATAACGAACAATTTCGTCCTTCGAGCCGGAGGCGCTTTGGTGACGCTGCACTGTGTCGAGTCAGGAAGTGAGTGAAAACGTAAGCGAAGAAGCAAGACAACATCTTGCACCTTTCATCCCGACGAGTCAGGCCATCTCGAGTGAATCGAGACCCCGAGGAATCCGCAACTGCCCAGGCGATCACACCGGATCATCGCCAATTCCCGAGGACAGAGCTGCAGCATCAACACCACCGGAAGGACTCGTCACCTGCTGCCCAGAGAGCCGAGAAGAAGAAGTCCCGTCGCAGCGGTGAGTGTACTGCCAGATCTTCCACTTTCCTATCGCGTTGAGAATTGCTAACCGCCGATATGTCGCAACCCAATCTTGCCGAAGCCGTTAAGAAGCGTGGCCACTTAAAGGCACAATTGACGCGATTCCAAACCGCCGTTACTAGCCCGGATGCTTGTGAGGATCTAGAAGGGTTACAAACACGATTGAGCAAAATAGAGGAACTTTGGGACAAATTCGACAGAGTCCGATCCGATATAGAATCCCTCATAGATACTCTCCCCGATGATACCACGCGTGAGGAATTTGAAAACACCTATTTCGAGTGTGTCGGGTTAGCGAAGCGCATCCTCTCGCGCGGAAGAGGGACACCGCCAGTCACCGGATCTCCGAATATCGCCGCGTCAACCTCGCACATTAAAGTACCGGAGATAAAACTGCCGTCATTTAGTGGAAACCTAGAAGACTGGGTTCCATTCAAGGAAAACTTCAACGCAATTATTAACAGCAATGTATCGTTAGCCGACGCACAGAAGTTTCATTATCTACGAGCGAGTTTGCAGGGAGACGCGGCAAGAATATTACATTCGCTAGAGCCTTCTGCCGACAATTATAATGTAGCATGGGAATTGTTAACCGCCCGATATAACAACGAACGCGTAATTATTTTAACCCACGTGCGTCGCCTGTGCGAATTATCAACCGTTCAACGCGAAGGTGCGAAGGATCTTGGGGCGTTACTAGACGACGCCACGAAACATTTGCGAGCGCTAAAAACTCTAGGAGTACCGGTCAGTTCATGGGACGCCTTGCAGCTGCATATTATAGGCACGAAATTAGATCGAATTACGCGAAAGGAATGGGAGCGGTTAACCACCGGAACAACCTTACCGAAGATTAGTGAATTGTGGGATTTCTTGCGCGAAAAATGCATTACATTAGAGAGTATGAATTCCGACTCACAGTCGCTGTCACAACCACCGACGGGCAGATCGCTAGCAAACCCCGCACACAAGAGCACTCAGGCTCTTGTCACCACCCAAGTAGGTTCGCGATGCATTGCATGCCCAGAAAACCATAGGATTTTGGATTGCAAAATCTACCGAGAATTGCCGGTCGCATCGCGCTCCGAATTAATAGCGAAGGCAAACCGATGTTTCAACTGTTTGAGATTGGGGCACCGGATTACAGATTGTACTTTTCCGCGATGTTTGAAATGCAAGGGAAAACATCATACCACGCTCCATGCCGAGAGGACAAAGGCCACTGGACCGCAATCCCGCGATAAACAATCGACTTCAGAATCTACCGTAGTAGGGCTAGTTGCTCGAGTTGAAACACAAGTCCTTTTTCCGACCGTGATAGTGAAGATATTGGATAAGGAAGGGCGAAGTCACCCTTGTAGGGCACTATTAGTCTCAGGTTCACAAGCCAATTTTATAACGAAAACTTTAGCCGAAAAATTAGATTTGCCGAAGAAAAACGTTTATGCACCAGTAGTAGGCTTCGCAGGGTCAGCGCTTCAGCTACATCATAGAATACGGGCAACAATTACATCGCGCGATGACATATTTTGTGTACCAATAGACTTTTTAATAAGTCCAGTCATAGCGGAAACCATACCTAACGATACCGTAGTGTCTTCAGCCGTGAAGATCCCCGACAAGCTATTCCTGGCCGATCCCGAATTTCATTTAGCCAGAAAGGTCGATATATTGTTAGGAGCCGAAATTTTCTACTCATTATTGTGTATTGGTCAGGTTAGCCTAAATGATGCCGGAGCAACGCTCCAAAAGACTAAATTAGGATGGGTAATTGCCGGTCGGGTGCCGTTAAGGACACAGGCTAAGGTTCATTGCAATCTGACTATGCAGGAGCTCGATACGCGACTAACCAGTTTTTGGCAGGTAGAAAGTGTTCCAAATAGAAAACCATTGTCAGCCGAGCAAGCCCAGTGCCAAGAACATTATAAAGCCAACGTAGATCGCGACCATACCGGACAATATATTGTGGCCTTACCGTTCAATGAATGCAAGGCGAAATTAGGGTCGAACTTCGACGCGGCACGTAGGCGTTTTATGTCGGTCGAACGAAAACTCACGCAGGACCCTCAGCTTAAGGCCCAATACTCGGAGTTTATGCTTCAATATGAACAGCTCGGGCATATGACTAGATTACGAGTCGCAAGGGACACCGGGAACTATTACATTCCACACCATGCCGTGTACAAGCCGGACAGCACGACAACGAAACTTAGAGTAGTGTTTGATGCATCCGCGAAGTCAACCTCCGGGAAGTCGTTCAATGACACCCTGCTGAATGGGCCCACTTTGCAAGACGACATTTTTTCGATAATCGTTAGATTCAGGTCGTTCGCCGTAGCACTTACCGCCGACATTGAAAAAATGTATCGGCAGATTCGCATTCGAGAGAAGGATTCGGAATGCCAACGCATTTTATGGCGATCCAATGACCGTCAGCCATTGTTAGAATACCGCCTCGAAACTTTAACCTACGGTACCACTAATGCTCCATATTTAGCAGTCCGAACCCTGCATCAATTAGCTGAGGATGAGGCAACCACGTTCCCCATCGCAGCCGAAATATTACGACGCGACTTTTATGTAGATGATGTGCTGACCGGAGCAAACGATACACCAAGCGCGTGTAAAATCAGAGACGAGCTCATCGCGTTATTAGCTCGCGGAGGGTTCAACCTTAGAAAATGGGCATCAAAGGAGTCATTGCTCACCCAAGATTTAGCGCAGGGATCAGAGGATCCACACGTGAAATTAGATACCGAAGGACCATTGAAAACAGGAATTCAATGGCACCCTCGAAGGGATACGATTTCCTATTCCGTCGATCCGTCGCATCATGGGGGGCGGATCACCAAACGAAAAATTTTATCGGAAATCGCCAGTCTATTTGACCCCCTCGGGTTACTAGCGCCGGTTATTGTTCGAGCTAAATCCCTGATGCAAAGGACATGGGTCAATAACTTAACTTGGGACGAGTCAGTGCCGAGCGACCTTGCATATGAATGGAATGAATTCAGGAAGGAATTACCCGCTCCTGCTAACTTTTGTGTCTCGCGATATTCCGGATCAGGCTCAACGTTAGAATTACACGGATTCTGTGACGCTAGCGAAACAGCATACGGGGCTTGCCTGTATTCACGAGTAAGAATTAGGGATCAATGGCGGGTAGAATTAATTGCCGCGAAAACTCGAGTAGCTCCCGTCAAAACCCTGTCAATACCGCGATTAGAGCCATGTGGGGCCGTGTTACTAGCCGATCTTATTACATCAGTCACCGCCGCATTACCACATGAAGTGCAACAATCACACTTATGGACGGATTCCATGATTGTGTTGCACTGGCTCCGGACCTCTCCGCATAAATTAAAAACGTTTGTGGCAAATCGGGTGGCCAAATTACAAGAATTGACTCGCGTTGAAGACTGGCAGCATGTTAGGTCAGCCGACAATCCCGCCGATGCCGCCTCACGCGGTCAGTTACCAGCTGAATTTCTAGAAAATACTTTATGGCGCCATGGACCGAATTGGCTATCCCAGCAAAGGACAGAATGGCCTGCGAGCCCATTAAAACCAATACAGGTACCGGACCAGAAGCCGACCGTAGTGTTAAGTACGAACACTGCCCAAGACCTGACCGGAAGTCCTTGCGAGTATCTAAGATACTTGTATCAAGACCTAACCTTGTCCGCGTAGTAGCGTATTGCCAAAGATTTATTCTCGCGGCGCGGCGTCAACAAACCCCACGTGAGATGCTAACACTAGCCGAATTAGATCGCGCACGAACTTGGATAATCTCACAGGTACAAGAACAAGCATTTGGGGCAGATATTAAGAAGTTAACGGCTAACAGCACCTTGTCAAAGGGAAGACTGACACCGCTCAACCCATTTTTAGATAAATTTAACATATTACGAGTGGGCGGTCGACTTAATCGGGCATCAATCGATTACAACGCGAAACACCCGATCATATTGCCAGGCGATCATCCCGTAACAACCGCACTAATCCGGAAGGTGCACGAAACACACCTTCATTCGGGGGCTCAACAGACCCTATACGAGTTGAGACAGCGCTATTGGGTATTGGGAGGTAGAAACGCAGTAAGGAAAATAGTCCGTAGATGCATACCGTGTTTCAAGGTGAGACCGATGGTTCCAACATATAGAATGAGCGACTTACCTGCCCACCGAGTTCACCCTGCCCGACCATTCCAATTTGTAGGGGTAGATTACGCCGGTCCGTTCCTCATCAAGGAAGAAAGGGAAAGAAATCGGAAGATGGTAAAGGCATATGTCGCTATCTTCATTTGTCTAAGCAGCAAGGCCGTCCATATTGAATTAGCCGGAGATCTCAGTACCGCTACATTTATTGCCGCATTCAAACGAATGATCGCGCGCCGAGGAAAACCCACCGACATTTATAGCGATAATGGGACCAATTTTGTGGGTGCCAATCGCGAACTAAGCGAACTCTATAACATGTTAAAATCCGACGAGTATAGAAATACGTTATGTAATGTCTCCGCTGACTTAGAACTCCGATGGCATTTTATTCCGCCTCGAACTCCGCATTTTGGAGGCATCTGGGAAGCCGCTGTGAGATGCTTCAAACAGCATTTTAAGAAGGTCGCTGCGAACGCATCGTTAACATACGAACAATTTTATACATTATCCGTAGAAATAGAAGCAATTCTCAACTCGCGGCCGCTCGCCCCCCTCTCCAGCGATCCCGACGGTTTGATTCCGCTGTGTCCCAACCACTTCCTCATTGGCAGTACACAATCTACCCTCCCCGAGACCGATCTTTCACAGGTGCCAAACAACAGGTTGCGCTCCTGGCAATTAATCCAGAAAATTAAACAGGATTTCTGGAAACACTGGTCTAAGGAATACCTGCACCAGATGACCGAGAGGACGAAATGGACCTCCGACGGCGACAACATCACCCAGGGGAGGATGGTCCTGTTGCGTGACGATTCCGTGGCGTCCATGCATTGGCGCATGGGCCGAGTGATCGACGTACACCCAGGGGATGACGGCATTGTTCGTGTCGTCACGATCAAATCACAGCAAGGAGTGTGCAAAAGAGGCGTCAAACAAGTCTCCCTATTTCCGATATAAACGCCAACCGATATTGACGTGTTAGAATTAGCTCGTTAAGATACGGTAATTTTAATTTGAACGCGACCGTTCAAGGGGGGCGGTTTGTCGCGGCCCAACCCGCGATTCGACCTAACGGTCTATGTAGTTAGAAATTTTTAGATTATTAGCCTTTCGCCGAAGAGACCTTTTTTCCTACGTTGGAAAAACAAGGCCATAAACGGCCAAGAACGCACCACTATGTATGGAGGTGATTACCCCGGAACCCGAGGATCGCGCCGCTACCTGCGAACCCCCGCCGACTTAGAAATCAGACTCACCCACCCTGCGGACACGGATGTCCACGCGAAGGGTGGAGTTTTTAAAACTGCGAATCACAGCTCTCGAAACTTTGTCTCCACCTTCCAGCATACAGCATAAAGCCGACGGATCATCAAGAATTAGGCAGATGCAGATTGCCAGGAATAGCGGCAGTAACTCTCCTCAGCGCTTTTGGCCGAATATATAAGGTTTCCGTCGCGCTCTTCGATAACACAAATGTTCTGTAACACATCAGTTGGAATAAGTAATTCAGTGACAGTTTCAACCAGTGTTTTTTCCATTACTCCATCTCACACTCCTGGACTCACCGTACCTTCACCATCATCAAAAATACTTGGGTCTCTTTAACTGGGGACACAAGGTTTAAGAGAGAGGCACAAACCATCAACGTGCAGTCATAAACATTATAACGAACAGTGACACATGCAGTGACACATACCCGGTGAAAATCTACGATACACCACTGTTCGACAAAGATCACCCGATTAAAATGAAACCAACATCCTGTAATTTTAGCTCTGGGAAAATGTTTTTGCAGCGATCCCATCCCTGCGCACTCATAGCCCATCAATATCAATTTCAAATTTTTTTGAATTGTTGGAACAATGTCGATTACTTTTGACCATATGGCGTCATAGAGTGATTGTGTTCGTTCTTGACATAGGATGTATAGGACAGCAATCATCTGAAAAATTAAAAGTAACGGGAGATTTACTGGGACAATTAATGTATTGTGTCAAGCAAAATGTTTAATATCCGTGGATACGTGGTAGTGTTTGTGGAACGAAATGTGTAAAACCGTCTCGCCCGACTGAGATGCGTGTTCGGTCATTTCAGTTAATTCCAGTTGTAACGTATAACCATTGGTATATTTGTTTATCTCCACGTCCGGCTCGTAGCCCGTACAATCTTTAACTAACGTATATCGTCTACCTGCGTTAGTGTCGCACCTCTCTCGTGGTACCGAGAGCGCTCGCCTCGCGATCTATCGGTACATCGTTACTCTGCCGTAACGATCGAACCTACACCAGCAATTCGTACGCGAGAGAACAAAAGGCATGACAGGTAAGTTCTATAAGAAATTATCCTGCACGCCACCTAGTACGACTCGTCTTCGCTTTCCTTGAGAAAGCACCGAAGAGGAGCCGTTATTCACATGCGAACAGCCGCGCTGAGCACAACTCTGCTAACGAGAGATAATCCTCGACGCGACGCTGCCAGCCGGCAACACTTGACTTTCAAGTAATTGCATGCCTACAAGCTAATTGGGAATACCTTCGTGGTTGCCTTTGGAATATCTTCAGATTCCAATACATAGAAATAATTAGAATCACGATTATCGCGGTAGCGCCGTGACGGCTCACCGTCTCGCGCGTCTCTTCCATGGTTCTTCCACAGATCAAACGCGCAGAGGATTTACAACCCTCTGCGTAATTGACCTAATTTCGACTCGGAATTAGAAAGAAATCAATTCAATTCAGGTGTTGGTTTATTTAAATTAACATCAGAAAGTACAGCAATCATACAGTCCACAATTTGATCGAATTAGGAGATAGCGATTGCGAGTGCTTCGCGCTCGCCGTCGCTTCGCTCGAGCGCTCATAATATTGACGCTTCATCCTACTGTGGCTTTGTCTCAGATAAGTGGAACTTACGCTTCGCCGACGCCAGCCGACAACAGCTGCCGCGCCGAGCGAAGACGACCTCGCCGAGTATCTAAGATACTTGTATCAATTTAAATAAATTTTGTGTAAACTTTAATTCACTGATTGTGTCTGCGTATAAGTTGCTATTCTTAATTTCCGCTCCCAGTACAAATCCTCGAACAGATAGTTGCACTAGGAGCGCGATCGCTAGAGTCGAGGAACTCTAAACACAAAAAAAGTGTTTACTTTTGAGTTTCATTGTTGGAGATGTGGAAAATGAATTACTGACATGTGCACAAATAATAATATTAATGCAAAATAAATCTTCTCAACTTCGGCAGATTAAAAAATTAATCAAATTCGACACTTTATTTTTTCAACAATATCGTCAAAACCCCGTTTATAGAGCGATCTATACCATGCAAGATGTATCTAAATAAAGTCTACCTTATCCATATACCGTATATGGATTGTATAAAGTTGTGAGAATCCTGGTTTCTGTGGTATAACCTGCTACAAGATTGAATTGTTAATTAAGCATTATCGCTCGAGCATACTGAATGTATAAACGAGACATATTTGTAAATCCTAACCGAAAAAGTCCCATCACAGTAAATTTCTGTTGCCGTAGAGAGTGGAACAAGTAAGTTAGTATGCGAAAATAATACTGCCCTTCCTCCGATATGTGCAACGATTCAGTTTTGATAAAATTTACACACTGGAGGACTCTGTTCTAACCGCTCAATAGGCTCTTGAATGCTATCAGGTATTTTTGGTCTGTATTTTGTCCGTTGCGTAAGGGCCATTCAACGTGAAAACGATCACTTTTCGCAGCAGGTCCTCCGATTTTGTTTAAATTGTAGTATGGCGTAGTTTTTGCAAAATAATTGTTACGGGTTAGCCGTGCGAGACAGTTTTTATCCGTTTGGTTAGGGAAAACGTGCTCACTCCTAAACCTTTAAGGGGTATGCGAGCCCAATCAACAGTCGCCAATTTGAATAAGCCCGAGATTAATTAAGTTCCAAACACATCTCACTGCGCTGGTGTCAATGAGCTCTATTGGCAAAATAATACCTTTCAGACAGATTCTCCTTAACGGTCGAAGCTGATTGATACGGGAATTGGATGAGGGTAGAAAAAACACAGCTTGAGGTACCACCAGGCTACGCAAAGCGCCGAGTCTCTCTCAAGTCTATCGTGCTTTTGGACTCCATTGGCACCATTGCCGTTCTCTCATCACCAAGAGGTACCTCACATTCAAAACTCCTATACACTTCCGGTTGCCGGCAGGCGGCCGAAGCTAAGCTTCGTGCTCTCCTTGACTCTTCCAGGCGGCCGCGGTTTCTTAACCTCGTCCTCTCCCGGAGAGTCCAGCTGAACTCCCCGGAATCGGTCCTCGCACGACCTTTTATACTTAACCGTTGCTATGTTTTTTCCACCGCTGCGTCGATAATCGATATTGCGGTTGCTATGCGGCGCATTTTGGGCTTCGCGATGCTACAGTATTATTATCTAGTGTTACCAAATAATTTATAGTACAATAATTTTTGTTTTTTTCCGTCTTTTGAACAAACTGTGATCTGGTCGTCGATCAGATCACAGTTTGGTTACAAATTATTATTATTATAATTGTAAATGAAGTGTGATTGACACCTCACTCCATTTAAATGGTCTGCGCAATAAAGAGACAGCCTAGACTAGTCAGGTGGTCTAGGACAGGTACGAGCATAGAGGGCAGGACGACGCAGAACGACGGGAAAAGAAAGTGAGAGCAAGAGGACGAAAACGACGAAAAAGTGAACAAGGAATGTATAGCGTAAATGTTGTTTCTCTTTTAGGTAAGACACACGTACCATACATACTAATTATAGCGGTTTAGGCCCACCATGTTCTCTCTAAGTATGACAAAAATGTTAACAATTTATCGTCCGTAGGCCGTAGTTTTTCCACGTAATTTTGAAGAATACAAGAAGCATCACTAATAAATTCCTTGGATAGCAATGGTATGGCCATTCCTATTGACAGTACTATATTGTAAGCTCTATCCACGTTTAAATTGTTCCACTGTTTCTGCACTACCTGATTAAAGTAGAACCAGCATCCTTCAACTTTGACAACAGGAAAATGTTTTTTTAATGTACCCATCGCCGCCCATTCATACTCTGTCATAATGAATTTCACATTATTCTGCATTGTAGAAACTAATTCAATTATTTTTGTCCACAGAGCATCATACAGCAAATGACCTAGCCCAAATCTAATACAGATCTTTGTATTAATTTACCATGTAATTGAATAGAACATGCCTTGTCCATATACCTAATATGAACAGTGTAGAGTTGCGAAAATTGGGGACTCCGTGGAGAATGCAATGTAGTAACTGTGACGTTGCACTTTGCAACGTCCCAAAAATTAGTAAATTCCTGGCACGGGAGTAGCGACGAGCACACCTCGGGGCCTCACCAAGACCATGAACGCCGACTAATGCCCGGTGAATCCTTTTTTTTTCTTGCCAATGACAACCACCGAGGACGACGATCGGAGCCCAAAGCCGCAGGGACTGCTCCCAGGGGAAAGAGTCTGCAGAGGAGGCCGGATTCCCGCCCGGAGCGCGGTAAATACCGGACGTCCAGCGGGGGAAGAAGTCGCCGCGGCCGGGGCAGGCCCCGTCAAAATTGGGGACGGGATACCTCGCGGTACTCCAACCCCAAAGATTCCCGGGGGTGCGGGTTGGAGGGACCCACTGGCCCCAGGGGGGTTGGTGCTCGGTAGCGCGGGTCGACTACCCTTTCCGACCCTGCTGGACCGGAACGAGAAAAACGGAAGGAACCTGGAAGAACGGCAGCATCCCGCGGAGGCGGCAAGAAGAGGGCCCAATTTTCCACCACCGATCAGGCAAAGCAGTCCAGGGCAGGAGTCATCAATTATCGACCGTCAATTTATGGCGTGGCGTTTCATGAGGTTTCCGGGGTGGGGGTAGTCGCGATAATTAGCATGCGCAGGAGATCCTCGCGGATCGTGCGGATCCGCGAGGAGTCCCCTTCGATCAGCGACCGTCAGCGAGAGTAGTCCGAATTTTAAGTAGCTCGCGAGTGCCAGTCTAATCGAGTAGTTAGGAAGAAGAGCGGAGAGATGCTCGAGACAGCAATTTGGTGGAGCCTGGAGTGACTAGGAGACGATCTGGACCAACTGCAGCCGAGAACAACTGAGATGGTGAGGTGCACATAGTAGCCCTTTTGCTTACGCAATTATCTAGGAAATATTGAAGATTTGTATTATTTGATCCACTTCATCGGCCGCGTCCAATTAAATTCAGCGTCTCGGCTCCTTCTCTCCGTAACGGTCTGCGACATTCGAACGGAAATTGTTATCATGATTGCGAGCGTATCTCAGTTCCGGGAGTTGTAATGATAGGATTTTACGCGTGTAATTCCGCCTTAGGGCGAGGTCGTTCTTCAATAAATTGTGCCGACTCTCGGAGACCGAAATTTTTGTGACTTTAATTTATATTTCGCCTTATCCAGTCCTGACGATCCTCTCGAATAACCGGCCCCACCCGCTGAGTTCGTTGGTATCGCGCGTAATTTCGACTTGGGGAAGAATTCGTTTTTCGGTGTGTGTGGTCGAGACTCGGTCGCGTAGACCAACTGTATCGCGATTCCAGTAGTATAAATTAAAAGCGGGAGAAATCCCGTGGCACGCGAGTGCCTGGCGCCCAGAGGAGTATCGACCGTAAAATTTGATCCGCGTTTCCCCAAGTCGAGTCCAAGGAATTTTTTTGTTCGCGTGAAGTCCCGCTAGCCAGGGCAGTTTCGCGAATTAGGTGCGGACTGCACGCGACATAACATACAATAATGAAAAAATATATTTAATCTGTTTAGTTACCAGTGGAAACCTACGACGCAGCAATCAATCATACGTACTTGATTAAACTGAAACCAACATCCTTCCATTGTGACATTAAGAAAATGTCTTTCAATGAACCCTAATCTAAAATGGTAATCTAAAAAGTTCAGGATGTATGCATACGGTTCTGAGATATACTTACTGCTGATGATATCGATGCATATTGGATCAGGCTAAATTACGGATAATTTCGTTGCGAGGTAAACCGTGCTCACCCTCCAGACATAAGGATTGTTGGAGTATTTTTTCAAACCAAGTTCAGAATGGTATGTATCCCAAAGAAAGTTATTTATTAAACGTTTCAACCGTAGTGTTTTTACGTCCACTTCAGTAAAAATAATGATACATAATAATGATACAATAATGATACAATAATTTCTCAGCGTTTGAATATTTATGAATGAAATTTTCACTGTTTTAATTGAAATTAAATCTTATATTTGTTACGGGCTAGCCGTGCGAGCCCGGTTTTTCCCGGTGTGAAAGAGAAGAACCGAGCCTGCTTACTTCGCAAAAGGGTTTAATGGAGAATCGTAAATAGTCGCTAAGCGCGAATAGGCGGAAATTTGACTGTACGTCCGAAATCCTCCCTTTCGGGAATCGCCGGATGCACATTATTTTCGCCGTGATTCGTCCCAACGTTCGAAATTTACGATCTGTAGGATTTGGAAGTTGGCTAAGGAGAGTATAAGCTTGGGATGTCGCAGACACCCGTAAGGTGAAAACGAGTCTCCAAGACTGACTATACTCGGGTCAGGCACACCTCGAGCGGCTAAGATGTCCTAATTCCTGTGGGTTCTTTTTCCCATGTCGATCTCAGGGTATTAATTAATTAGACAGGTGGCTGGATAAGACTGACGAATGATTTGAAATGGAAACATGACAGCTATATTCTATTCTTTTGGTTACAGAGAATCTCGCTATACTAGTACGATACAACTTGTGTTTAGTGTGAGTAGGTTTGTTACAATGCCTGTGTGTTTCATCGTCTGTTTAGCGCACTTTACTTTTAGCTTATGTGGTTGACGAGATGAAGTTATACGAATTACACTGGTTTGCTCGAAAGTGACTATGAACACGATCTCGCTCAAGAATATCCCCGTATTCTTACGTCGGTTTGGTGCTTCGAACGTGCTAAGCACGATCTACTACTGACTGACATAGCTTCGCCGTCGGCGAAGCCTGTCGGAGAACTGACTCCCGGGCTTACTATTGCGAACGGTTTATATACTCCAAATTAGGCGAATTAATCGGAAAACGCAATAGGTTTCTTTGAATTTTGAAGGGGGACGATATCTTAATGCGAGCTGGAGGCACGTGCATTCTGCGGAAGGCCGCATCTGTATCCGGGCGATGAATACTATCGCGACGGGGTCACGGAAGGTCATCTAGGCTAGGCGGATTTTAAGGTTCGAGCGTCGGTTTACGCGAGTTTGGAAAATTTCTAGGTTCGTCGAAGGAAAAATTCGTGCGTGATTCCACGAACGTAACATATTAATTAATCACACTTTCTTTCTCATATTGATATGAAAACCTTAATTGACCGACGGGTCAACTACAGAATCTTACCAATCTGATTACTTGTAGATATTGCCCCACATGGTCTACCACCAACACAAATTAATCTAATTTATTTACTAATTATATTATATCTATTTCACGTATAATTTCATTAAAAATAAGTAGCAGAAGTTCACTTTTATAGTATAATGAATTTTAGTAAATGACCGCATGGTCAGCTATTTAACCCGCGGTCAATTATCGACATTGTTTAGTTTTCGAGAAAATACATTGAAAAGAAGACAAATATTGGACAAAAATAAATCGCTTGGCATTAAAAGAGATGTGAATGAACATGTACTCTTATATGAAGGGGAATATTTTCCTGAAAAAATCCTTTCTGTTACTGACAACAAAGCGACTATATCTTCTCTGCAAAAGCAAGGGCGATTGTGGAAATGGCCACAAACTCCTGATATATTAGATTACAAATGGAAAAATATACTTTTCCATATTAATGACCTTATCAAAACGAGCAAAACTCGAAACATTTACTCTATACCGGAATTAGATTCGATTTGGAATTATAGTTAACTTTATCTTTTACTAAATTTCAGAAATTATCTGTTCTTTCTTGTTATTTTGTTCTAACTGATGTAAATAAACGATATTAGAGAAATTGCTTTTATTGATTCTGGTTGCAGTGTAAATGGTCAACCACTAACGGACACAAGGTCAATTACTGGTTTCTTCAGTTTCACAGATGGTCAACTTCTGATGCACCGATTGACTTTCCATCAACGTCTATTACTTTTGTGTAACACAACTTTTTCGAAAAATATGCATTCTTGTATGACATGACGTTCGAAGTTCAAAGCACATCTTCACGCATCGAAACCGACAATTCAATAAAAGTGCAAGAATTTACCACTATTTACGACAAAAATTTGTCTTAACTGGCCAACTACTGGTGCCTTTACCTTAATAATTATCATATAGTTATCATATTATTAGCTGTTAGCGTTTATGAATCTATTGAGGAAGACTCCACACAGTAAAATTTAAAAATTATTGTGCTATAAATGTGATTGAAGATTTATCAGGTTATGCCATAGAGAAAACAATTTTTGCAATCCGTAAATGATATTTTCGAATAATCTGTGCTCAAAGTTTTGTTAAGGTTTACGAGCTGAATTGTCGGAAATAGTATAAACATTATTAGATATCGAAATGTATAGAATTCTATTTTGACTTGTACGCAGTATTCCAGGAATCGTAAAAATACAAACTTTTAAACTATTTGGTAGAACGTTCGAATGGTTGTCAAAGATCTTCAGTTAGATTTGCAAATCTTTTTACATATTGTTAAGTTTGTATTATGATGGTCAATGCCAAACTGCGCATGCGTATTTTTCTTTTCTATTACGCGTTATCTTTGCTCTTCGCTGCCTTCCGTTTAGTCGTAACCTGTATATTACTTATGAGATGTCGCATGACGCAGTTATGCCAATAAAGGTATTAATCAAAGGGATTCTAAGGAGTTTGTCTCGCCCCTCATGAGCAGTCCTGTATGTCAGGACAAAGCACATCTTATCAGGTTATGGGCCCAGGAGTTGCATCGCAGTGAGTTCAATTCTAATTTATACTATACAAGAAAGAGAATCAGATCGAGGTTAGCCGAGCACGTGTGCGCCGTAGAAGCCAATTGTTGAATTTAGAGATGCACGTGCTCGCAAAATGTTGAACTCAATAATTTGCAGACATGAGCTGCTAAACAAAGACAATTTTGATAGGTGGAGAATGCAAGTAGAGGCCTTACTAACCAAAAATGATTTATGGCAATATACTACTGGACGAGAAGTGAAACCCGAAGGGATAGAGGGTGACGCGGCGAGCATAGAAGCATACAACACGTGGCTCAGAAACGACCAAAAGGCAAAATCTGATCTGATTCTGAGCATAGCACCAAGTGAATTAAAACAACTGAAAGGATGTGGTGCATCCAGAGAAATATCGATTAAGCTGGAGGCGATATATGCATCCAAGGGGCCGGCAAGGAAAGCGACCCTTCTAAAGCAATTAACGTTACATAAGATGCAAGAAGGTGGTGACGTTAGAGGACACATTAATAATTTCTTTGACTGTGTCGATAAACTCAATGCAATGGATGTAGACATCAATCAAGATTTATTGTCGATTATGCTTCTGTATAGCTTGCCCTCCAGTTTTGAAAACTTCCGTTGTGCGATTGAATCAAGGGACAATTTACCGGATGTTGAGATTTTAAAAATTAAAATCCTAGCGAAAATGATGCAAGGAAAGAAAAGACGGACACGGGAGCCCTGATGGTGATTAGATTTAAAGCAAACAGGAAGATGGACGTCAACGCTAATAAATACAACGGCAACATGAACCAGGGCAAAGATGAGAGAACAACGAGCTATAATAAAGGTAACCTCAAATGTTATAGATGCCAACGTAGAGGCCACACAGCACCAAAATGCAGGACAAGACTGCCCACCAGGGGAAATACTACACAATATGTTGGGAAACCTAATAACGGAGCTGAGCCGAGCGAGCAATATGATACTTATTATGCTGCACATGTTAATGGAGAAATTCGACAAATATCATTGGAATTGAAGATAGATGGTGTCTGGACGGATGAGTCTCCTTTGCACACATTCCACTTTGGACACGGCCGTTTTTGGAACTTGCGCACGTGGAAACAGCGCACAGTGGAAACTGTCCACAGTCGAAATGGTGTGTAGTGGAAGTTGCACACATAAAATTGTGGAAACTGCGCACAATATGTAGACATCACAGTGGACCTTTACTACACGAAAACTGGAAGTCGGCTGCAGAGTACGGCGTATATACATTGTATATACACCTTCATTCTAAACAACCATAATTCGTACTGAAGTTTTTTTCACGTGTATCCGTGGTATTAACTATTGCCAATTGCCCATTATTTGTAAATTATACGATTGCGCCCCCTGCCCCTCATCTGGCACTGACCTGACCTGTGACTGTGAAGCAGAATGAGACTTATTACGTTTTATAGTCACAAGTCAGTCATGCTAATATATGTACGACGTGTGCAGTTTCCACTGCCATGTGTCCTGATTCCACTGTGGGCAAGTTCGACCGTGTCTTGATTCCACTGTGTCCAACTTCCAACGTGGGCAAATTCCACTGTGTCCGAAAATCCGCATGTGCGCAAAGTGGAACGTGTCCAAAGTGGACACTCCCGTCTGGACAGCGGGTGTACCGCACACTTGTGCAAGGAACGCCAAGCCTTCGCAAATATTGAGACTACGAATGAGACCCTAAATCTGGCAAACACAGGATCTACTCAAGTAAGTAGAAAAGGGGATGTTCATTTCAAAGTACAGACACAGATGGAAAAGAGAACGGTAAAATTAACGATTACTCTATTGGTACCCAACTTGAGGACGAATTTAATATCTGTGGCGAGGATTGTCGACCAAGGAAATGAGGTTATTTTCAAGAGGAATTCAGAAGAAATAATAGATCAGAATGGCAATGTAAAAATGATAGCGGAAAGAGTAGATAATCTATACTATGTCAAAACCCAAGGAAGCCAAGTAGCTCAACAAGTGACAGATGTAAAAACTAAAACTAAGTTATGGCATGCTAGGTTAGGGCACTTGAATGAAAAGGATCTACGTCTGATGTTCAATCATATTGAAGATTCTGACTTCCGGAAAAATGACAGATTAGGAGAATGCGAGACATGCTTGCGGGGAAAGCAAACGGCATTGGCATTTCCGTCACATAGTATAAGACGCAATGAAACATTAGAGATAATTCACTCAGATACCTGCGGGCCATTCAGTACGAACTCCATGGGCGGAGCTAAGTACTTTATAACGTTCATAGACAACCACACTAGATGGTGTACAGTGTTCTTACTGAAAAATAAAAGAGAGGCATTAGAGACATTTAAGAAGTACAAAAAGACAGTGGAAAATTTTACAGAAAATAGGATTAAGTATTTGCAAAGCGAGAAAGGAAGAGAATTTTGCAATAAAGAGTTTGACGAATTTTTGGAAAGGCATGGTATTCAAAGAAGACTGACAGCGCCATACACTCCGCAACAAAATGGAATTACGGAAAGGAAAAATAGAACGCTTGTGGAGATGGCTAGGTGCATGCTGATGCAGGCAAGCATGCCAGCTTCTTTTTGGGGTGAAGCCATAATGACGGCAAACTATATTAGAAACAGATGCCCATCGGTGAGTCTGGATTCAAGTACCCCATATTAACTTTGGCACAAAAAGAGCCCGTACATAAAACACTTGAAAGTTTTTGGAGTAAAAGCATTTGTATTAGATAAAACACAGAAAGGAAAACTTGCGGACAGATCAAAAGAAGGAGTCTTCGTGGGATCTTCAGAGGAAACTAAAGGATACAGAGTATGGTTACAGTCCACAAGAAAAGTAATCATTTCACGCGACATAAAGTTCTTGGAAACAATAGAGAACTGTGAAGAATCTGAAAACGTGAGAAAAGGAAGTAATGATCCGGAGCTGATACATAACGAGATACGTTCTCGCGAATGCAAGTGCATATTTTGCCGAAATACCATTAGAAAAAGCAATACAAGGTGAAGAGAAGGTCGAGTGGGAACGAGCCATAGTGGAGGAAATCAAAAGTCTACTGGGTAACAACACTTGGACTGTAGTGGATAAGCCTCAAGATAAAAATATTGTAGGTAACAAGTTAGTTTTAAGCAACAAGCTCAATAGCGATGGAAGTTTGAATCGGAGGAAAGCCAGGTTGGTAGCGAAAGATTTTTCTCAAATGAAAGGCGTTGATTATAATGAAACCTTCGCGCCGGTAGCGAGATTGGAATCCCTCAGAATTTTGATGGCGTTGGCAGTGCAATATAACCTGTCAATTCACCAAGTAGATGTTGTCTCTGCGTTCCTAAATGGAAACCTAGAGGAAGAGATATTTATGGATATTCCAGAGAATCTAGAATATTTTCTTGATATCATTGTTAAGACTGAAAAAGGGTAAATTCAAGAGAAAGCTATAGATATGCTTAGCGAGTTAGAGTTCGGAAACAAGGTTTGTAGACTAAATCGATCTCTTTACGGCTTGAAACCGGCAAGTCGACAATGGAACCAAAAATTAGATGCTATCCTGAAGAGAGCGAATTTAAGGAAATCGTTGTCTGACCCCTGCATTTACTACGACAGAAGTGACTGTGATATTACAATTGTGCTCGTGTACGTTGACGATTTGTTGATTGCAGGCAATAGCACCAGTAAGATAAGGATAATTAAGGATCACCTAGTGAAGAGTGTGTCTACCCATGATTTAGGGGAAGCTAAGTATTGTTTGGGGATAGAAATCATTAGAAAAGGTGAGGAAATATTGCTAACCCAAAGAGGGTACATCAAAGAGATTTTGAGAAGATTTAATATGGAGAGTTGCAAACCACATGATACCCCGTTCAAAGTTGGTAACTCTTGTACGAGCGAAGACGGTGAGAAACCAAATGTACCATATAGAGAGTTAATAGGAGCATTATTATATTTGTCTGTGTGCAAGAGACCAGATATTATGCGGACCACCGTATATCTTTCACAGTTTGTTAATAATTATAATAATTCGCATTGGATGGCAGCAAAGCGAATACTGCGTTATTTAAAAGGCACTGTTAATTTAGGTATAGCATATAAGAAAGATGAAGAGTGTATCAATGGGTTCGTAGACGCTGACTGGGGATCCGACAAAGGCGATAGGAAATCTTTTACAGGATACGCTTTTATGCTAAGTGGCGGTGCAATGTCATGGAAATGCCAGAAACAAAAAACGGTAGCCCTATCCACAGCCGAAGCGGAATATGTGGCGATCTCAGGGTCCTTGAAGGAAGCCATTTGGATTTTGAATCTGTTTAGAGAATTAGATTTTAAGTTTCAGATTAGGTTATACAATGATAACCAGAGCGCGAATCTCTTTGCAAAGAATCCAGTGCATCATAGTCGGTCCAAGCACATTGACTTGAGATATCATTTTGCAAGGGATGCGATAAGAGAAAGGAACATAAAGTTGAGATACATGCCATCGGAAAAGATGATAGCGGATGCCCTGACCAAAGCCCTGAGTAGGCCTAAACATTGGTTTTGTGTGCGTGGCCTAGGTCTAAGATAAAACGTTTATTTAGTTACTGTGATAAACTGTTTATTTTTTGAAGTATTGTGAGTTCGCATTGAGGAGGGAATGTTAAGTTTGCATTATGATTGTCAATGCGAAACTGCGCATGCGTATTTTTCTCTTCTATTACGCGTTACCTTTGCTCTGCGCTGCCTTCCGTTTAGTCGTAACCTGTTACATTACTTATGAGAGGTCGCATGGCACATTTATGCCAATAAAGATATTAATCAAAGGGATTCTAAGGAGTTTGTCTCGCCCCTCATGAGCAGTCCTGTGTGTCAGGACGAAGCGCATCTTATCACATATCAACCACATCTCACCATACTTGAAATATCTCCAATTCAAGCACTGTTGTTATTAAATTCCGAAATCTTAAATTCGGAAAATTGATTGTGCAAACCACTAGTAAGAATTTTGTTCGATGACCAACCTTCGGCAGCTAGATTTACAAAGTATTGCTGCTGATCTGTATGGGTCATAAACGAGCTGAGACACTCCGCAGTTGATATTCTACAAAAAATGAAGCATATTAAAAAAATGTTATTGATTTTGTTCTAGTTTATGTAAAAAAAATTATTTCCGCACAGTTCGATCCGCCTTCTGAAAGATTACGCTGTTGTTCAAGGCGGTAGACACGGGCCGACAGCAGCGCCATTTGTAGGTCCAAATTGTGCTTTCGTAGAGAAAGTTTTTCTATTGTGAAAAATTAAGTAAAATTAAAAATGAAACTCGGAAATAGCTCATTCGATAGGTAAAGGTTCAAACTTTTGCTCTCGGGACGCAGATTTTTGTAATTTTGTCCCAGAATAACGTAAATATGCTTCAAATACCGGACTCAAAATCGCAGATTGCTCCAACTTGCGACACTAATATTTCCGAATAAAAACAAAATTTCAAAAATCCGCTTCCAGAGAACAAAAGTGTGAACCTTTACCTTGAGAATGAGCTATTTCCGAGCTCGATTACTTCATTCTTTATAATTCAAAAACTTGTTCTACGAAAGCACTATTTCGATCGGCAGCATAGCGCGATCCTTTTCTTTCGCATACAAAAGGCACTAAAATGAGACAAGGTGTCTACCACCTTAAGAATGAATGTAGTTCGCTTACAAGTGGCATGCGAACGCGGACGACGTAAACAATTCAAATCGATATATTTATTTATCTTAGTTAATAATATGCATACGTACCCATAAAAGGACATAACTGGGATACTATAACTAGTATCTGTAACGGTACCCGTTTACTTTCCTTTCTGTGTTGTGAAAGCTTTCCCCAAAATTGTTGGTTCGTAATAACCTGCCACTTTTTGAGCAATTGGGGGCCACGTTTTCCTAATATATGACATAAAATACATCAGGCCTGGGTGTGTGTCACACGTATTGTCAGATTACGCTGCTGTTTAAGAATGAATGTATTCCGCTTAAAAGTGGCATGCGTACGTGGACGGCGTACCTGGAAATTATTCTTAGCGCGTCCTAAGAATAAGGACGTAAGCAATAGACAATGGTGTAACAGTGAGGTTGTACGAAAATATCACAAAGTAAGCTGTAACATTATTGTTTGAAGTAAATATTAACATGAAACAATTTAGAATGACTTTCACTTTATAAAGAATCAAAAATATAAATTAATAGTTATCGTATTAACTGATGTCTTTTGGATTCATGTATGGATTGGCAAAATATTCTCACACACAAGGAAAAATACAAATTAATTTTCATCATATTTGATAAATTTACAAAAATTCGCTTCGGGTAAGAAGAAATTTGGTCTAAGGAATGTTAACTCAGTTATGAAATAATAGTATGCCCGGCGGTCATACGAAATGACCGCTGTTCTAGATATTATAAATTTTAATTAAAATGACGATTCCCCCATGTTATGAACAGTAGTATCATCACCTATAAAATAAGAGTATAAGCTGTTACAGATGACTAGTGTATTACTAATACACTGGTTACTATTGACTGTATCGTATACACATTGCCACGAGAATTTTTTTCTTCTAAATAAGGCTAGTATGCTCCGGCTAGCTCGAAAATTCGTCGCGGACAAAGAAAGACCCCCGAGGTCCTCCTCCAAAATCACAGAATCCTTAAAACCAAAATCCGTTGGGCGCCAGGTACCAAAGTGCCGCGAGCCGAAGCTCGTTCGAAACAACTACCAAAATTGACTCTATTTACTACTTCCGAAAAATTAATTCGGGAATCTCCTTTACTATGACTACCGAACGAAAAATCGAAATTTACCTCAGAGGCGGACTACGCGGAAGTGAGTTTGTTCTATCGAGCATTGGTGGAAATACGGCACAAATTAGGAAACTCACACACAAAAATCAAACTCAAAATTTCTCCATAAATCCGAGAGTTGGTAGAATTTATTTTACGACATCGCCTTACGGCGGAATTACAAACGCGATATTCAAGTTCGACTCTCGATACAACACGCGGCACGCACGCGACGCAGTTACGATACCACTCATCTTCGACAAAAGGAATCGAGTCGGAAAATCTACAGCGGGATAACCGGAGAAGCCGGTAAAACTCCTCAAATATAACGAATACATCGTGATTCTACCGCGACAATAATCTATAGAGTGTATTGTATTTTATAACCGTTACGTAATCGCTGCAAATATATTTCTTGATTCATAATGAGATGTTGTAACTTTTCTACAAGGAGTGAAAGCCGATTCAAGGGAAACAGAAACACAAAAACCATGTTAAATTTTAATAATGTGTCACGAGAATTGACTTACCTAAGAATACCCACATATTTATATGACTCCCTAATTTTCTGTTGATAATGCGATTATAACTTTCTACAGCATTGTTCGGTCTGATTGGTACATCATATACATTGCAACGACGATACGTGCCCGCGCACGGCCGTACCCGTTACCGCAGCCTGGACCGCCCGCAATAGTTTCCCCGATGTCCAGCACGCTCCGCCGATCTCGTGTGTGGGCGCCAGGCCCCCCCGAAAGGAGCCAATATTTATCGCTGGTCGCTGAACCTTCGAGAACACGCTACGTTCGAATCCGAATCGTCGGCCAATCGCAGAGCCGCTCGCCGCTCGCGTGTCGTCCGCGGCCAATCACGGGGCCGCTCGCCGCTCGCACTACTATCGCTCGACTTACTGACTTGACTTGACCACGAAACGGGGGAGATCACGCGTCTTCAAGCCCGGAAACTCGATGCCCTTCGGTCGCCTCTTAGCCTGTCCCAGGAGAGGCCTTCGAGGGCCGGGGACCCCCCTCGAAGGTGTCGCGAACCGCGCGACTTTGTTGCCCCGGTCACACCCCTCCTGGTCTGTTCCTCCCACGACTTACTGACCCACCGAGTCACCCCTTAATGGAACCCCGCAAAGAGCCGCACCGGAATACCCCCCAGAACCCCGCACACGCACCAGGGAGACGCAAAGGAAAGATCAAACACTTACCGTCGCCGCCAAACCTCTAACCTCGTGCACTGCTCCTCGAACTCACTCCACACGGCCGGAGAATTCCGCGAAGGATCGAACACGCCGCCGAAAGACTCTAGGTGAGGACTCGCAACGCCAAACTCACTTTAGCACAGCTCCGGAGAACGCAAAACTGTCGAGAAGATATTTGGACTGCTCGCTACGCCCGCCGGAAGTCAAGTAACGCGAGGTTAGCACGTGGCCGGCGGCGAGGGTTCGTGCCGCTCATTACGCCGCCTAGTTTAGGTGGATGCGCTAAATGAATCCCACGGCGTCCGACAGGTGGTAGGTCGAGTTCGATTCCGCATCGATTAGTGGCCTGGATCCTTGCCATCCCGGTCCTGCTCCCTCTCCGGCCGCAGCTCTGTCTCCTCGTTCCCCGCTGGTTGGTAGGTGTGTTGCTTTTCGGGATGTCGACCGGATGATCAGTCCGGCCGACATCGCCGAACTTTCCTCTCTCGAAGGGGTAAAACAATAAATGGGGTTAATGATTTTTCTCTTTGCGGTGCGCTTGGCCCTTCGGAACGTGAATCCCCCCCCCCCCCCCCCGCCCGTCCCGGCGCGCGTAACAATCTGTCTCACGCGAGGGCTGGCGGCGACGGGGCGGCGACGAAACGCTTCGTTACAACACTTATTAGTGCAGCTTTGGACAACCACGTTCTCTCTACGTATAGCAAAAATTTGGACAGATTTCGTCCACAGAACCTAGTTTTTCCACGTAACTTTGAAGAATACAAGAAGGCATCATTAATCAAGAGACGCGGTAGCGTCTCGCGCTCAGTACATATATAGCCGAGCGCATCTCCTGGCGCCGACGCTACTACTATCATTTACGCGAGCGAACTAGTTCGCACGGCCTATTCTCATGGTAACCCGTAACAATCTTTAAACTGGGGCGATATATCGAAAGAATGAACATGCCATTGGCCTTTATGATTTTTGCTGCGTCCATTGATAATAAACAGTAATACAATCCGTTCAGCCGTTGCTGAGATATGGATTTTATGTTGTAATTTTTCGGCCAAAAAAGATCCTTTTTTCATACCCGATTTTTCGCAAGTCGCTCCACGCGCGCCTCTACAGGACAAAAGTCCGCAGCGAAGATTTGCCGTGGTACTCATGTGGGCCCACCGAGGTCCATAATGGCAGGAGCACTCCCGAATGCTCGCAAGTCGAGCTGATCTCCCTTTACCCTCGACTGACTGGCCCAGCCCCCTCTTCTCGATTATCCCAGTTCTTCGCTCCTTGTCTTTCCTTAGCTTATCCTCAGTTTAATTATTGCATAGTGTCTTGTAACATCATGGTTCTTGTAATCCCAAAAAATGACATTACATCGTGCATGTAACGTGCAAAAACGCGCCGAATACATATAGCGCAGTGGTTTTATGGCGTGAAAAAGTAGTGAAATTAATGTCTGCCAAGTATGTGGGCCAAGGAAATTTGGAATCATATAATATTTTCTATTACTGAAATTACGGAAACAGATTTAAAAAAAATATAAAGTACGTTTCATTGGGACCTCAACAGAATCTCCAGCACCGGCATACTTGGGGCGCCTATTTTAAGATTTAGAAACTATTCGCTACTTTACGTAATCTACAGGATACGAGTGTTTACAAATACAGTGAAGGTAGTGCACTTATACACGTAGTATTCTCTGACGTAAAGGGTTATGTGCCGTGGCGCCCCAAGTATGCCGGTGCTGGAGATTCTGTTGAGGTCCCAATGAAACGTACTTTATATTTTTTTAAAATCTGTTTCCGTAATTTCAGTAACAGAAAATATTATATGATTCCAAATTTCCTTGGCCCACATACTTGGCAGACATTAATTTCACTACTTTTTCACGCCATAAAACCACTGCGCTATATGTACTTGGCGCGTTTTTGCACGTTACATGCACGATGTAATGTCATTTTTTGGGATTTCAATCCTTTTTGTACATTTATTATTCTACAATATTTCTGTTGTTTAACTTCAGCTTTCACTTTTACCGGTTTTATGCGACACATTGCATACAATGTGTGCTTATTTGTTTTTTAGTAGGTATACCCAATTTCCATTTCCTGTCCTTATATTAAGTGTCGTGTTAGAGTAAAAAACAATATCTTAAAAGTTATCAGAGCATATCCAAAGAACCATAGGAATTCGTCATCGGATTGAAAGCGAATATGATGATTAAATTGTTCATTAGATCAAATTAATTGCATATTACATATTAAATGCGCACGCGAAATTGGAAGTATCAAAAAAGCATATGCAAAGTTGGGTAAAATAGAATTTTAGATGATCACAATTCGGTCTAATGAACAATTTAATCACAAATTTCGCTTTCAATCTGATGACGAATTCGTATGGTTCTTTGGATATGCCCTTGTAATTTTCATGAATTTGCTAATACTGCTATTACAAATTGCAAAATTCAAATTTGTATTGTGCATTATTTACTCTAACACGAAACTCGTAAATGTATCGTCAATATTAGCGCAGGAAATAATACAACGTGAAGTACAAATCCAAGTCTTGCAACTTAATTTACTGTAAACAGACTATTAACAAATTACCGATTATTACAAGGGTATATTTGGAGACACTTACGAATCCGGCAGCAGAAATCAGTCTCCAAATGTACCCTAGTAATGGTCAAAAATTTGTTAATAGTTTGTTTACAACAAATAAAGTTGCACGATTTGGAGTCGTACTCCGCGTTGTATTATTTCCTATGCTTATATTAACATTTACGAGTTTCGTGTTAGAGTAAGTAATACACAATACATGGTATAAATGGGGCTTTCGTCTGCCGTTAATTATTTTTTCCAATAATTATTTTTATAATTTATAAACAATTATGTCCTTTAACAGTGATTGTGATGCAGGATCGCAAGGCGAATCCACCCATCTGCACCATAAAATCGTTTGAGACCCACCCCTAAAAAGTGTAAAGGACTACCCTCTTGAATAACAAGAGAACGGTACGGTAGAGAGAAAAATGTTATAAGGAAAAGTAGGAAAAGTAGGAAAACTCAAGGAATACTTTGGAAAGGCATATAAGAATTCACGAAAATTTCATTTGTTAAAACAGCTTAAACATGTTGCAAATTACACAAGATTAATGTATATCATATAAAATAATATGGTTTCATATTTGCTTTCATGAAAATTGTATTTTTTACATGTTGTGACGTTGCAGTTCCGGCAACGTCACAAAACAGTGAAACTACCATAATAAACCAACGCGAAACTACTCTCGGGGCCTTCCTTCAATTATTTACCGATGCTAATTCCCGAATTCTGTGAGTCGCGTGACAGGAGAGACGGCGGAAACACCGGCGAAAGGAGAAGGAGGGGCGCTCAGGGTGCGAGGACGGGGGAGGTATCCCGGGGGGATCCTCCCTAGAAAACGTTTCCCGCCGCTGACCAGGGGTCAGTGGGCCCACGGGGCCACGGGAACGCTCACCCCGGCGTGCGTGAGCCGGCGGTGCGACACCGGTGCCCTGCGGAGCCTCCGTGTTGGGCCACCCCTATTGGTGACCCACGCGGAGAACGGCGATCCCGGGGGGATCGAGGCGCGGACGCCTGAGGGCCGATCTCTCCCCACCCAGCCTGCCGCAGCAAGAGTTTCCGCGAGCGGCGACCACCAGCCGCCAACCTCCCGAAAAAGGACCACCTGCCGACATCTGTGGAGGATCGACAGGACTCATAGTGACGTCACCACCAGCGTCGCGGGAAAAGCTTCTAATCATGCGCGTGCCGAATGTACGGCGTAATTGCCGAGCACGCGGTCTCAGTCTTACGTCGACGGTTGAATCGATTAGCGATCAGAGTTTCCGAGAGGACCAAAGTAAGAGTAAGGACCATGGAAAAGATGTTTGAGAGTGTCCGAGAGGCCAGCGATTCGGTGAGCGAATTTAACTAGCCCTTTTCGTTTGTGTCAGATTCAATGAAGAATTGTACGCGTTAGAATCACGTTTTGTATCGAAATTATGAAAGATTTTCCGGCTTCACCGGTATTGCGTAGTGCTTTTCCGTATCGAGTCCTCCCGTAATGAGTGATGTAATCTAGTGCGTCGCGTGCGTTACCGCGTGTAATACCGAGAGTTGTAGTTTCGATCTTCGCGTTTGTAATTCCGCCTTCGGGCGATGACGTAAAATAAAATGTGCCGACTCTCGGATTTATTTTGAATCGTTGTGTGAGATTTATTTTGTGTGTGAAATTACTGTTTTGTGTCGTCACTCCACCCATGCTCGATAGAATCGAACTCATTCCGCGTAGTCCGGCCCTGGGAGAAATTTCGACGTTTCGATTTCGTTCAGTAAAGCGATTCTCGAATTAGTTTTGGTAGACTGGTGAATAGAATTATTTGGTAACATTTCGACCGAGCTTCGGCTCGCGGCACTTCGGTGCCTGGCGCCCAACGGATTTAGGATTTTTTGGATTTTGGAATTTTGGGGGAGAGAATCTCGCGCAGTTCTTTGTTCACGGGGAATTTTCGGGTTAGCCGGTGTAGACTATTGAAGTCGGGAAAATTCACGTGACAATGTTTATATTAAAATTCCTACTTGTGCGACTTTATTATTCTTGTAATTATACTTACGGTAGGTACATCAGAAGTGTGAAGTAAAATTTTAGCAGTTGGATTTGCAATATAAACATGTAATAAATATCATTTACAAGAAATTAAACATTAAACGGTATAATGTATACATGTTACATATAGTATATCGTACATAAGTTTGTATATAAAGTAATGATTAACTTGCATCAGAGTTGCAAATTGCACAAAATTAATGTATATCATATAAAATGGCATGGTTCGATATTTGGTTTCTTGTAAATTATATTCATTACATATTTATATTGTAAATCCTACTGGTAGAACTGTACCTCACACTTCTGATGTACTTACCGTAACTATAATAATTACAAGAATTAGTGTTTGAGTTTGTTGGATTGGAGGTATTCATAACGCAGGTAAGTTTTGGCCATGTACACAATCCTTAAGACTATGATGAGATTAAAACACACTTTACGTTTCAACTCCCAGGTTTTGGAGTCCTCTTCAATTATACTACAACATACTGTCAATAAAAATAAACGACAAACATGAAAAATCTTATCCATTTCCTCCATTTGGCGTTAGGTATGGGACTAGAACAAAGTGCGCAGGGAAGGTTATAAGTATTAATGCTAACTTACTTTAATCGAAGGCTGACGGAGCGCTTCCAAACATGAACTTGTGAGTTTAAGCGAGCCTGGAACGCTTGCATACAACAAATGACATAACGAGGCATGAAATTCTATATCTTGAAGAACAAAACTTGTAAACCGCGGCGTTCCAATCCTGTATGTTGACAAAGTCCTATGTAAAGAACAGGGTACGTAGCGGTGAGAGTTATGTAAAGAACAGGGTATGAAGTGGTGAGAGTTATGTAAAGAATAGGGTATGCAGCGGTGAGAGTTAGCAAAATGCTGTGGGTGCGAAAACTTACATGCATAGGAGGAACGCAGTAGAACAAAATTAATTGTATAGCAAAAGTGCAATCCCTTCGCCTATCCAACGCTTGTGAATGCTAGTTAATGTAGTACGCAACCTTTTTCTCATTGCTTAGCAGACTATTTTACAAAGCCAGTATCACTTGATCCGAGTTCAGGATTACCTTGTTCCCTTGATGTTTGTGAAAATGGTCTGCGAAGCACTGAGAAAAATGTTGCATACTACATTAAATAGCATTCACAAGTGTTGGATAGGCGAAGCGATTGGACTTTTGCTATACAATTTATCCTGTTCTACTGCATTCCTCGTATGCATGTAAGTTTTCGCACCCACAGCATTTTGCTAACTCTCATCGCTGCATACCCTGTTCTTTACATAACTCTCACCGCTTCATACCCTGTTCTTTACATAACTCTCACCGCTACGTACCCTGTTCTTTACATAGGAGTTTTTCACCATACAGGATTGGAACGGCACGGTTTACAAGATTTGTTCTCCAAGATATAGAATGTCATGCCTCGTTATGTCATTTGTTGTATGCGAGCCTGGAACGCTTTCAAACATGAAAGTGAGATGAAATCAACTGCGTATTACATATTAAATGCGCACACTTTCAAACATCAAACATGAGGTTCAAACATGAACTTTGAAAGCGCTCCGTCAGCCTTCGATTAAAGTAAGTTAGCATTTTAATACTTACCACCTTCCCTGCGCACTCGTTTCAAACATGAACTTTGAAAGCGCTCCGTCAGCCTTCGATTAAAGTAAGTTAGCATTTTAATACTTACCACCTTCCCTGCGCACTCGTTTCAAACATGAACTTTGAAAGCGCTCCGTCAGCCTTCGATTAAAGTAAGTTAGCATTTTAATACTTACCACCTTCCCTGCGCACTTTGTTCTAGTCCCATACCTAACGCTAAATGTAGGAAAAGGATAAGATTTTTCATGTTTGTTTTTCATTTTTATTGACAGCTTGTTGTAATATAATTGAATTTCATCATACTCCTAAGGATTGTATACATGGCCAAAACTTACCTGCGTTATTTTTATCGGATTCAAATCGAAATTTATGGTTAAATTGTTTATTAGATCAAGTTAATTGCATATTACATAGTAACCGCGCACGAGAAATAATAAAGCAGGCACAACGAAAACTAGATCCTGGAAGGTATACTAGCAGTGTCTCTCGATTTTGGGCCCGTGAAGATTACGGGATTTGATGGGAAACATTTGATGCCCCCAGACCTCTGTACCGCCCATTGAGAACCCTGTTCTAGTTCCGTATTTGTAGGTTGCGTCCGCTAGGCCGCGAGATGGCTACGCGCGGACCCAGCGAGAAGCGAAGACACGGGCGAAAAAAAGGATCTTTTTTGGCAGAATAATTCGAGCATAAAATCTTAATCTCAGCAACGGCTGCACGGATTGTCTTGTTGTTTATTACCAATCGACGCAGAAAAAATCAAAGAGTTGAATGGAACAGTCATTCTTTCCCTAGATAATGCGAGTTTCAAGTATATTGTCATTTATCATCCGGATAGGGCCCGCTAGCTAGTTCGTTCGCGTAAGTTATTTAGTAGCGTCGACGCGATGAGCTGCGCTCGGTTATATATACTTGGCGCGAGACGCTACCGCGTCTCTTGATTATAACGCAGGTAAGTTTTGGCCATGTACACATCCTTAGGAGTATGAGATTAAAACACACTTTACGTTTTGACTCCCAGGTTTGGAGTCCTCTTCAGTTATATTATGACATTCTGTCAATAAAAATAAACGACAAATATGAAAAATCTTATCCATTTCCTACATTTGGCGTTTGGTATGGGACTAGAACAAAGTGCGCGGGGAAGGTGATAAGTATTAATGCTAACTTACTTTAATCGAAGGCTGACGGAGCGCTTTCAAACATGAACTTGTGAGTTTAAGCGAGCCTGGAACGCTTGAATACAACAAATGACATAACGAGGCATGAAATTCTATATCTTGGAGAACAAAACTTGTAAACCATGGCGTTCCAATCCTGTATGTTGACAAAGTCCTATGTAAAGAACAGGGTACGTAGCGGTGAGAGTTATGTAAAGAACAGAGAATGTAACGGTGAGAGTTAGCAAAATGCTGTGTTGTATGCCGGTGCTGGAGATTCTGTTGAGGTCCCAATGAAACGTACTTTATATTTTTTTTAAATCTGTTTCCGTAATTTCAGTAATAGAAAATATTATATGATTCCAAATTTCCTTGGCCCACGTACTTGGCAGACATTAATTTCACTACTTTTTCACGCCATTAAACCACTGCGCTATATGTACTTGGCGCGTTTTTGCACGTTACATGCACGATGTAATGTCATTTTTTGGGATTAAGGAATATCTCGAGCAGCTAAGATATCCTAAATTTTGTGGGTTCTATTTCCCTTACTTCCTCAGTGTTGTTCGATAGACAGGTGGTTAAGAAGATGCAAAGGAACTCGTGATTGGGAATAAAAATAAGATCGCTATATTCTATTAATGATATATAAAATGAGTCTTACAAAAAGTGTTCAGTGTTAGTGTAGCTTTGTTACACGGACCTTGGTTGTTGCTCGTCTGTTCACGCACTGTTTTCGCTGGTTACAATATGGTTTAAGAACTAAGTGTAATTTTGGTCGAAAGTAGCTGTGTACGATCTCCCTCAAGAATAACCCCGTATTCTCGCGTCTGGTTTCGCTTCGAAGGTGACTAATGCACGATCTACTACTATCTGGGCAGAGATTCGCCCTTAGGAGGTGATCAAAAACTAATGACGACGAGGCAATTTTTGGGCGAGCTTGTATACCCAAAAACCGTCTCGGAGTGGGGAAAACTCTATGGTTTTTCCATCGGAAGGTGGTGTTTGAATGAGAAAAGGCAGGTGGAACTGACCTGCGGTCCGGTTTTCCAGTTTGGGGGGTTGTGGAATGCGGGGGTGGTTGCCTCGAAGCAGAGGCTGAGCTACCAAAAACCGGTTTTGTGCGCGAAAAAGTGACCCTAAGTGGAACGATTCCAGAATATTCTATAATACTCAAAAGGAAAAATTGCCTGAGAAAAAGTGAAGATGTAACACGTGTGTAAATACTGTTTGTGGTACTTCCGCAAGGCCTCTTTACCACCGACATGTATATTAAATAATTTATATGTAGACAAAGCCTTGAACTCAATGGATACGTGAAATCAATGCGAAAAATTATTAATACAACGAGCAAAAGCTTCCCAAATTGTGCAAACTATGGGAACAGTATCCAAGAAAAATATACCACATTCACATTACCAGAAAAAAGTTAAAGGTAGAACCTTTCATTTGCCGTTACCTCTCCAGGAAACGATAAACAAAATTTGTGGAGAAATGGACCCAATTAACACTAATCACGAATTATACATATTAGTACGTGGTGTGCCGACAAAAAATAAAGTTATATGGGAAAATTTAGTAAATATTGAAGAAGTATACAAGACATTAAAGTGGTTGAAAGAACACAATCCTTTTTATGCTAAAATCCACTTGCCAAAATCAGCTTGGAAGTTGTTATCAGATAATTTAAATGAAACTGAATATCAGTTGGATAACAGTAGCGAAGGCGCCGCAATGTTAATGCAAATTAAAGGTGCAGAATCATATTAAAAGTTCAAGGTGAACCATTGGACAACAGGGAGAAAATTTTGGACCTTTTATGTTTTCCTGACCTATTTCCGTTTGGCAAAAATGGCCAACATGAAAGTAGACCAGTTCATCTTGCAGACAGTGAGTTTATTAAATTTGCGGTTAATGTCAAAACATCCGCAATTTCGGTTGAATATACAGTACATTTTTTACTTGTTGAATAATTCCAACATAAGACAATTAAATAGCGGTATTTATCACAAATTGAACATGACAAATCCTAGAGAGCGATACACAGCGAAAAGTTTCATGGAAGCTATGTCAAAAGAGCAACTAGAAGGAATTATAAATACAATTTTCTCTAGACTGCGTAATACAGAACAATTTTGGCGAAGACCGCGATCTGACCTGAGCTGCATGATTTATCATTACGGACCAGCTACCTGGTTCTAAACTCTAAGCCCAAGTGAATGGTTATGGTCTGAACTGAACTTATTGCTTCCGACCCAATCTCTGTATCGAGATTTATGGAGGACAAGTTTCATGCCATGCTCGATTTTATTTGTTCCGCTAATCATCTCATCGGTGAAGTAACACATTATTTCTGGAGACGCGAATATCGAAGTAGAGGCACTCAACAGTTTCATCTCTTGATATGGATAAAGGATGCACCGGTAATTGGCGAATCGCCTAATGAGGAAATTGCTGCGTTCATTTTGAAATACATCACATGTAGATTACCGGATAAGAATGTATCGCCATCGTTGTGACGCAGAGTCGACACGCATCAGCGTCATGTCCACAATAGCTATTGTTTGCGAACTAAAAAAGTGAAAAAGCGCGTTACTCGTATTTGCCGATTTGGATTTTCTCATCAAATTACAGATACTCTAATCTTGAAAGATTTAGTATCTGCAGTAGCTGGTAGAAAACAATTAAAGGCTAAGAGCCGATTTTACGATGTCCCTCGTAAAGAGGAAGAGAAAAATATTAATGATTACAATCCCGTAATTCTTACTGCGTGGGTATTTTGAATTGGTATTGTACGAAATACACGACGAAATCTGAATCGAACTACGCCAACGATACATTTCATGCGATTAATTCCACAGAACCAATACGCAGTCGTCTCTGGAATTTTGGATTACATGCTTTAAGTAATAGGGAATGCGGAGCCTCAGAGGCAGCATATTCTCTTCTTGGACTTTCATTGTACGGAACTGATCGACATACTGTAATTCAATGGTTGGATGTGAATCAAATTAGATATCAGAAGATAAAAACACGTGAGCAGATTAAATTATTAGACAACGATTCGACCGATATCTTTTGTAAATCTATAGTTGACAATTATTATCCTGGCAGGCCTGCCGAACTAGAGTCAATGAGTCTTTACAACTTCTCTAAATGGTTTGATATTACGAAAGTAAAGCCTAAAAAGGGGTTTAACGTGTTCACAGCTAATGATTGTAAAGAATCAATATATATTAAAAGACGAAACCGATCGTATTTACTTAATCATAATAAATACAATGTTAACACATTGTTGACCGGCAATTTTAGTGCAAATTTATCTCATGTCACCGGCTATCAGTTCGTAATTGGATGTGGAAGTAAAACAATAAAAATAAACTTTAATAAATTTTATTTATTATTCAACTTTTAATATTTCTTTTTCGTATGATAAGCAGTATAACAATCACCTACGTGTAATGGTACACAACAGCTTTTACAAATATATCTAGTTTCGCTTCGTTTTCCCTGTGAAGAGCATACTCTACACGCTCTAGTCGGATTTGCTTTTCTGGTAGTGACCATTTTTTCTAAGACGTGGTCTCTTACTTGTCCGGAACGCCTGAAAGGAGGAGTCTATGAAGTTAGCACCCCATTTTTTGAATTTTGCATTTTTTCTTGTTGTTCCAGGTTGCTCTACGTTTGTTCTATATTGTTCCAAAGTTAGAAGTTAGAAATCCGAAAATCCGCTGAATAAAACGAAAAAAACCGTTCATTTGGCTGGCACCCCATTTTTTGAAAATTGAACTTTTTTTATGGCATTCGATTGTTCTAGTTCTTCCAAACATTGTTCCAAAATATTAACTGATTCAAGCAACAATTGGCAAAGTTATTGCAAAAAGACGGTTTGAGCTGTGTTGCGGATTGCGCTAGAGAGAACCCTACCTTACCTTAAGATTAGATTAACTAGTTGATAAGGACGACTCGCGCGGCGCCATCGATCAAGGATCGATGGCCAGATCGAAGAACCGCTCGTGACGCATGCGCGTCGTCGGTTCCTGGCAGCGTGGTCGCACATTGGCGGCCATTACAGCACTTATGTTTCGGCTTTCTTGGCAGTTACACGTGATTTTCTAAAAGACTTGTGCTTCTCGGACTTCTCAATAACTTGTTCTCTACGATTTATGTGTCTCATTTAGTAACTGGATAGTGCTCGATTAGTGTACTCAAAATAGTGTAAGTGTTGTGCTCATCGCGCGTGAATTTACGCCTCACGTGCACCGCGCACGTGGATCGACACCCACGTGCTACTCAAAGGTACTGTTCATCTCGAACTGCTACAGCTCAGCTTAATAAATTGTTAACTTTCTCTACTAGTGCTCTCTCTCACATCTAAATCTCCTCTCCGCGAACCCACTAACTCCTCTCACGTTTGTGCGCGGGCAATTTCTCAAACAAGCTGTGACGTAGACAATTTGACATTTTCAGCTATAATTCGGGTAAAATTGAAGCTAGCGTCCTGAAACCTTGGAACAATGTTTAACATAAATAGAACAACTCAGGACAATAGTTTGGACGACAGAACAAATCTGCAAATGGACTTTGTTAATGCAAAATCTTAACTTTTTACTATCTCGGGTTGCAAACTTGTTCTGTCGACCTACGTTCTGTTCTGGGTTGTTCTATGCCTATTAGACATTGTTCCAGAGTTTGAAATCGCTAGGTGCATTATTACACAAAATATTTAAAAATTAAGATCTTTGGCAATAACAGATTATCATTTCCAGGTTTGTTCTGTCGCCCAAATTGCTGTTCTGGGTTGTTCTATCCTTATTAAATATTGTTCCAGAGTTCCAAATCGCTAGGTGCATTATTACACGAAATATTTAAAAATTAAGATTTTTTGCAATAACAAACTATCATTTGCAGACTTGTTCTGTCGACGATACTACTGTTCTGCGTTGTTCTATACATATGAATGATTGTTCCGGAGTTTCAAGTCGCTAGCTTCAATTTTACCAGAAATATTCAAAAATTAATATTTTAGCCACTCGTAGTAAAGCACGAGTCGGTACTCGACAATTCCGTATTTCACATTTTTAGCTATAATTCGAGGAGAATTGAAGCTAGAGTCATGAAACCTTGGAACAATGCTTGAGAAGGATAGAACAACAGGGAACAAGAGTTTGGTCGCTGGAACAAGGCGGGAACACGTAGTTTATGCTTGCGAGAAAATATTAACAGTATATGAATAAGGTTGACGGAAGTGGAAATATAATAACTAATTGTAGCTTAGACCGTAAGTATATGTACACCGGACGGTAAGTATGTATATTCGTACAACTAAATCGTATCTGATATTTGTCAGCTGGAAAGAAATGGATGTATCGATTCGGGAAATGCTGTAAATCCTATTTACCAAGTACGTGTTGGAATGCTGAAGGGGCAGATTGAGAGAATATTTGTCTAATTCATTCTACCGCAATTTGCAACAAGATGGTAAACAATGCAGCAAAAATTAGAAAACTGTTCTCTCAATATATCCATTCAGGATTCCCACACGTACTTGGTAAACAGGATTTTAGAATTTCAGGAGTTCGTCTATCAATCGGGAAAGTTGATTTGAACGGTACTAGAATTACTACAGTGAATGAAATGAATACGGAATTGAAGCGGATTTTGGAATTGGGTCGAGAAATGACGAATGCGTAAATTGAGGTGAAAATGAAAAAAAAGATTTATTTTCGAATAATAGTTAACTATTAAAAAGTCACGTCCGATTATTACATAATAATAATAATATAATAATAATAATTGGTTTCAAGCAATAATATAATAGAGTCTTACATCTAGTTGTGCTATGTAAACTAGTGCTATGTAATCTAGTTGTTCCATATAACAACTTATTCTACGTAACTAATCCCATCTTTACAGTAATAATATAAGACCTATGCTAAATCTTATAACACCTAAACTGAATCTTATCTAATCTTATCCAACTAATTCTAAATCTAATTTAACCGATTCTTATTGAGTAATTTTGTATTATTGAGCCTCTTCCTCCACAGCCTCTTTCTCCGCGGCCTCTTCCTCCACGGCCTCTTCGCAGCGGAGGAGGACGATCGCCATATCGTACTCGGTACCACGACGCTCGCGCGCGGCCGCCCCCACGATGCTTCCTTCTGCGAACGACTGCACATGTAAGAATTGAAAATGAAATTAAACATGGTGATGAGTTACAATTACATTGGAAATCTTAAAAGAATCAAGTTACTGAGGAAAATAACGGCTTTTCGTAAACGCATGTGAAACATCGCCTTTAGAGTGTAATTACAATAATTGAACTTTACTATAATATAAAAATAAGAAAAGTACATACCTCTGCTTTGCTCAACCTCCATGGGCAGCTGATCTTGTGACCGGCGTGGGACCGGTCGCGGCGGCAGCTTCGAGCCTTCTCCATTCGGCGGGGCCTCTTGCTGCTGTGACTGCTGCTGCTGTTGTTCTTGCTGCGGTTGTTGTTCCTGCTGCTGCTGCTGTTGTTGCTGTTGCTCCTGCTGCTGTTGCAGCTGCAGCCGAAATTGCTGATGTTGTTCCTGGAGCTTTTGCTCCATCTGCCGCGTATAAAACTCCCGCATGGAGGCCAGCTGCGCTTGGTGCGCTTCCTCTTTGCGGCGTAAAATTTCCGCGACTGTCTACAAGTTTGCACGATTATCCTGTTCGTCCATAAAATGTAAATTTGTTTTAACATGTTACGCATAGAGTTGATAGTTCAGACTGATGCACTTGCCAAGGGACTGTTATACTTACTTGCCATGATGTGATGCTCCAAATGCGGTTGTGGCTACGCGGAACGTTGCTGTCTAGTCACCTGTGGATTTTGGAACTCGACTAAACCCAAGTCTTCTCCTGACACTCCAGGTAAATTCGGAAACTCTTCCTGATGTACATAATGCAGCAACGCCTCTACAGCCTTTTTCGTGAAGGACAGTATTGGTAGAGGGCGAAGGTGGTGAGGGTGAGAAAGTCCCTTTACAACCACCTACTTTGAACCAGCACCGTAGGCCAAACGATCTTATGGTTTTCCCCAAAATTGGTAAAATTTTCATCATTCAGAAGTAACCGTAAATGTATATAAAATTCGATGCACTTTGATCCATGAAGCATTTTAACAAAATTATAATGGTGGAAAAAGGCACAATAACACAGACTATCGGAAGGGTGAATTACAAATTTTCAAATCGCAAGTTCTGTCTTATCCATTTTGGAGATAGAGCAAATTTAACCGGCACGCGCTCTAGGGCTCAGTGTCCATGGGGGAAAAATGGATTGAGAGTAATGAGTGTGTGGTAATAGTTGAAGTTACAAGTTGGAAAGCCGATAGTTACGTCGTCTTCTGAAACAGAATCTTAAGAATGATGATTCATAATACATAATCAATAATGTATAATTATTACTGTTATCGAAAAATTGCATTTTTATATAGGAACCTGACATATCACACTAGTGTGGGGGTAATCTCAGAGACATACGAACATCCACGTACCTGAAAAGTTTTTGGTAATCCAATAGTGTGATGTAGGATGTCTCAGTGTATTTTACTTGGCTGAGAAATACTAGCTTCGCTTAGTGTACAAAACTCAACCACTTGAGTCTAGGCTGGAATGCAGTGTTAAGCTGTTTATGAAAACAGATGTCCCTAAGGACTTTCTCTTTTATGACCTGCAGGGCCTAGCAAGGATTCTTTCTTTCTTAGCAAGTCTGTTTTAGTCAGTTCGTTTCAGACAGCCGATGCGTTTAGATCATTCTGCCTTCTTGCACTTCAATACAACTCTCTCATTTAAACTTATTTACGTGTACAATTTATTGATCCACCCCTCATAACCCAATAGGTTATGGGCCCAGGTGACGCGAATTAATTAACGTTCAAAAGTTTAGTGCGTGTGACTAATTGTTTAAAAATGGAATCCTTAAAAGGAAGGAGGAACATTAAACAGTTTAACGGAGAAAAATACAGTGTGTGGAAGTTTAGAGTAAGAGCACTGTTGACTGAATTAAATGTAATAAAGGTGGTTGACGAAAAGGCTCCGGAATTGCCGAACGAAGACTGGTTGCAAGCTGAACGGGTTGCAAAAGGTGTTGTTATTGATTATTTAGCAGATTCGTTCATTGAATTCGCGAGTAGTGGAGATTCGGTAAAAACTGTATTTGAAAAGCTGGACGCGATCTATGAGAGAAAAAGTATTGTGACGCAACTCGCTTTGCGAAAAAGGTTATTAACCCTGAAGCTGAGTGGTGATACCCCGTTATTAGAACATTTTAAAATCTTTGACGAACTTGTCGCGGAGTTGTCAGCCGCGGGTGCTAATCTTGCGGAAGAAGATAAAGTGTCGCATTTATTGTTGACTCTACCTTCATCATATGAAAGTATAACCACCGCGATAGAAACATTGTCAAGTGAAAGTTTAACGGTGAGCTTCGTCAAGATAAGACTTCTTGATCACGAGACGAAATTAAAAAGTAATAGCAGTGATACAAGTGCAAAAGTTCTGAACGTATACACTGACAATATTTCCAAGTCAAAGAAAAATAAATTCGGACCGTCGAAACAAGGCAAGCAGGTATTCAACCATGGACAGTTTAAGCGGTCAGCAAAGGTGGTTCAGATAATAAAATGCCATCACTGTGGTCGGAAAGGGCACATGAAGAAAGACTGCTATTATAATAAGGGTGCCCAGCAGCGTAGCAGCCCAAAGACTGCAAGTACCACCGAACTGCCAACGGTTCAAATGACCCACCAACAAAGCACAAGCAGTTCCACGGCTGGGTTCAGCTTTATGGCTGGACAGCCTTCGATTGAAAAAGGGAATAATGATCTAACATTTATATTAGACTCCGGAGCATCGGATCATTTAATTAACAAGGATGGTGTGATGGAAGGCTGTGTAGATTTAGTGTCTCCATTAAAAATATCAGTGGCGAAAACCGGCATATTCATAACCGCGTACAAACGTGGAACAATTAGTGTAATAACCGACACCGGCATCAAAGGACAATTGACCGATGTCCTCTATTGTCCTGAGGTTCCTTTCAACCTACTCTCTGTAAGGAGAATGCAGCAGGCAGGGATGGAGGTCACCTTCTTGAAGGATGCAGTCACGGTCAAGAAGGATGGAAAAATAATCATGAACGGCCTTACCAGCGGCAATCTAATAGGTATAAAGTTCCATGTAACTAGTAATAAGAAAAATACTAGAAACCAAGTACTAAGTGCCACTATTAGTAATTATAATTTATGGCATCAAAGAATGGGTCATATCGGGAAATCAAAGTTTTTGGAAATTCAGAATAAGAAACTGGTAGCTGACATTGAACAAATTGATAAAGTAGTGCCTAATAATGATTTGTGTGATGCGTGTATAAAAGGCAAGCAATCCCGTTTACCATTGCAAAAGGCTAAAGATAAAAGTTATATTAAAAGACCTTTGTTCAATGTTCATTCGGATGTATGTGGTCCAATCACTCCTTCAACAATAGATAACAAAAATTATTTTGTTATGTTTATAGATGAATTCACACATTATTGCGCAACATATATAATTACTTATAAATCAGATGTGTTTTCTGTTTTTAAAGATTATATTGCAAAAAGTGAAGCGCATTTCAATTCAAAGGTTGTAAATTTATATTGTGATAATGGCAGAGAGTATTTACCAAATGAGATGAAGGACTTCTGTGGACAAAAAGGCATTAGTTACCATTTAACAGTTCCGCGAACCCCTCAATTAAATGGTGTATCTGAGCGCATGGTTAGGACCATAACAGAGAAAGCTCGTTCAATGGTTATCGGTGCCGGATTAAATAAAGTTTTCTGGGGAGAAGCAGTTTTAACTGCTACATATTTAATTAATATAACACCTACGAAAGCCATAAAGTACAATAAAACACCATATGAAATGTGGCACGGTAGAAAGCCGCAATTAAAGTATTTGAAAGTATTTGGTTCTACAGTTTACGTACATTGTAAAACTCGAAAAACTAAATTTGATGACAAATCATCTAAGGGTATATTAGTTGGTTATGAACCAAATGGATATAAAGTGTGGGATACTGAAAGCGGAAAGTTTGTTGTGGTAAGGGATGTAATTGTAGATGAAACAAACTACTTGGTTTCAAGGCCAGTCATTGAGGCTGAAGGGGTTAGTAAAGAAAACTCCCATATTGAAACTGGCAGTGTGGAAAAGTCAGTAAAATGTGATGAGAAATCTGATGAGTCGAAATCAGATACCTTGGAATCAAGTAGTGTTGAAGAAAATGCCAAATCGCATCTTGGAACCGATAAATCTGTGGTAGAAACAGATGAACAAACAAAGTCTGAGTCTGCAATGGGTAAAGAATTAACTCAGCCAAATTTACAACCAAGAAGGAGTGATAGGATTAAATTACAAAAACCAATATCGTACAATGAATCTGATTTAACAAATAATTGTTTTATGATAGCCCAAAATGTCATTTATAAAGCCCCTAACTCATTTGTTGAGATTAAAAATAGAATTGATAAAGATAAGTGGGAGCAGGCAATAAAAAGTGAAATAGATTCATTAATGGCAAATAATACTTGGACACTGGTGGAAATACCTAATGATAAGAACATCGTAGACTGTAAGTGGGTATTTACGATCAAAAACGATGAAAATGGACAACCTGTTAGATATAAGGCTAGGCTGGTTGCACGTGGTTTCAGTCAAGAGTATTTAGTAGATTACAATGAGACATTTGCTCCTGTAGCAAGGATAACAAGTTTTAGATTTATACTTACCTTTGCAAACCAACATAATTTGTTATTGCATCATATGGATGTGAAAACTGCATTTCTCAATGGCACGTTGAAGGAAGAAATTTTTATGAAGGTACCTGAAGGTATTCCGTGTAATAGCAATCAGGTCTGCAAATTAAATAAAGCTATTTATGGCCTCAAACAAGCAGCCAGATGCTGGTTTGAAGTTTTTGAAAAGGTTCTGTTAGAAGTAGGCTTTAAAAATTCTGCAGTTGATAGATGTATATATATTTTGGATAATGGATCTATCGATAAAAACATATATGTAGTTTTATATGTTGATGATGTAGTAATTGCTACAGCTTGCCATGAGACAATGCAAAGATTTAAAAACTATTTAATGAATAAATTTAAAATGTCAGATTTAAAAGATATTACATGTTTTGTTGGAATAAAAGTTGTTCGGGAAAACAACAAAGTAATACTAGATCAAACTGCATATATTAGAACTGTGTTAGAAAAGTTCAATATGTCGGATTGCAAAGTAGTGAGTACACCTCTTCCTACTAAATTAAATTTTGAAGCATTGAAATCTGACGAAACTTATGATGCACCTTGCCGTAGTTTAATTGGTTGTTTAATGTACTTGATGATATGTACAAGACCGGACTTGAGTATAGCCATAAATATATTGAGCAGGTATGCTAATAATAACAATAAAGAATTATGGCAATGCTTGAAAAGGGTGCTAAGATATTTGAAGGGTACAGTTAATATGAAATTAACGTACATTAGAAAAGAATGTAGTGATCTTTTATGTGGCTATGTAGATGCTGATTGGGGTGGCATAGATATAAATGATAGAAAGAGTACAACTGGTTATTTGTTCAAATTATATGAACAGTGCACTATTAGCTGGAATACTAAAAGGCAGCATTCGGTAGCAGTTTCGTCCACCGAAGCAGAGTATATGGCTCTTTTTGAAGCTGTCAGAGAAGCACTATGGTTGAAATCATTAGCAAATAGTATAAATTTAAATACTACAGACCCAATCACCATCTATGAGGATAATACTGGCCGTATAAGCATAGCTAATAATCCTACAAGCCATTAAAGATCAAAACATATCGATATAAAATATCATTTTTCCCGTGAACAGGTTGAAAAGAATATTATTAAATTAAAGTATATTTCTACAGATGACCAGCTAGCTGATGCCCTGACAAAGCCATTGCCAGCTGTGAAACTTAGCAAGTTTATTGCTAATGTTGGACTACTGCAGTGATATACGTGTTAGCGAATAAATATACTTAGTTTTGTTTTGTTTGTGAGATGTAAAATTATTGTAATTTCTGGTTGAACAATAATCTAAATGATCTGGTTGGGTTTTTCTGGGTTTTCCCCAATCCTGTGCAACGAATGTTGGATCATATGTACTACTCCCAGACGCTTGAAGGTAGAATGTTTATTTTTAAGTATTGTAACTTATATTATAGTTTAAATCAAGATGGTTGATTTTTGAGGGGGCGTGTAGGATTTCTCAGTGTATTTTACTTGGCTGAGAAATACTAGCTTCGCTTAGTGTACAAAACTCAACCACTTGAGTCTAGGCTGGAATGCAGTGTTAAGCTGTTTATGAAAACAGATGTCCCTAAGGACTTTCTCTTTTATGACCTGCAGGGCCTAGCAAGGATTCTTTCTTTCTTAGCAAGTCTGTTTTAGTCAGTTCGTTTCAGACAGCCGATGCGTTTAGATCATTCTGCCTTCTTGCACTTCAATACAACTCTCTCATTTAAACTTATTTACGTGTACAATTTATTGATCCACCCCTCATAACCCAATATGTGAGATATCAAATCCCTCTGTCCCTTGTATGCAACCTACATACCATTTTGTTTTTTTGCTGCTAGCGAAGACTGTTTCTTACTAGGTGTAGAATTACAAATTAGTATAGAGTCACTCAAAGTATTCAATTTGGAAATGTGATTATACATACAGATCTCGATTATACATAACCGTTATTTAGGAGATTATTACTGTTGGGGTTGCAGGTATTGTTCGAGTGTACCGAACACGGTTGCCGCCGCGACCATTGGAGCGCGCTCTCGGTCAGGGCTTCCCAAATATAAAATTTCATTGCTCTGACCATCTGAATCGCACCTGGTTTAAAGTGTCATTAAGCTTGAAAAGAGAACACGGCAAAGCAGGTCTGGAAAATATCATTATTGCCCTGGTAGTAAAGGAATAGTTTCTTTGTTGCAAAATAACTCTCCATAATGAGAGGGACAAATGTCATAGTCGTCGAAGAATTCTGCGAATTCTGTATTAGCCTCTCGTTTTCCTTGCTCGGTCGCTCGTTTATTTCTTCGTTCATTCGCTTCCTATTTTCCCCGTTTTATTGCATGAAGATTTGACGAATTCAATTTCAAAAAAGCTTTTTCCTTCTACTTAAACGTATACACTTGGTTATCAGCACACATTTCTGATCGCAGAGTCGTTTCGACTGTAATCATTTCTGTGAGACACGGTTAGTCGTTCGTTTCCACGACGACACAATTAGTCGTTCGTTTCCACAATGACACGATTACTCGTTCGTTTCCACGACGACACGATTAGTCGTTCGTTTCCACGACGACACGATTAGTCGTTCGTTTCCACGACGACACGATTAGTCGTTCGTTCCCACGACGAAACGATTAGTCGTTCGTTTCCACGACGACACGATTTTTCGTTCATTTTCTAGTTCTTCCTCTATGGAAACAATACATTTCCGCGATCTTTAGTCTCTCACACAAATGCACAAGTGTGGGTTTACCTCTGTATCATTTGCAACGTTTACTGTTTTTTTGTGCAAGTCATCAAATAACAGCCATTTGTGGCTGTTTACATAGGATATATAATGTCCTGGAGATGTGAGTTTTGCACCTCCTGTAAGATGGATCACTCCTGCCAGACGATAGGTTACCGAATTCAATATTATTTCTTGCTGAAAGAGGCGCAGTTTCACTTTGCAATTTGTGCCGTCCGTTGTCTCAATAAATATAATATTCCCGTATTTAACTGTAATATTCGTGTCAGCGTGGCAAGTTTTACAAATACTATTCGTTGCTACAGAACAGTCGTCTATGGCATTCTGCAAATGTTCAAATCCCATTTCTTGAAGAATATTAAGATTTATGGGCAAAATCGTTCCTTTTGATTCTCTAACCGAATCGCATTTTTCACAATTTTTAGTCACATTATAAGTGTAATCGTCTGTAAATAATTGTTCGCAGAGGTACGAAATGTTCGATACTGCATCGATTACAACAACACCGGGCACGTTTTCAGTCACAAAACATTCAATTTTTCGCAATAGTTCCGCCCTTTTCTTATAAGTTATGTTGGTGGCGCCGCTTTTGAGATATACCATTAAGAATTCGAGACTCGGTGTTGAACTACAATTAATAATACGGTTGAACGTCTCGTGCGTAGCAGCAGAGGCCAAAATGTGAAAGATGGTATCAAATCCGCAAGTGTTTTGCACGACATATTTTTTCCCCTTTTCAGAAAAAGAGGGACACAAATTTCCATTTTCTAACACGTTTAAACGCACAATATTTTTTTTATTCATTTCTGTCAAATTCCAATCTGGTTGGCCGTCCAAATACGTCCGTCGTCTTTTTTCGGGCTGTTCTTGTTGCGCCAATTTTGCTGGAGTACCAACTCCTGTGGACTGCAAGTTATATTCGTTTCGTGAATATCTTCGTTACTATCGGACATATTATCGTTCTCATTATTCCCGTTATTAATTAAGAACTCGGCTTCGCCTGAAACAGTTGGCTTCTCGTATTCAGGAATTGGCAATTCCTCATTTACGCCGATTTCAGATAGCTTTTGTGCTGCAGCTAATTTTGCTTTTCCTGAAAATGATCCTAAGTGTATACTTACAAATTTGTCAACGCGCATCGGTCTGCACTCATTTCTCAATATCCGGTGTTTGAGATCATTAAATTCGGATTCAACAGCCGAGGAACTTATATGCACGTCTTTAAGGCCGAACGCACTTGCCATTGTATTCGTGAATAAGGGAAAGTAATGTAATAGTTGTTTCAGCTTCGTAGTTATACCGGGCGCATAATACGAATTTATCGCGTCCCCTTGACGACCAGTGACAGCTGCATCTATTGTTCTGTCGAATAAAATTGTTATCCACGTCTTTATTTCACTGGGTGCCAGATCATCCGTCTCATCAAACATCGCGACCTCCGGTGTGGGTGTATCTGTATCAGACTGTACGCTTTGATCTATCTCGGTGTTCCCTTTGATTATATTTAATAATTTGTTCAGCGCCAACTTAGCCGAACTTTGTGACTGGTCTTTTCCCATGAATCCGCTGCCCTCACTATTGCATACCGTTAGTATCCACTTAATCATTTCTTCCAATTCATGGAAATTAGTTAGCTTCGTAAAAGACGCTATAATCGTAATATAAAATCGTTTTACCCGCGGGTGTAAATGTTTTAATTCAGCCCATCGGGAAATCATGTGTATGTAATGAGAGATGTCTAATCGTATCAGACAGGTTGGTAATCTATGCGGTAGCTTGTTTAAATAACAAAAGCATTGTTGCAGATAGTCTTTCAAACTCCTACATTCCCCAAATGCTCTAGCCACTGCAGCCAATAGCGACTTATCAAAATCGCAAACTACTTCCTTCGGATATGGAAAATTCTGCTTGTGACTACACCCTATCCTTATGATTTCCGTGAACCAATATAAAATGGCACTTGTATGTTGGACCGCGCTTAGCATTTGAAAAACTGGCATTTTTGCCGTCGGAGTCTCTATTACTATTTGATACAAATATACATGGGGTGATAATTCTCTGGTCGGCAGCTTTAATTTCTTCACTAAGGTTCCTGTTGTATCAACGCAAATAAAATTAGAATACTGTAAATAAATCGCCATTTGTTCTTGGGTCCAGTAGTGGACATAAAAAGGGTGCGCTCCAACGGCGTGAATATGCCCAGCGTGCGTTCCTAGCATCATAGTTATTAAATTTTGCACCGGATCACTAGCTATTACGCCCAATGTTTTGTTTCGCATCTCTTCCTTTGCCTTCCGCAATACATTCAGATTTGGCAAATGCGCTGGCTCCCGGTTTCCAAATGCCATTACTTCATTTGCTTCCTTTCTGCGCCACATACTTGGCAAGACGTTTCCATCAACCATCTCCCTGCATACTTTTATTCGCCGCGCGCCTTTTAATTGTCGTTTTTTCTTATGTGTTACGGATTCATCAAAATTAACTATGCTACACTCCATTTTAATATTATTTTCGTCCGCAGGTCGATTGATAACACACCCCTTGAAGCTGGCATTGCATTCCGGACATTGCGCGAGTATCGTCAAAAAAATTCCAGATCTCGAAATCATGCATTTTTTGAAATTCAAGGCGCAGGGTAGCTTCGTAGCGGCATAAATTTCCGAGTATAATTCATCGGTCCATACTTTCCGCTGCAGAATGTTATAATGCCTTTCAGTTAACACCGCGTCTGAATAAACTACTTCTTCGGGAGCAATTTTTAACCAAACTTTCGGAGATATAGTTAACTCAAATATGATCTCATCCGGTTTTGAATTATTTGAACTATCATCATTTTCTGACTCGATATTTGACGCATTGACCTCAATATTATATAGGCGTAGAGTTTTCTCCCAAATACCGACCCTATTGTTCTTTAAAATAACATACACGTACTTGGGGGACACATGGCTCGATTGATCTACATTTTTACTGATAATATCGCTTATTTGCGTGTAGACTGCGGTCGATGTTCCCGGCGATCGCGAAAATTGCAACATTGTAACACTTGACCACGTCGACCCATAACTTTGTTGCTCTTTCGTATAGAAGGCCCTAGATCTCATCGTGGAAACGAACGACTAATTGTGTCGTCGTGGAAACGAACGACTAACCGTGTCTCACAGACATGATTACAGTCGAAACGACTCTGCGATCAGAAATGTGTGCTGATAACCAAGTGTATACGTTTAAGTAGAAGGAAAAAGCTTTTTTGAAATTGAATTCGTCAAATCTTCATGCAATAAAACGGGGAAAATAGGAAGCGAATGAACGAAGAAATAAACGAGCGACCGAGCAAGGAAAACGAGAGGCTAATACAGAATTCGCAGAATTCTTCGACGACTATGACATTTGTCCCTCTCATTATGGAGAGTTATTTTGCAACAAAGAAACTATTCCTTTACTACCAGGGCAATAATGATATTTTCCAGACCTGCTTTGCCGTGTTCTCTTTTCAAGCTTAATGACACTTTAAACCAGGTGCGATTCAGATGGTCAGAGCAATGAAATTTTATATTTGGGAAGCCCTGACCGAGAGCGCGCTCCAATGGTCGCGGCGGCAACCGTGTTCGGTACACTCGAACAATACCTGCAACCCCAACAGTAATAATCTCCTAAATAACGGTTATGTATAATCGAGATCTGTATGTATAATCACATTTCCAAATTGAATACTTTGAGTGACTCTATACTAATTTGTAATTCTACACCTAGTAAGAAACAGTCTTCGCTAGCAGCAAAAAAACAAAATGGTATGTAGGTTGCATACAAGGGACAGAGGGATTTGATATCTCACATATTGGGTTATGAGGGGTGGATCAATAAATTGTACACGTAAATAAGTTTAAATGAGAGAGTTGTATTGAAGTGCAAGAAGGCAGAATGATCTAAACGCATCGGCTGTCTGAAACGAACTGACTAAAACAGACTTGCTAAGAAAGAAAGAATCCTTGCTAGGCCCTGCAGGTCATAAAAGAGAAAGTCCTTAGGGACATCTGTTTTCATAAACAGCTTAACACTGCATTCCAGCCTAGACTCAAGTGGTTGAGTTTTGTACACTAAGCGAAGCTAGTATTTCTCAGCCAAGTAAAATACACTGAGACATCCTACATCACACTATTGGATTACCAAAAACTTTTCAGGTACGTGGATGTTCGTATGTCTCTGAGATTACCCCCACACTAGTGTGATATGTCAGGTTCCTATATAAAAATGCAATTTTTCGATAACAGTAATAATTATACATTATTGATTATGTATTATGAATCATCATTCTTAAGATTCTGTTTCAGAAGACGACGTAACTATCGGCTTTCCAACTTGTAACTTCAACTATTACCACACACTCATTACTCTCAATCCATTTTTCCCCCATGGACACTGAGCCCTAGAGCGCGTGCCGGTTAAATTTGCTCTATCTCCAAAATGGATAAGACAGAACTTGCGATTTGAAAATTTGTAATTCACCCTTCCGATAGTCTGTGTTATTGTGCCTTTTTCCACCATTATAATTTTGTTAAAATGCTTCATGGATCAAAGTGCATCGAATTTTATATACATTTACGGTTACTTCTGAATGATGAAAATTTTACCAATTTTGGGGAAAACCATAAGATCGTTTGGCCTACGGTGCTGGTTCAAAGTAGGTGGTTGTAAAGGGACTTTCTCACCCTCACCACCTTCGCCCTCTACCAATACTGTCCTTCACGAAAAAGGCTGTAGAGGCGTTGCTGCATTATGTACATCAGGAAGAGTTTCCGAATTTACCTGGAGTGTCAGGAGAAGACTTGGGTTTAGTCGAGTTCCAAAATCCACAGGTGACTAGACAGCAACGTTCCGCGTAGCCACAACCGCATTTGGAGCATCACATCATGGCAAGTAAGTATAACAGTCCCTTGGCAAGTGCATCAGTCTGAACTATCAACTCTATGCGTAACATGTTAAAACAAATTTACATTTTATGGACGAACAGGATAATCGTGCAAACTTGTAGACAGTCGCGGAAATTTTACGCCGCAAAGAGGAAGCGCACCAAGCGCAGCTGGCCTCCATGCGGGAGTTTTATACGCGGCAGATGGAGCAAAAGCTCCAGGAACAACATCAGCAATTTCGGCTGCAGCTGCAACAGCAGCAGGAGCAACAGCAACAACAGCAGCAGCAGCAGGAACAACAACCGCAGCAAGAACAACAGCAGCAGCAGTCACAGCAGCAAGAGGCCCCGCCGAATGGAGAAGGCTCGAAGCTGCCGCCGCGACCGGTCCCACGCCGGTCACAAGATCAGCTGCCCATGGAGGTTGAGCAAAGCAGAGGTATGTACTTTTCTTATTTTTATATTATAGTAAAGTTCAATTATTGTAATTACACTCTAAAGGCGATGTTTCACATGCGTTTACGAAAAGCCGTTATTTTCCTCAGTAACTTGATTCTTTTAAGATTTCCAATGTAATTGTAACTCATCACCATGTTTAATTTCATTTTCAATTCTTACATGTGCAGTCGTTCGCAGAAGGAAGCATCGTGGGGGCGGCCGCGCGCGAGCGTCGTGGTACCGAGTACGATATGGCGATCGTCCTCCTCCGCTGCGAAGAGGCCGTGGAGGAAGAGGCCGCGGAGAAAGAGGCTGTGGAGGAAGAGGCTCAATAATACAAAATTACTCAATAAGAATCGGTTAAATTAGATTTAGAATTAGTTGGATAAGATTAGATAAGATTCAGTTTAGGTGTTATAAGATTTAGCATAGGTCTTATATTATTACTGTAAAGATGGGATTAGTTACGTAGAATAAGTTGTTATATGGAACAACTAGATTACATAGCACTAGTTTACATAGCACAACTAGATGTAAGACTCTATTATATTATTGCTTGAAACCAATTATTATTATTATATTATTATTATTATGTAATAATCGGACGTGACTTTTTAATAGTTAACTATTATTCGAAAATAAATCTTTTTTTTCATTTTCACCTCAATTTACGCATTCGTCATTTCTCGACCCAATTCCAAAATCCGCTTCAATTCCGTATTCATTTCATTCACTGTAGTAATTCTAGTACCGTTCAAATCAACTTTCCCGATTGATAGACGAACTCCTGAAATTCTAAAATCCTGTTTACCAAGTACGTGTGGGAATCCTGAATGGATATATTGAGAGAACAGTTTTCTAATTTTTGCTGCATTGTTTACCATCTTGTTGCAAATTGCGGTAGAATGAATTAGACAAATATTCTCTCAATCTGCCCCTTCAGCATTCCAACACGTACTTGGTAAATAGGATTTACAGCATTTCCCGAATCGATACATCCATTTCTTTCCAGCTGACAAATATCAGATACGATTTAGTTGTACGAATATACATACTTACCGTCCGGTGTACATATACTTACGGTCTAAGCTACAATTAGTTATTATATTTCCACTTCCGTCAACCTTATTCATATACTGTTAATATTTTCTCGCAAGCATAAACTACGTGTTCCCGCCTTGTTCCAGCGACCAAACACTTGTTCCCTGTTGTTCTATCCTTCTCAAGCATTGTTCCAAGGTTTCATGACTCTAGCTACAATTCTCCTCGAATTATAGCTAAAAATGTGAAATACGGAATTGTCGAGTACCGACTCGTGCTTTACTACGAGTGGCTAAAATATTAATTTTTGAATATTTCTGGTAAAATTGAAGCTAGCGACTTGAAACTCCGGAACAATCATTCATATGTATAGAACAACGCAGAACAGTAGTATCGTCGACAGAACAAGTCTGCAAATGATAGTTTGTTATTGCAAAAAATCTTAATTTTTAAATATTTCGTGTAATAATGCACCTAGCGATTTGGAACTCTGGAACAATATTTAATAAGGATAGAACAACCCAGAACAGCAATTTGGGCGACAGATCAAACCTGGAAATGATAATCTGTTATTGCCAAAGATCTTAATTTTTAAATATTTTGTGTAATAATGCACCTAGCGATTTCAAACTCTGGAACAATGTCTAATAGGCATAGAACAACCCAGAACAGAACGTAGGTCGACAGAACAAGTTTGCAACCCGAGATAGTAAAAAGTTAAGATTTTGCATTAACAAAGTCCATTTGCAGATTTGTTCTGTCGTCCAAACTATTGTCCTGAGTTGTTCTATTTATGTTAAACATTGTTCCAAGGTTTCAGGACCCTAGCTTCAATTTTACCCGAATTATAGCTGAAAATGTCAAATTGTCTACGTCACAGCTTGTTTGAGAAATTGCCCGCGCACAAACGTGAGAGGAGTTAGTGGGTTCGCGGAGAGGAGATTTAGATGTGAGAGAGAGCACTAGTAGAGAGAGTTAACAATTTATTAAGCTGAGCTGTAGCAGTTCGAGATGAACAGTACCTTTGAGTAGCACGTGGGTGTCGATCCACGTGCGCGGTGCACGTGAGGCGTAAATTCACGCGCGATGAGCACAACACTTACACTATTTTGAGTACACTAATCGAGCACTATCCAGTTACTAAATGAGACACATAAATCGTAGAGAACAAGTTATTGAGAAGTCCGAGAAGCACAAGTCTTTTAGAAAATCACGTGTAACTGCCAAGAAAGCCGAAACATAAGTGCTGTAATGGCCGCCAATGTGCGACCACGCTGCCAGGAACCGACGACGCGCATGCGTCACGAGCGGTTCTTCGATCTGGCCATCGATCCTTGATCGATGGCGCCGCGCGAGTCGTCCTTATCAACTAGTTAATCTAATCTTAAGGTAAGGTAGGGTTCTCTCTAGCGCAATCCGCAACACAGCTCAAACCGTCTTTTTGCAATAACTTTGCCAATTGTTGCTTGAATCAGTTAATATTTTGGAACAATGTTTGGAAGAACTAGAACAATCGAATGCCATAAAAAAAGTTCAATTTTCAAAAAATGGGGTGCCAGCCAAATGAACGGTTTTTTTCGTTTTATTCAGCGGATTTTCGGATTTCTAACTTCTAACTTTGGAACAATATAGAACAAACGTAGAGCAACCTGGAACAACAAGAAAAAATGCAAAATTCAAAAAATGGGGTGCTAACTTCATAGACTCCTCCTTTCAGGCGTTCCGGACAAGTAAGAGACCACGTCTTAGAAAAAATGGTCACTACCAGAAAAGCAAATCCGACTAGAGCGTGTAGAGTATGCTCTTCACAGGGAAAACGAAGCGAAACTAGATATATTTGTAAAAGCTGTTGTGTACCATTACACGTAGGTGATTGTTATACTGCTTATCATACGAAAAAGAAATATTAAAAGTTGAATAATAAATAAAATTTATTAAAGTTTATTTTTATTGTTTTACTTCCACATCCAATTACGAAATGATAGCCGGTGACATGAGATAAATTTGCACTAAAATTGCCGGTCAACAATGTGTTAACATTGTATTTATAATGATTAAGTAAATACGATAGGTTTCGTCTTTTAATATATATTGATTCTTTACAATCATTAGCTGTGAACACGTTAAACCCCTTTTTAGGCTTTACTTTCGTAATTGTACTTTAATCGAAGGCTGACGGAGCGCTTTCAAACATGAACTTGTGAGTTTAAGCGAGCCTGGAACGCTTGCATACAACAAATGACATAACGAGGCATGAAATTCTATATCTTGAAGAACAAAACTTGTAAACCATGGCGTTCCAATCCTGTATGTTGACAAAGTCCTATGTAAAGAACAGGGTACGTAGCGGTGAGAGTTATGTAAAGAACAGAGAATGTAACGGTGAGAGTTAGCAAAATGCTGTGTTGTATGCCGGTGCTGGAGATTCTGTTGAGGTCCCAATGAAACGTACTTTATATTTTTTTTAAATCTGTTTCCGTAATTTCAGTAATAGAAAATATTATATGATTCCAAATTTCCTTGGCCCACATACTTGGCAGACATTAATTTCACTACTTTTTCACGCCATAAAACCACTGCGCTATATGTATTCGGCGCGTTTTTGCACGTTACATGCACGATGTAATGTCATTTTTTGGGATTACAAGAACCATGATGTTACAAGACACTATGCAATAATTAAACTGAGGATAAGCTAAGGAAAGACAAGGAGCGAAGAACTGGGATAATCGAGAAGAGGGGGCTGGGCCAGTCAGTCGAGGGTAAAGGGAGATCAGCTCGACTTGCGAGCATTCGGGAGTGCTCCTGCCATTATGGACCTCGGTGGGCCCACATGAGTACCACGGCAAATCTTCGCTGCGGACTTTTGTCCTGTAGAGGCGCGCGTGGAGCGACTTGCGAAAAATCGGGTATGAAAAAAGGATCTTTTTTGGCCGAAAAATTACAACATAAAATCCATATCTCAGCAACGGCTGAACGGATTGTATTACTGTTTATTATCAATGGACGCAGCAAAAATCATAAAGGCCAATGGCATGTTCATTCTTTCGATATATCGCCCCAGTTTAAAGATTGTTACGGGTTACCATGAGAATAGGCCCTGCGAACTAGTTCGCTCGCGTAAATGATAGTAGTAGCGTCGGCGCCAGGAGATGCGCTCGGCTATATATGTACTGAGCGCGAGACGCTACCGTGTCTCTTGATTAATGATGCCTTCTTGTATTCTTCAAAGTTACGTGGAAAAACTAGGTTCTGTGGACGAAATCTGTCCAAATTTTTGCTATACGTAGAGAGAACGTGGTTGTCCAAAGCTGCACTAATAAGTGTTGTAACGAAGCGTTTCGTCGCCGCCCCGTCGCCGCCAGCCCTCGCGTGAGACAGATTGTTACGCGCGCCGGGACGGGCGGGGGGGGGGGGGGGATTCACGTTCCGAAGGGCCAAGCGCACCGCAAAGAGAAAAATCATTAACCCCATTTATTGTTTTACCCCTTCGAGAGAGGAAAGTTCGGCGATGTCGGCCGGACTGATCATCCGGTCGACATCCCGAAAAGCAACACACCTACCAACCAGCGGGGAACGAGGAGACAGAGCTGCGGCCGGAGAGGGAGCAGGACCGGGATGGCAAGGATCCAGGCCACTAATCGATGCGGAATCGAACTCGACCTACCACCTGTCGGACGCCGTGGGATTCATTTAGCGCATCCACCTAAACTAGGCGGCGTAATGAGCGGCACGAACCCTCGCCGCCGGCCACGTGCTAACCTCGCGTTACTTGACTTCCGGCGGGCGTAGCGAGCAGTCCAAATATCTTCTCGACAGTTTTGCGTTCTCCGGAGCTGTGCTAAAGTGAGTTTGGCGTTGCGAGTCCTCACCTAGAGTCTTTCGGCGGCGTGTTCGATCCTTCGCGGAATTCTCCGGCCGTGTGGAGTGAGTTCGAGGAGCAGTGCACGAGGTTAGAGGGTTGGCGGCGACGGTAAGTGTTTGATCTTTCCTTTGCGTCTCCCTGGTGCGTGTGCGGGGTTCTGGGGGGTATTCCGGTGCGGCTCTTTGCGGGGTTCCATTAAGGGGTGACTCGGTGGGTCAGTAAGTCGTGGGAGGAACAGACCAGGAGGGGTGTGACCGGGGCAACAAAGTCGCGCGGTTCGCGACACCTTCGAGGGGGGTCCCCGGCCCTCGAAGGCCTCTCCTGGGACAGGCTAAGAGGCGACCGAAGGGCATCGAGTTTCCGGGCTTGAAGACGCGTGATCTCCCCCGTTTCGTGGTCAAGTCAAGTCAGTAAGTCGAGCGATAGTAGTGCGAGCGGCGAGCGGCCCCGTGATTGGCCGCGGACGACACGCGAGCGGCGAGCGGCTCTGCGATTGGCCGACGATTCGGATTCGAACGTAGCGTGTTCTCGAAGGTTCAGCGACGGCACGCGGAAGCGGCCATCTTGTTAACTCGGTTGCGGTTTACCAAATACTCTAATAAACTCATTTCTGTTATTTTCTCTACGAACTCGGGGTTATTTCTCTCCGCGGGGTTCTTCGGGTTCGCATGCTCCCTTTTCAGCCGCGTTGACGCGTCTCGGCCGATTCCGCCGTACCAGGACGGCCGGACGTTCCGGCGCTTCCCCTCGGGCATCGCACGGACCCCTATCAAAGACCGGAGCTAGTCGAGTCGGGAGAACTACCGTCCAAATGCGCGTTCCGTATCAGCGTCCGATCTCGATTCATTATTAAATATTGGCTCCTTTCGGGGGGGCCTGGCGCCCACACACGAGATCGGCGGAGCGTGCTGGACATCGGGGAAACTATTGCGGGCGGTCCAGGCTGCGGTAACGGGTACGGCCGTGCGCGGGCACGTATCGTCGTTGCAATGTATATGATGTACCAATCAGACCGAACAATGCTGTAGAAAGTTATAATCGCATTATCAACAGAAAATTAGGGAGTCATATAAATATGTGGGTATTCTTAGGTAAGTCAATTCTCGTGACACATTATTAAAATTTAACATGGTTTTTGTGTTTCTGTTTCCCTTGAATCGGCTTTCACTCCTTGTAGAAAAGTTACAACATCTCATTATGAATCAAGAAATATATTTGCAGCGATTACGTAACGGTTATAAAATACAATACACTCTATAGATTATTGTCGCGGTAGAATCACGATGTATTCGTTATATTTGAGGAGTTTTACCGGCTTCTCCGGTTATCCCGCTGTAGATTTTCCGACTCGATTCCTTTTGTCGAAGATGAGTGGTATCGTAACTGCGTCGCGTGCGTGCCGCGTGTTGTATCGAGAGTCGAACTTGAATATCGCGTTTGTAATTCCGCCGTAAGGCGATGTCGTAAAATAAATTCTACCAACTCTCGGATTTATGGAGAAATTTTGAGTTTGATTTTTGTGTGTGAGTTTCCTAATTTGTGCCGTATTTCCACCAATGCTCGATAGAACAAACTCACTTCCGCGTAGTCCGCCTCTGAGGTAAATTTCGATTTTTCGTTCGGTAGTCATAGTAAAGGAGATTCCCGAATTAATTTTTCGGAAGTAGTAAATAGAGTCAATTTTGGTAGTTGTTTCGAACGAGCTTCGGCTCGCGGCACTTTGGTACCTGGCGCCCAACGGATTTTGGTTTTAAGGATTCTGTGATTTTGGAGGAGGACCTCGGGGGTCTTTCTTTGTCCGCGACGAATTTTCGAGCTAGCCGGAGCATACTAGCCTTATTTAGAAGAAAAAAATTCTCGTGGCAATGTGTATACGATACAGTCAATAGTAACCAGTGTATTAATAATACACTAGTCATCTGTAACAGCTTATACTCTTATTTTATAGGTGATGATACTACTGTTCATAACATGGGGGAATCGTCATTTTAATTAAAATTTATAATATCTAGAACAGCGGTCATTTCGTATGACCGCCAGGCATACTATTATTTCATAACTGAGTTAACATTCCTTAGACCAAATTTCTTCTTACCCGAAGCGAATTTTTGTAAATTTATCAAATATGATGAAAATTAATTTGTATTTTTCCTTGTGTGTGAGAATATTTTGCCAATCCATACATGAATCCAAAAGACATCAGTTAATACGATAACTATTAATTTATATTTTTGATTCTTTATAAAGTGAAAGTCATTCTAAATTGTTTCATGTTAATATTTACTTCAAACAATAATGTTACAGCTTACTTTGTGATATTTTCGTACAACCTCACTGTTACACCATTGTCTATTGCTTACGTCCTTATTCTTAGGACGCGCTAAGAATAATTTCCAGGTACGCCGTCCACGTACGCATGCCACTTTTAAGCGGAATACATTCATTCTTAAACAGCAGCGTAATCTGACAATACGTGTGACACACACCCAGGCCTGATGTATTTTATGTCATATATTAGGAAAACGTGGCCCCCAATTGCTCAAAAAGTGGCAGGTTATTACGAACCAACAATTTTGGGGAAAGCTTTCACAACACAGAAAGGAAAGTAAACGGGTACCGTTACAGATACTAGTTATAGTATCCCAGTTATGTCCTTTTATGGGTACGTATGCATATTATTAACTAAGATAAATAAATATATCGATTTGAATTGTTTACGTCGTCCGCGTTCGCATGCCACTTGTAAGCGAACTACATTCATTCTTAAGGTGGTAGACACCTTGTCTCATTTTAGTGCCTTTTGTATGCGAAAGAAAAGGATCGCGCTATGCTGCCGATCGAAATAGTGCTTTCGTAGAACAAGTTTTTGAATTATAAAGAATGAAGTAATCGAGCTTGGAAATAGCTCATTCTCAAGGTAAAGGTTCACACTTTTGTTCTCTGGAAGCGGATTTTTGAAATTTTGTTTTTATTCGGAAATATTAGTGTCGCAAGTTGGAGCAATCTACGATTTTGAGTCCGGTATTTGAAGCATATTTACGTTATTCTGGGACAAAATTACAAAAATCTGCGTCCCGAGAGCAAAAGTTTGAACCTTTACCTATCGAATGAGCTATTTCCGAGTTTCATTTTTAATTTTACTTAATTTTTCACAATAGAAAAACTTTCTCTACGAAAGCACAATTTGGACCTACAAATGGCGCTGCTGTCGGCCCGTGTCTACCGCCTTGAACAACAGCGTAATCTTTCAGAAGGCGGATCGAACTGTGGGGAAATAATTTTTTTTACATAAACTAGAACAAAATCAATAACATTTTTTTAATATGCTTCATTTTTTGTAGAATATCAACTGCGGAGTGTCTCAGCTCGTTTATGACCCATACAGATCAGCAGCAATACTTTGTAAATCTAGCTGCCGAAGGTTGGTCATCGAACAAAATTCTTACTAGTGGTTTGCACAATCAATTTTCCGAATTTAAGATTTCGGAATTTAATAACAACAGTGCTTGAATTGGAGATATTTCAAGTATGGTGAGATGTGGTTGATATGTGATAAGATGCGCTTCGTCCTGACACACAGGACTGCTCATGAGGGGCGAGACAAACTCCTTAGAATCCCTTTGATTAATATCTTTATTGGCATAAATGTGCCATGCGACCTCTCATAAGTAATGTAACAGGTTACGACTAAACGGAAGGCAGCGCAGAGCAAAGGTAACGCGTAATAGAAGAGAAAAATACGCATGCGCAGTTTCGCATTGACAATCATAATGCAAACTTAACATTCCCTCCTCAATGCGAACTCACAATACTTCAAAAAATAAACAGTTTATCACAGTAACTAAATAAACGTTTTATCTTAGACCTAGGCCACGCACACAAAACCAATGTTTAGGCCTACTCAGGGCTTTGGTCAGGGCATCCGCTATCATCTTTTCCGATGGCATGTATCTCAACTTTATGTTCCTTTCTCTTATCGCATCCCTTGCAAAATGATATCTCAAGTCAATGTGCTTGGACCGACTATGATGCACTGGATTCTTTGCAAAGAGATTCGCGCTCTGGTTATCATTGTATAACCTAATCTGAAACTTAAAATCTAATTCTCTAAACAGATTCAAAATCCAAATGGCTTCCTTCAAGGACCCTGAGATCGCCACATATTCCGCTTCGGCTGTGGATAGGGCTACCGTTTTTTGTTTCTGGCATTTCCATGACATTGCACCGCCACTTAGCATAAAAGCGTATCCTGTAAAAGATTTCCTATCGCCTTTGTCGGATCCCCAGTCAGCGTCTACGAACCCATTGATACACTCTTCATCTTTCTTATATGCTATACCTAAATTAACAGTGCCTTTTAAATAACGCAGTATTCGCTTTGCTGCCATCCAATGCGAATTATTATAATTATTAACAAACTGTGAAAGATATACGGTGGTCCGCATAATATCTGGTCTCTTGCACACAGACAAATATAATAATGCTCCTATTAACTCTCTATATGGTACATTTGGTTTCTCACCGTCTTCGCTCGTACAAGAGTTACCAACTTTGAACGGGGTATCATGTGGTTTGCAACTCTCCATATTAAATCTTCTCAAAATCTCTTTGATGTACCCTCTTTGGGTTAGCAATATTTCCTCACCTTTTCTAATGATTTCTATCCCCAAACAATACTTAGCTTCCCCTAAATCATGGGTAGACACACTCTTCACTAGGTGATCCTTAATTATCCTTATCTTACTGGTGCTATTGCCTGCAATCAACAAATCGTCAACGTACACGAGCACAATTGTAATATCACAGTCACTTCTGTCGTAGTAAATGCAGGGGTCAGACAACGATTTCCTTAAATTCGCTCTCTTCAGGATAGCATCTAATTTTTGGTTCCATTGTCGACTTGCCGGTTTCAAGCCGTAAAGAGATCGATTTAGTCTACAAACCTTGTTTCCGAACTCTAACTCGCTAAGCATATCTATAGCTTTCTCTTGAATTTACCCTTTTTCAGTCTTAACAATGATATCAAGAAAATATTCTAGATTCTCTGGAATATCCATAAATATCTCTTCCTCTAGGTTTCCATTTAGGAACGCAGAGACAACATCTACTTGGTGAATTGACAGGTTATATTGCACTGCCAACGCCATCAAAATTCTGAGGGATTCCAATCTCGCTACCGGCGCGAAGGTTTCATTATAATCAACGCCTTTCATTTGAGAAAAATCTTTCGCTACCAACCTGGCTTTCCTCCGATTCAAACTTCCATCGCTATTGAGCTTGTTGCTTAAAACTAACTTGTTACCTACAATATTTTTATCTTGAGGCTTATCCACTACAGTCCAAGTGTTGTTACCCAGTAGACTTTTGATTTCCTCCACTATGGCTCGTTCCCACTCGACCTTCTCTTCACCTTGTATTGCTTTTTCTAATGGTATTTCGGCAAAATATGCACTTGCATTCGCGAGAACGTATCTCGTTATGTATCAGCTCCGGATCATTACTTCCTTTTCTCACGTTTTCAGATTCTTCACAGTTCTCTATTGTTTCCAAGAACTTTATGTCGCGTGAAATGATTACTTTTCTTGTGGACTGTAACCATACTCTGTATCCTTTAGTTTCCTCTGAAGATCCCACGAAGACTCCTTCTTTTGATCTGTCCGCAAGTTTTCCTTTCTGTGTTTTATCTAATACAAATGCTTTTACTCCAAAAACTTTCAAGTGTTTTATGTACGGGCTCTTTTTGTGCCAAAGTTAATATGGGGTACTTGAATCCAGACTCACCGATGGGCATCTGTTTCTAATATAGTTTGCCGTCATTATGGCTTCACCCCAAAAAGAAGCTGGCATGCTTGCCTGCATCAGCATGCACCTAGCCATCTCCACAAGCGTTCTATTTTTCCTTTCCGTAATTCCATTTTGTTGCGGAGTGTATGGCGCTGTCAGTCTTCTTTGAATACCATGCCTTTCCAAAAATTCGTCAAACTCTTTATTGCAAAATTCTCTTCCTTTCTCGCTTTGCAAATACTTAATTCTATTTTCTGTAAAATTTTCCACTGTCTTTTTGTACTTCTTAAATGTCTCTAATGCCTCTCTTTTATTTTTCAGTAAGAACACTGTACACCATCTAGTGTGGTTGTCTATGAACGTTATAAAGTACTTAGCTCCGCCCATGGAGTTCGTACTGAATGGCCCGCAGGTATCTGAGTGAATTATCTCTAATGTTTCATTGCGTCTTATACTATGTGACGGAAATGCCAATGCCGTTTGCTTTCCCCGCAAGCATGTCTCGCATTCTCCTAATCTGTCATTTTTCCGGAAGTCAGAATCTTCAATATGATTGAACATCAGACGTAGATCCTTTTCATTCAAGTGCCCTAACCTAGCATGCCATAACTTAGTTTTAGTTTTTACATCTGTCACTTGTTGAGCTACTTGGCTTCCTTGGGTTTTGACATAGTATAGATTATCTACTCTTTCCGCTATCATTTTTACATTGCCATTCTGATCTATTATTTCTTCTGAATTCCTCTTGAAAATAACCTCATTTCCTTGGTCGACAATCCTCGCCACAGATATTAAATTCGTCCTCAAGTTGGGTACCAATAGAGTAATCGTTAATTTTACCGTTCTCTTTTCCATCTGTGTCTGTACTTTGAAATGAACATCCCCTTTTCTACTTACTTGAGTAGATCCTGTGTTTGCCAGATTTAGGGTCTCATTCGTAGTCTCAATATTTGCGAAGGCTTGGCGTTCCTTGCACAAGTGTGCGGTACACCCGCTGTCCAGACGGGAGTGTCCACTTTGGACACGTTCCACTTTGCGCACATGCGGATTTTCGGACACAGTGGAATTTGCCCACGTTGGAAGTTGGACACAGTGGAATCAAGACACGGTCGAACTTGCCCACAGTGGAATCAGGACACATGGCAGTGGAAACTGCACACGTCGTACATATATTAGCATGACTGACTTGTGACTATAAAACGTAATAAGTCTCATTCTGCTTCACAGTCACAGGTCAGGTCAGTGCCAGATGAGGGGCAGGGGGCGCAATCGTATAATTTACAAATAATGGGCAATTGGCAATAGTTAATACCACGGATACACGTGAAAAAAACTTCAGTACGAATTATGGTTGTTTAGAATGAAGGTGTATATACAATGTATATACGCCGTACTCTGCAGCCGACTTCCAGTTTTCGTGTAGTAAAGGTCCACTGTGATGTCTACATATTGTGCGCAGTTTCCACGATTTTATGTGTGCAACTTCCACTACACACCATTTCGACTGTGGGCAGTTTCCACTGTGCGCTGTTTCCACGTGCGCAAGTTCCAAAAACGGCCGTGTCCAAAGTGGAATGTGTGCAAAGGAGACTCATCCGTCCAGACACCATCTATCTTCAATTCCAATGATATTTGTCGAATTTCTCCATTAACATGTGCAGCATAATAAGTATCATATTGCTCGCTCGGCTCAGCTCCGTTATTAGGTTTCCCAACATATTGTGTAGTATTTCCCCTGGTGGGCAGTCTTGTCCTGCATTTTGGTGCTGTGTGGCCTCTACGTTGGCATCTATAACATTTGAGGTTACCTTTATTATAGCTCGTTGTTCTCTCATCTTTGCCCTGGTTCATGTTGCCGTTGTATTTATTAGCGTTGACGTCCATCTTCCTGTTTGCTTTAAATCTAATCACCATCAGGGCTCCCGTGTCCGTCTTTTCTTTCCTTGCATCATTTTCGCTAGGATTTTAATTTTTAAAATCTCAACATCCGGTAAATTGTCCCTTGATTCAATCGCACAACGGAAGTTTTCAAAACTGGAGGGCAAGCTATACAGAAGCATAATCGACAATAAATCTTGATTGATGTCTACATCCATTGCATTGAGTTTATCGACACAGTCAAAGAAATTATTAATGTGTCCTCTAACGTCACCACCTTCTTGCATCTTATGTAACGTTAATTGCTTTAGAAGGGTCGCTTTCCTTGCCGGCCCCTTGGATGCATATATCGCCTCCAGCTTAATCGATATTTCTCTGGATGCACCACATCCTTTCAGTTGTTTTAATTCACTTGGTGCTATGCTCAGAATCAGATCAGATTTTGCCTTTTGGTCGTTTCTGAGCCACGTGTTGTATGCTTCTATGCTCGCCGCGTCACCCTCTATCCCTTCGGGTTTCACTTCTCGTCCAGTAGTATATTGCCATAAATCATTTTTGGTTAGTAAGGCCTCTACTTGCATTCTCCACTTATCAAAATTGTCTTTGTTTAGCAGCTCATGTCTGCAAATTATTGAGTTCAACATTTTGCGAGCACGTGCATCTCTAAATTCAACAATTGGCTTCTACGGCGCACACGTGCTCGGCTAACCTCGATCTGATTCTCTTTCTTGTATAGTATAAATTAGAATTGAACTCACTGCGATGCAACTCCTGGGCCCATAACCTGATAAGATGTGCTTTGTCCTGACATACAGGACTGCTCATGAGGGGCGAGACAAACTCCTTAGAATCCCTTTGATTAATACCTTTATTGGCATAACTGCGTCATGCGACATCTCATAAGTAATATACAGGTTACGACTAAACGGAAGGCAGCGAAGAGCAAAGATAACGCGTAATAGAAAAGAAAAATACGCATGCGCAGTTTGGCATTGACCATCATAATACAAACTTAACAATATGTAAAAAGATTTGCAAATCTAACTGAAGATCTTTGACAACCATTCGAACGTTCTACCAAATAGTTTAAAAGTTTGTATTTTTACGATTCCTGGAATACTGCGTACAAGTCAAAATAGAATTCTATACATTTCGATATCTAATAATGTTTATACTATTTCCGACAATTCAGCTCGTAAACCTTAACAAAACTTTGAGCACAGATTATTCGAAAATATCATTTACGGATTGCAAAAATTGTTTTCTCTATGGCATAACCTGATAAATCTTCAATCACATTTATAGCACAATAATTTTTAAATTTTACTGTGTGGAGTCTTCCTCAATAGATTCATAAACGCTAACAGCTAATAATATGATAACTATATGATAATTATTAAGGTAAAGGCACCAGTAGTTGGCCAGTTAAGACAAATTTTTGTCGTAAATAGTGGTAAATTCTTGCACTTTTATTGAATTGTCGGTTTCGATGCGTGAAGATGTGCTTTGAACTTCGAACGTCATGTCATACAAGAATGCATATTTTTCGAAAAAGTTGTGTTACACAAAAGTAATAGACGTTGATGGAAAGTCAATCGGTGCATCAGAAGTTGACCATCTGTGAAACTGAAGAAACCAGTAATTGACCTTGTGTCCGTTAGTGGTTGACCATTTACACTGCAACCAGAATCAATAAAAGCAATTTCTCTAATATCGTTTATTTACATCAGTTAGAACAAAATAACAAGAAAGAACAGATAATTTCTGAAATTTAGTAAAAGATAAAGTTAACTATAATTCCAAATCGAATCTAATTCCGGTATAGAGTAAATGTTTCGAGTTTTGCTCGTTTTGATAAGGTCATTAATATGGAAAAGTATATTTTTCCATTTGTAATCTAATATATCAGGAGTTTGTGGCCATTTCCACAATCGCCCTTGCTTTTGCAGAGAAGATATAGTCGCTTTGTTGTCAGTAACAGAAAGGATTTTTTCAGGAAAATATTCCCCTTCATATAAGAGTACATGTTCATTCACATCTCTTTTAATGCCAAGCGATTTATTTTTGTCCAATATTTGTCTTCTTTTCAATGTATTTTCTCGAAAACTAAACAATGTCGATAATTGACCGCGGGTTAAATAGCTGACCATGCGGTCATTTACTAAAATTCATTATACTATAAAAGTGAACTTCTGCTACTTATTTTTAATGAAATTATACGTGAAATAGATATAATATAATTAGTAAATAAATTAGATTAATTTGTGTTGGTGGTAGACCATGTGGGGCAATATCTACAAGTAATCAGATTGGTAAGATTCTGTAGTTGACCCGTCGGTCAATTAAGGTTTTCATATCAATATGAGAAAGAAAGTGTGATTAATTAATATGTTACGTTCGTGGAATCACGCACAAATTTTTCCTTCGACGAACCTAGAAATTTTCCAAACTCGCGTAAACCGACGCTCGAACCTTAAAATCCGCCTAGCCTAGATGACCTTCCGTGACCCCGTCGCGATAGTATTCATCGCCCGGATACAGATGCGGCCTTCCGCAGAATGCACGTGCCTCCAGCTCGCATTAAGATATCGTCCCCCTTCAAAATTCAAAGAAACCTATTGCGTTTTCCGATTAATTCGCCTAATTTGGAGTATATAAACCGTTCGCAATAGTAAGCCCGGGAGTCAGTTCTCCGACAGGCTTCGCCGACGGCGAAGCTATGTCAGTCAGTAGTAGATCGTGCTTAGCACGTTCGAAGCACCAAACCGACGTAAGAATACGGGGATATTCTTGAGCGAGATCGTGTTCATAGTCACTTTCGAGCAAACCAGTGTAATTCGTATAACTTCATCTCGTCAACCACATAAGCTAAAAGTAAAGTGCGCTAAACAGACGATGAAACACACAGGCATTGTAACAAACCTACTCACACTAAACACAAGTTGTATCGTACTAGTATAGCGAGATTCTCTGTAACCAAAAGAATAGAATATAGCTGTCATGTTTCCATTTCAAATCATTCGTCAGTCTTATCCAGCCACCTGTCTAATTAATTAATACCCTGAGATCGACATGGGAAAAAGAACCCACAGGAATTAGGACATCTTAGCCGCTCGAGGTGTGCCTGACCCGAGTATAGTCAGTCTTGGAGACTCGTTTTCACCTTACGGGTGTCTGCGACATCCCAAGCTTATACTCTCCTTAGCCAACTTCCAAATCCTACAGATCGTAAATTTCGAACGTTGGGACGAATCACGGCGAAAATAATGTGCATCCGGCGATTCCCGAAAGGGAGGATTTCGGACGTACAGTCAAATTTCCGCCTATTCGCGCTTAGCGACTATTTACGATTCTCCATTAAACCCTTTTGCGAAGTAAGCAGGCTCGGTTCTTCTCTTTCACACCGGGAAAAACCGGGCTCGCACGGCTAGCCCGTAACAAATATAAGATTTAATTTCAATTAAAACAGTGAAAATTTCATGCATAAATATTCAAACGCTGAGAAATTATTGTATCATTATTGTATCATTATTATGTATCATTATTTTTACTGAAGTGGACGTAAAAACACTACGGTTGAAACGTTTAATAAATAACTTTCTTTGGGATACATACCATTCTGAACTTGGTTTGAAAAAATACTCCAACAATCCTTATGTCTGGAGGGTGAGCACGGTTTACCTCGCAACGAAATTATCCGTAATTTAGCCTGATCCAATATGCATCGATATCATCAGCAGTAAGTATATCTCAGAACCGTATGCATACATCCTGAACTTTTTAGATTACCATTTTAGATTAGGGTTCATTGAAAGACATTTTCTTAATGTCACAATGGAAGGATGTTGGTTTCAGTTTAATCAAGTACGTATGATTGATTGCTGCGTCGTAGGTTTCCACTGGTAACTAAACAGATTAAATATATTTTTTCATTATTGTATGTTATGTCACGTGAAGTCCGCACCTAATCCGCGAAACTGCCCTGGCTAGCGGGACTTCACGCGAACAAAAAAATTCCTTGGACTCGACTTGGGGAAACGCGGATCAAATTTTACGGTCGATACTCCTCTGGGCGCCAGGCACTCGCGTGCCACGGGATTTCTCCCGCTTTTAATTTATACTACTGGAATCGCGATACAGTTGGTCTACGCGACCGAGTCTCGACCACACACACCGAAAAACGAATTCTTCCCCAAGTCGAAATTACGCGCGATACCAACGAACTCAGCGGGTGGGGCCGGTTATTCGAGAGGATCGTCAGGACTGGATAAGGCGAAATATAAATTAAAGTCACAAAAATTTCGGTCTCCGAGAGTCGGCACAATTTATTGAAGAACGACCTCGCCCTAAGGCGGAATTACACGCGTTAAATCCTATCATTACAACTCCCGGAACAGATACACTCGACTACCGCGACGACAATTTTCTTATAATACTCGCAAAGCGATACGGAGAGGGAGCCGAGACGTGGAATTTAATTTGAACGCGGCCGAACGAAAGATAATGGATCACCCAATAACACAAATAATCAATATCAACGCAATAAAGCTCGCAACGCGAAAAGGGCTAATCTGTTCACCTCACCATTTTTCTCGTCTCGGCTGCTTCGGGTGTTCGCGGTCCTCTCTCGTCGCTTCCCTTCTTCTCAAAATCGCACTACTACTGTTCTTTTCTCACGTTTGCACTCGTCGGCGGTCGGTGATCGAAGAGACCTCCTCGCGGATCCGCACGATCCGCGAGGATCTCCTGCGCATGCTAATTATCGCGATTACCCCCACCCCGGAAACCTCATGAAACGCCACGCCATAAATTGACGGTCGATAATTAATGACTTCTGCCCTGGACTGGTCTGCCTGATCGGTGGTGCAAAATTGGTCCCTCTTCTTGCCGCCTCCGCGGGATGCTGCCGTTCTTCCAGGTTCCTGTATCGTTTTTCTCGTTCCGGTCCAGCAGGGTCGGAAAGGGTAGTCGACCCGCGCTACCGAGCACCAACCCCCCTGGGGCCAGTGGGTCCCTCTAACACGCCTCCCCCGGGAATCTTTGGGGTTGGAGTACCGCGAGGTATCCCGTCCCCAATTTTGACGGGGCCTGCCCCGGCCGCGGCGACTTCTTCCCCCGCTGGACGTCCGGTATTTACCGCGCTCCGGGCGGGAATCCGGCCTCCTCTGCAGACTCTTTCCCCTGGGAGCAGTCCCTGCGGCTTTGGGCTCCGATCGTCGTCCTCGGTGGTTGTCATTGGCAAGAAAAAAAAAGGATTCACCGGGCATTAGTCGGCGTTCATGGTCTTGGTGAGGCCCCGAGGTGTGCTCGTCGCTACTCCCGTGCCAGGAATTTACTAATTTTTGGGACGTTGCAAAGTGCAACGTCACAGTTACTACATTGCATTCTCCACGGAGTCCCCAATTTTCGCAACTCTACACTGTTCATATTAGGTATATGGACAAGGCATGTTCTATTCAATTACATGGTAAATTAATACAAAGATCTGTATTAGATTTGGGCTAGGTCATTTGCTGTATGATGCTCTGTGGACAAAAATAATTGAATTAGTTTCTACAATGCAGAATAATGTGAAATTCATTATGACAGAGTATGAATGGGCGGCGATGGGTACATTAAAAAAACATTTTCCTGTTGTCAAAGTTGAAGGATGCTGGTTCTACTTTAATCAGGTAGTGCAGAAACAGTGGAACAATTTAAACGTGGATAGAGCTTACAATATAGTACTGTCAATAGGAATGGCCATACCATTGCTATCCAAGGAATTTATTAGTGATGCTTCTTGTATTCTTCAAAATTACGTGGAAAAACTACGGCCTACGGACGATAAATTGTTAACATTTTTGTCATACTTAGAGAGAACATGGTGGGCCTAAACCGCTATAATTAGTATGTATGGTACGTGTGTCTTACCTAAAAGAGAAACAACATTTACGCTATACATTCCTTGTTCACTTTTTCGTCGTTTTCGTCCTCTTGCTCTCACTTTCTTTTCCCGTCGTTCTGCGTCGTCCTGCCCTCTATGCTCGTACCTGTCCTAGACCACCTGACTAGTCTAGGCTGTCTCTTTATTGCGCAGACCATTTAAATGGAGTGAGGTGTCAATCACACTTCATTTACAATTATAATAATAATAATTTGTAACCAAACTGTGATCTGATCGACGACCAGATCACAGTTTGTTCAAAAGACGGAAAAAAACAAAAATTATTGTACTATAAATTATTTGGTAACACTAGATAATAATACTGTAGCATCGCGAAGCCCAAAATGCGCCGCATAGCAACCGCAATATCGATTATCGACGCAGCGGTGGAAAAAACATAGCAACGGTTAAGTATAAAAGGTCGTGCGAGGACCGATTCCGGGGAGTTCAGCTGGACTCTCCGGGAGAGGACGAGGTTAAGAAACCGCGGCCGCCTGGAAGAGTCAAGGAGAGCACGAAGCTTAGCTTCGGCCGCCTGCCGGCAACCGGAAGTGTATAGGAGTTTTGAATGTGAGGTACCTCTTGGTGATGAGAGAACGGCAATGGTGCCAATGGAGTCCAAAAGCACGATAGACTTGAGAGAGACTCGGCGCTTTGCGTAGCCTGGTGGTACCTCAAGCTGTGTTTTTTCTACCCTCATCCAATTCCCGTATCAATCAGCTTCGACCGTTAAGGAGAATCTGTCTGAAAGGTATTATTTTGCCAATAGAGCTCATTGACACCAGCGCAGTGAGATGTGTTTGGAACTTAATTAATCTCGGGCTTATTCAAATTGGCGACTGTTGATTGGGCTCGCATACCCCTTAAAGGTTTAGGAGTGAGCACGTTTTCCCTAACCAAACGGATAAAAACTGTCTCGCACGGCTAACCCGTAACAATTATTTTGCAAAAACTACGCCATACTACAATTTAAACAAAATCGGAGGACCTGCTGCGAAAAGTGATCGTTTTCACGTTGAATGGCCCTTACGCAACGGACAAAATACAGACCAAAAATACCTGATAGCATTCAAGAGCCTATTGAGCGGTTAGAACAGAGTCCTCCAGTGTGTAAATTTTATCAAAACTGAATCGTTGCACATATCGGAGGAAGGGCAGTATTATTTTCGCATACTAACTTACTTGTTCCACTCTCTACGGCAACAGAAATTTACTGTGATGGGACTTTTTCGGTTAGGATTTACAAATATGTCTCGTTTATACATTCAGTATGCTCGAGCGATAATGCTTAATTAACAATTCAATCTTGTAGCAGGTTATACCACAGAAACCAGGATTCTCACAACTTTATACAATCCATATACGGTATATGGATAAGGTAGACTTTATTTAGATACATCTTGCATGGTATAGATCGCTCTATAAACGGGGTTTTGACGATATTGTTGAAAAAATAAAGTGTCGAATTTGATTAATTTTTTAATCTGCCGAAGTTGAGAAGATTTATTTTGCATTAATATTATTATTTGTGCACATGTCAGTAATTCATTTTCCACATCTCCAACAATGAAACTCAAAAGTAAACACTTTTTTTGTGTTTAGAGTTCCTCGACTCTAGCGATCGCGCTCCTAGTGCAACTATCTGTTCGAGGATTTGTACTGGGAGCGGAAATTAAGAATAGCAACTTATACGCAGACACAATCAGTGAATTAAAGTTTACACAAAATTTATTTAAATTGATACAAGTATCTTAGATACTCGGCGAGGTCGTCTTCGCTCGGCGCGGCAGCTGTTGTCGGCTGGCGTCGGCGAAGCGTAAGTTCCACTTATCTGAGACAAAGCCACAGTAGGATGAAGCGTCAATATTATGAGCGCTCGAGCGAAGCGACGGCGAGCGCGAAGCACTCGCAATCGCTATCTCCTAATTCGATCAAATTGTGGACTGTATGATTGCTGTACTTTCTGATGTTAATTTAAATAAACCAACACCTGAATTGAATTGATTTCTTTCTAATTCCGAGTCGAAATTAGGTCAATTACGCAGAGGGTTGTAAATCCTCTGCGCGTTTGATCTGTGGAAGAACCATGGAAGAGACGCGCGAGACGGTGAGCCGTCACGGCGCTACCGCGATAATCGTGATTCTAATTATTTCTATGTATTGGAATCTGAAGATATTCCAAAGGCAACCACGAAGGTATTCCCAATTAGCTTGTAGGCATGCAATTACTTGAAAGTCAAGTGTTGCCGGCTGGCAGCGTCGCGTCGAGGATTATCTCTCGTTAGCAGAGTTGTGCTCAGCGCGGCTGTTCGCATGTGAATAACGGCTCCTCTTCGGTGCTTTCTCAAGGAAAGCGAAGACGAGTCGTACTAGGTGGCGTGCAGGATAATTTCTTATAGAACTTACCTGTCATGCCTTTTGTTCTCTCGCGTACGAATTGCTGGTGTAGGTTCGATCGTTACGGCAGAGTAACGATGTACCGATAGATCGCGAGGCGAGCGCTCTCGGTACCACGAGAGAGGTGCGACACTAACGCAGGTAGACGATATACGTTAGTTAAAGATTGTACGGGCTACGAGCCGGACGTGGAGATAAACAAATATACCAATGGTTATACGTTACAACTGGAATTAACTGAAATGACCGAACACGCATCTCAGTCGGGCGAGACGGTTTTACACATTTCGTTCCACAAACACTACCACGTATCCACGGATATTAAACATTTTGCTTGACACAATACATTAATTGTCCCAGTAAATCTCCCGTTACTTTTAATTTTTCAGATGATTGCTGTCCTATACATCCTATGTCAAGAACGAACACAATCACTCTATGACGCCATATGGTCAAAAGTAATCGACATTGTTCCAACAATTCAAAAAAATTTGAAATTGATATTGATGGGCTATGAGTGCGCAGGGATGGGATCGCTGCAAAAACATTTTCCCAGAGCTAAAATTACAGGATGTTGGTTTCATTTTAATCGGGTGATCTTTGTCGAACAGTGGTGTATCGTAGATTTTCACCGGGTATGTGTCACTGCATGTGTCACTGTTCGTTATAATGTTTATGACTGCACGTTGATGGTTTGTGCCTCTCTCTTAAACCTTGTGTCCCCAGTTAAAGAGACCCAAGTATTTTTGATGATGGTGAAGGTACGGTGAGTCCAGGAGTGTGAGATGGAGTAATGGAAAAAACACTGGTTGAAACTGTCACTGAATTACTTATTCCAACTGATGTGTTACAGAACATTTGTGTTATCGAAGAGCGCGACGGAAACCTTATATATTCGGCCAAAAGCGCTGAGGAGAGTTACTGCCGCTATTCCTGGCAATCTGCATCTGCCTAATTCTTGATGATCCGTCGGCTTTATGCTGTATGCTGGAAGGTGGAGACAAAGTTTCGAGAGCTGTGATTCGCAGTTTTAAAAACTCCACCCTTCGCGTGGACATCCGTGTCCGCAGGGTGGGTGAGTCTGATTTCTAAGTCGGCGGGGGTTCGCAGGTAGCGGCGCGATCCTCGGGTTCCGGGGTAATCACCTCCATACATAGTGGTGCGTTCTTGGCCGTTTATGGCCTTGTTTTTCCAACGTAGGAAAAAAGGTCTCTTCGGCGAAAGGCTAATAATCTAAAAATTTCTAACTACATAGACCGTTAGGTCGAATCGCGGGTTGGGCCGCGACAAACCGCCCCCCTTGAACGGTCGCGTTCAAATTAAAATTACCGTATCTTAACGAGCTAATTCTAACACGTCAATATCGGTTGGCGTTTATATCGGAAATAGGGAGACTTGTTTGACGCCTCTTTTGCACACTCCTTGCTGTGATTTGATCGTGACGACACGAACAATGCCGTCATCCCCTGGGTGTACGTCGATCACTCGGCCCATGCGCCAATGCATGGACGCCACGGAATCGTCACGCAACAGGACCATCCTCCCCTGGGTGATGTTGTCGCCGTCGGAGGTCCATTTCGTCCTCTCGGTCATCTGGTGCAGGTATTCCTTAGACCAGTGTTTCCAGAAATCCTGTTTAATTTTCTGGATTAATTGCCAGGAGCGCAACCTGTTGTTTGGCACCTGTGAAAGATCGGTCTCGGGGAGGGTAGATTGTGTACTGCCAATGAGGAAGTGGTTGGGACACAGCGGAATCAAACCGTCGGGATCGCTGGAGAGGGGGGCGAGCGGCCGCGAGTTGAGAATTGCTTCTATTTCTACGGATAATGTATAAAATTGTTCGTATGTTAACGATGCGTTCGCAGCGACCTTCTTAAAATGCTGTTTGAAGCATCTCACAGCGGCTTCCCAGATGCCTCCAAAATGCGGAGTTCGAGGCGGAATAAAATGCCATCGGAGTTCTAAGTCAGCGGAGACATTACATAACGTATTTCTATACTCGTCGGATTTTAACATGTTATAGAGTTCGCTTAGTTCGCGATTGGCACCCACAAAATTGGTCCCATTATCGCTATAAATGTCGGTGGGTTTTCCTCGGCGCGCGATCATTCGTTTGAATGCGGCAATAAATGTAGCGGTACTGAGATCTCCGGCTAATTCAATATGGACGGCCTTGCTGCTTAGACAAATGAAGATAGCGACATATGCCTTTACCATCTTCCGATTTCTTTCCCTTTCTTCCTTGATGAGGAACGGACCGGCGTAATCTACCCCTACAAATTGGAATGGTCGGGCAGGGTGAACTCGGTGGGCAGGTAAGTCGCTCATTCTATATGTTGGAACCATCGGTCTCACCTTGAAACACGGTATGCATCTACGGACTATTTTCCTTACTGCGTTTCTACCTCCCAATACCCAATAGCGCTGTCTCAACTCGTATAGGGTCTGTTGAGCCCCCGAATGAAGGTGTGTTTCGTGCACCTTCCGGATTAGTGCGGTTGTTACGGGATGATCGCCTGGCAATATGATCGGGTGTTTCGCGTTGTAATCGATTGATGCCCGATTAAGTCGACCGCCCACTCGTAATATGTTAAATTTATCTAAAAATGGGTTGAGCGGTGTCAGTCTTCCCTTTGACAAGGTGCTGTTAGCCGTTAACTTCTTAATATCTGCCCCAAATGCTTGTTCTTGTACCTGTGAGATTATCCAAGTTCGTGCGCGATCTAATTCGGCTAGTGTTAGCATCTCACGTGGGGTTTGTTGACGCCGCGCCGCGAGAATAAATCTTTGGCAATACGCTACTACGCGGACAAGGTTAGGTCTTGATACAAGTATCTTAGATACTCGCAAGGACTTCCGGTCAGGTCTTGGGCAGTGTTCGTACTTAACACTACGGTCGGCTTCTGGTCCGGTACCTGTATTGGTTTTAATGGGCTCGCAGGCCATTCTGTCCTTTGCTGGGATAGCCAATTCGGTCCATGGCGCCATAAAGTATTTTCTAGAAATTCAGCTGGTAACTGACCGCGTGAGGCGGCATCGGCGGGATTGTCGGCTGACCTAACATGCTGCCAGTCTTCAACGCGAGTCAATTCTTGTAATTTGGCCACCCGATTTGCCACAAACGTTTTTAATTTATGCGGAGAGGTCCGGAGCCAGTGCAACACAATCATGGAATCCGTCCATAAGTGTGATTGTTGCACTTCATGTGGTAATGCGGCGGTGACTGATGTAATAAGATCGGCTAGTAACACGGCCCCACATGGCTCTAATCGCGGTATTGACAGGGTTTTGACGGGAGCTACTCGAGTTTTCGCGGCAATTAATTCTACCCGCCATTGATCCCTAATTCTTACTCGTGAATACAGGCAAGCCCCGTATGCTGTTTCGCTAGCGTCACAGAATCCGTGTAATTCTAACGTTGAGCCTGATCCGGAATATCGCGAGACACAAAAGTTAGCAGGAGCGGGTAATTCCTTCCTGAATTCATTCCATTCATATGCAAGGTCGCTCGGCACTGACTCGTCCCAAGTTAAGTTATTGACCCATGTCCTTTGCATCAGGGATTTAGCTCGAACAATAACCGGCGCTAGTAACCCGAGGGGGTCAAATAGACTGGCGATTTCCGATAAAATTTTTCGTTTGGTGATCCGCCCCCCATGATGCGACGGATCGACGGAATAGGAAATCGTATCCCTTCGAGGGTGCCATTGAATTCCTGTTTTCAATGGTCCTTCGGTATCTAATTTCACGTGTGGATCCTCTGATCCCTGCGCTAAATCTTGGGTGAGCAATGACTCCTTTGATGCCCATTTTCTAAGGTTGAACCCTCCGCGAGCTAATAACGCGATGAGCTCGTCTCTGATTTTACACGCGCTTGGTGTATCGTTTGCTCCGGTCAGCACATCATCTACATAAAAGTCGCGTCGTAATATTTCGGCTGCGATGGGGAACGTGGTTGCCTCATCCTCAGCTAATTGATGCAGGGTTCGGACTGCTAAATATGGAGCATTAGTGGTACCGTAGGTTAAAGTTTCGAGGCGGTATTCTAACAATGGCTGACGGTCATTGGATCGCCATAAAATGCGTTGGCATTCCGAATCCTTCTCTCGAATGCGAATCTGCCGATACATTTTTTCAATGTCGGCGGTAAGTGCTACGGCGAACGACCTGAATCTAACGATTATCGAAAAAATGTCGTCTTGCAAAGTGGGCCCATTCAGCAGGGTGTCATTGAACGACTTCCCGGAGGTTGACTTCGCGGATGCATCAAACACTACTCTAAGTTTCGTTGTCGTGCTGTCCGGCTTGTACACGGCATGGTGTGGAATGTAATAGTTCCCGGTGTCCCTTGCGACTCGTAATCTAGTCATATGCCCGAGCTGTTCATATTGAAGCATAAACTCCGAGTATTGGGCCTTAAGCTGAGGGTCCTGCGTGAGTTTTCGTTCGACCGACATAAAACGCCTACGTGCCGCGTCGAAGTTCGACCCTAATTTCGCCTTGCATTCATTGAACGGTAAGGCCACAATATATTGTCCGGTATGGTCGCGATCTACGTTGGCTTTATAATGTTCTTGGCACTGGGCTTGCTCGGCTGACAATGGTTTTCTATTTGGAACACTTTCTACCTGCCAAAAACTGGTTAGTCGCGTATCGAGCTCCTGCATAGTCAGATTGCAATGAACCTTAGCCTGTGTCCTTAACGGCACCCGACCGGCAATTACCCATCCTAATTTAGTCTTTTGGAGCGTTGCTCCGGCATCATTTAGGCTAACCTGACCAATACACAATAATGAGTAGAAAATTTCGGCTCCTAACAATATATCGACCTTTCTGGCTAAATGAAATTCGGGATCGGCCAGGAATAGCTTGTCGGGGATCTTCACGGCTGAAGACACTACGGTATCGTTAGGTATGGTTTCCGCTATGACTGGACTTATTAAAAAGTCTATTGGTACACAAAATATGTCATCGCGCGATGTAATTGTTGCCCGTATTCTATGATGTAGCTGAAGCGCTGACCCTGCGAAGCCTACTACTGGTGCATAAACGTTTTTCTTCGGCAAATCTAATTTTTCGGCTAAAGTTTTCGTTATAAAATTGGCTTGTGAACCTGAGACTAATAGTGCCCTACAAGGGTGACTTCGCCCTTCCTTATCCAATATCTTCACTATCACGGTCGGAAGAAGGACTTGTGTTTCAACTCGAGCAACTAGCCCTACTACGGTAGATTCTGAAGTCGATTGTTTATCGCGGGATTGCGGTCCAGTGGCCTTTGTCCTCTCGGCATGGAGCGTGGTATGATGTTTTCCCTTGCATTTCAAACATCGCGGAAAAGTACAATCTGTAATCCGGTGCCCCAATCTCAAACAGTTGAAACATCGGTTTGCCTTCGCTATTAATTCGGAGCGCGATGCGACCGGCAATTCTCGGTAGATTTTGCAATCCAAAATCCTATGGTTTTCTGGGCATGCAATGCATCGCGAACCTACTTGGGTGGTGACAAGAGCCTGAGTGCTCTTGTGTGCGGGGTTTGCTAGCGATCTGCCCGTCGGTGGTTGTGACAGCGACTGTGAGTCGGAATTCATACTCTCTAATGTAATGCATTTTTCGCGCAAGAAATCCCACAATTCACTAATCTTCGGTAAGGTTGTTCCGGTGGTTAACCGCTCCCATTCCTTTCGCGTAATTCGATCTAATTTCGTGCCTATAATATGCAGCTGCAAGGCGTCCCATGAACTGACCGGTACTCCTAGAGTTTTTAGCGCTCGCAAATGTTTCGTGGCGTCGTCTAGTAACGCCCCAAGATCCTTCGCACCTTCGCGTTGAACGGTTGATAATTCGCACAGGCGACGCACGTGGGTTAAAATAATTACGCGTTCGTTGTTATATCGGGCGGTTAACAATTCCCATGCTACATTATAATTGTCGGCAGAAGGCTCTAGCGAATGTAATATTCTTGCCGCGTCTCCCTGCAAACTCGCTCGTAGATAATGAAACTTCTGTGCGTCGGCTAACGATACATTGCTGTTAATAATTGCGTTGAAGTTTTCCTTGAATGGAACCCAGTCTTCTAGGTTTCCACTAAATGACGGCAGTTTTATCTCCGGTACTTTAATGTGCGAGGTTGACGCGGCGATATTCGGAGATCCGGTGACTGGCGGTGTCCCTCTTCCGCGCGAGAGGATGCGCTTCGCTAACCCGACACACTCGAAATAGGTGTTTTCAAATTCCTCACGCGTGGTATCATCGGGGAGAGTATCTATGAGGGATTCTATATCGGATCGGACTCTGTCGAATTTGTCCCAAAGTTCCTCTATTTTGCTCAATCGTGTTTGTAACCCTTCTAGATCCTCACAAGCATCCGGGCTAGTAACGGCGGTTTGGAATCGCGTCAATTGTGCCTTTAAGTGGCCACGCTTCTTAACGGCTTCGGCAAGATTGGGTTGCGACATATCGGCGGTTAGCAATTCTCAACGCGATAGGAAAGTGGAAGATCTGGCAGTACACTCACCGCTGCGACGGGACTTCTTCTTCTCGGCTCTCTGGGCAGCAGGTGACGAGTCCTTCCGGTGGTGTTGATGCTGCAGCTCTGTCCTCGGGAATTGGCGATGATCCGGTGTGATCGCCTGGGCAGTTGCAGATTCCTCGGGGTCTCGATTCACTCGAGATGGCCTGACTCGTCGGGATGAAAGGTGCAAGATGTTGTCTTGCTTCTTCGCTTACGTTTTCACTCACTTCCTGACTCGACACAGTGCAGCGTCACCAAAGCGCCTCCGGCTCGAAGGACGAAATTGTTCGTTATAATGTTTAAGACTGCACGTTGATGGTTTGTGGCTCTCTCTTAAACCTTGTGTCCCCAGTTAAAGAGACCCAAGTCTTTTTGATGTTGGTGAAGGTACGGTGAGTTCAGGAGTGTGAGATGGAGTAATGGAAAAAACACTGGTTGAAACTGTCACTGAATTACTTATTCCAACTGATGTGTTACAGAACATTTGTGTTATCGAAGAGCGCGACGGAAACCTTATATATTCGGCCAAAAGCGTTGAGGAGGGCTACTGCCGCTATTCCTGGCAATCTGCATCTGCCTAATTCTTGATGATCCGTCGGCTTTATGCTGTATGGTGGAAGGTGGAGGCAAAGTTTCGAGAGCTGTGATTCGCAGTTTTAAAAACTCCACCCTTCGCGTGGACATCCGTGTCCGCAGGGTGGGTGAGTCGGATTTCTAAGTCAGCGGGGGTTCGCAGGTAGCGGCGCGATCCTCGGGTTCCGGGGTAATCACCTCCGTACCTAGTGGTACGTTCTTGGCCGTTTATGGCCTTGTTTTTCCAACGTAGGGAAGAAGGTCTATTCGGCGCAAGGCTAATAATCTAAATATTTCTAACTACATAGACCGTTAGGTCGAATCGCGGGTTGGGCCGCGACAGTCACTGCGGCGGTAGAAGGCTCGAAGTCGGCGGGTCTCTGTTTGCCTAGGTCAGTTAGGCCCAGCTTATCTCGAGGGCCTGCTACCGAACACCGCAGTGCGAGAGAGAGAGGGAGTGAGAGTGAGAGAGAGAAAAAAGGGTCAGGTTGATGAACTCTACAATGCTGCCATAAACCTGGGATTGAGAATCTCTAGCGAAAAACTTTCAATAATTTATCCTGGCCGCAATTATTAAAATTTAAAACTTTTTATAACGCGATATTTTCTTGGTTGCATCACAGAATGACTGTGATTTTTGTCGTTTCTGAAAATGTTGCCGCTTCATCGAGAAACTGCACGAAAATCAATAATAATGCGACTTAATAATAATTTTTACATGGTTTCTATTTTTTTCACATAGCTCCGGCCTTCCTACATATTCTAGAAAAAGACCCGGAACGCTAGCATTATCCCGTCGGAAGATATGATTTTTTAAAACTTGAAATTTCAACCCCCTGGATCTCGGGAAGGGTTGAGATTTCAACCTATTGTTCCCGGACTTTTAGTCTCCTATTGACCCCCAGAATACGTGATTTGATTTATTGCACCCATTACCGACTCACCCTGTATAAGTTCTGAAATTCCATACACTTATTACTCTTTTTTTATTGAATTTACATGGAATTGACTAGCGAATCGGGTCAATCCCTACGTGTTTCGGTCTCCTCTGTCGAATGAACCCGTTGCCAGTTGGAAATATTGCTTTACACGGGAGAAAAATGTGAATGCATAAATAAATATTTTCGCTTGCTTCGCATGGCATACCGTATGGAATCGCCAATGCCTCGTATAAATTTGATCAATTACCTTTTCAATCCTAACATCTCTCAATAAAAACCAAACGATATGTTGGTTTCCGTATAAACAATAGATGCAGAACCCAAATCCGAATTTCGCAATTCAAGTTGTTATAAACAAATTATTAACAAGTTCCTGAAAATGACATAGGAATATCCGGAGACTCGTCTGAGTACATCGGCGCATCGAAAATACAATTTGTTAATAATTTGTTTGTAACAAATTACATTGCAAAATTACGATTTGAGTTCTCCAGCTATTACTTATACGGATACGAAGGTGCGAATGGGTTATATTGAAAGATGATAATATTGAAGAACTAATTGAACAGATGAAAAATAATCTTCGGCGAATCAACACGATGTGACATGCGAAGCAATCTAAAATTTATGTTTACGCATTTACACTTTTCTTCCGTGTGAAGCAATATTTCCGACTGGAGCTGAGTTCATTCTATAAAGAAGACCATAATACAGTAGGATTCACGTAATGTGTTTGCAAAATCTACGTAGATTCTATAAAACAAGTGTTACAAATTAGGATATGTTTCAGAAGCTACATTAGCCAACGCGTCTCGGGAGTCGATAGTCGTGAGCAAGGTCAACGCACATACGTTGCGCGTTCACGCCAACAATGGTCGTTGCGAGGCGGAGGTATTCGATAAGAAACACACCCTATATTTGTAACACTAGTTTTATAGAATATAAATAGAATTTCCAAACAGATTAGGTCAATCCTGCTGTATCGTGGTCTTCTGCGTAGAATGAACCCAGTCCTAGTCGGAAATGTTGTTCCACACAGGAGAAAAGTGGAAATGGGTGAACATAAATTTTCTGCGACTGGGTTCACTCTAAAGGGAGGGTTAATTACTGCATAGTGTTAGAAAGAAATTCTGTTTTATTAGATATTTAAGATTAATTTCTTCTTATCACAATATTTTTTGTTGCACGCCCCCCCCCCCCCCCCCCCCCCCCCCACCGCCCGTGGTCCTCGACCGCCGCGTAATCGCCCGCCACGTCGTTGTCACCCTCGATGTCCCGCAAATGTCCCTCTACCGCCGCGTTCTCTGTCCTCATGGCGAACACTGTCTCGGCGGGATGTGGACCGCCGGCCGTGTTGCGCATGTCTGAAATCTGTTTTCAGTTTGTGAATCTGTAAAAGTCCAAAACTGATTAAAAATATAATATTTCCCACATCACTTTCCTTTGGTTTTACTCATCTCTGTATTTATTGTTAATGTTATGACATACCTGGCGAATGTATTTGAGTTCTTGCCTCGGCTCCAGGCGCGGAGCCGAGGTCCTTCTGCTCGTCGACGGAGCCACTTCCGCCGATTTTGCTCGTGGTCGCACAGCCGACTTGTCACGACGGCGATCGTCCTCCTTCTTATTTTCCGTCGTCTCGCCGCATGCTTTCTTATTGTCACCCATCTAAAAATAAAGGAAATAAATAAATTATAATATTCTAACAGGCAGATTATAGAATAACTAGTATTTTAATGGAGAACAGTAATTGTGTACTTACGATGCTTCCCGTTGTGGCTGCGGTTGCTGAATGAGGTCGTGCCAACGTTGGCTTTGGAGCCACCTTTCACTCGCCCAGGCGGCCAGCGCGCGCAGCGGTTGCCATGACGATGGCTGCGACGCGCCACATCGCGTCACCGCGACGCTGACAATGACTCCGTTACATGCTACTCGGTGAATTTACAGGGTGTTATTCTGAGTATGGGGAATCTCTTTACCACGGATTCCATGCATGATAAGGAGGAGGAATAGTTCGAAAATTAAGTAGTAAAAGGTTAACCCTCTTATACATATGGGCACTTGAAATTTCAACAATTAGAAATTCATTTCTCGTAAGAGAACCGTACGAGACAAAGAGTTTATATGTATGAGGGGTTCACATTTTATTACTTATTTTTTGTATTATTCCTCGTCCTTATCATGCATGGAATCTGTGGTGAAGAGATACCCCATGCTTTGAATAACACCCTGTGTATGTATGTATTCTGCATGTGACGAACTTCGAAATACGCACATACCATTGGCACGCGCCAAGTTTTGATTTTTTTTTTCTAATATTTATTTTTTGCTGGGATCAAAATATGTTTGCTTCCACTTTGTGAATACTTGGCAAACGTGTATTTCACAAATTTTGTAGTGGTACATCTTACTGTAAGCAGAGCCCCCCAACTGCTTCTACTTGGCGCACTTTGTTTTCGTTACAGTTCACTGTAATTGCTTTTTGTGGGATTTCACAAGTTTTTCCTTGTTTTATTACAACTGACTAATGATGATGATGACTCAGATAGGGTACCACTTTTGGGGGATATTTTTGGGGTGGATATTTATTGGGCATTGGAATTATTTTAAAATTGGATAAATCGGAGGAAGTCAAAAAACACAGAATTGTTAAATTGGTTCTTACAAATAATATATTGTAAAATAATATGTTGTGTGCGTGACTGGGAGAGCCTCGGCGCTCCCGATTGTAGCCGTGCACGTTAGAAGGTAGGGGATCGTACGTCACTTAAGGATAGGAATCCACTCCGGGAATGTTATCACTTCGTTGCTTTTATTGAAGAATACCTGGTGGTCTACAACGATGGATACAAGGTGCTCCGCGATACTGAGATCGGCGGTCAAACAGGCGGCCAGCGGCGTTACGGTGTCTATTACTCGCGTTTTCAGGAATCTGTCCCTTGCTTCGCCGCGGGCCGTCTTTTATACAGTATTTTTGCTTAGTCTACGCTTTTTAGTTGCTAGGGCCTTATTCTCGAAGCTTCTATTTCCAAATTGTTGACGGTGCATTTCGGGGCGCTCAAGGTTATGCCCATATTTGGTAATGTTCGCGATCGCGCGGCCTATGACCCATCCCTATCGGGTTACTTATTGCGCGGTTAATTCGCGGGGGAGCTACGTGGCTTTCGGGGACCTATTACAAATAATACAAAGAAAATCTTAAAGCTAATAACTATCGCTAAAACATATAAAGAAACCTTACCTATAAATGTAATAATAAAATAGAATGGATTAATCTAAATAATAATACAAAAAAAATCTTAAAGCTGATTACTATATGATAAACTATATCTAAAACTATATGTATCTATATCCAACTAAATGTAAACAATTTTATCAATCGTCCCCCTCCCTCGGCGTCCTCTCGGGCCACCTCGTCCGCCTCTTGCCGCGTACCAGCGGACCCTGGATCGCCCACCTGCCTTGAATCTTGGAGCTATGAACATAATAAAACAGAATAATATTAATAAATAAATAGAAAACAATACATATATATATATTGCGACGACGATTCTTTCTCGCGGCCGACCGTGTTCGTCCGCGATGCCGAATTCGCTCGCAAAGTCCGTTCTGGGAGAACGGGGTTTCGAAGTTCGCACCTACACGCGATTCGCCGGCTCCTGAAGTGGGCGCCAGGCCCCCGAAAGGACCAAAATTTATAATAGAGGAGACCGGAGGATGTCTCGAATCGCGCGGAGAATTATCTCGTACGCAGCCCTTTCCGACTAGCTCGTTGTGGGTCAAGGATTCGTGCAAAGCCCGAACAAGGGAAACCAGAGAGCTCGACCGTCCGATCACGGCGGGATCGGCCGAGCCAACAAAACAAATATCGGTTAATTCGGAGTTCCAAGAAAGTATTGTTATTACTATCGCAAGGGGAATACATCGGACACGGCCAAATCGTCCTGCCGCCTTCGCTACTGCTATCGGTCTTTTACCCACGCGGCCACACAACCGCTCGCCACCGCGTTCAAATATCCTAACCGTCGCCGGCCTCTCGCGCGACCAGCTCACCACGACGCGCTTCCATCGCGGCCGCACGCTCCTAACAATGACTTGACTCGAAACCGGGGAGGTTACTCGCTTGTCTAGCCTAAGGTCCCGTCGTGGTCATTTCCCAGCTCTGGCCTGTACCCGATGAGGCCTCCGAGGGCCGGGGCCCCCCCTCGAAGTCGTCGCTCTACAACTGCGACTTTGTTTCCCCGGTACGTTACCCCCCAGGACTCTACCACGTTTCCACCACGACGCAACCCAATCTAGCCCCTATCCCGAAACGTCCCGATACCCCACAGACGACCGCACACACACCGAAGACCCGCAAAGAGGAAAGAGGTGCCACTTACCGTCACCGCCCGCCTGTTAACCTGCTCTCTGTCGGCCCTTGGCTCTTCATGCACTCCACTCAAAAACGCAAACGTATAATAATACTGCCGAAACGATCCATGGTTCCCGTCACCTCGCACGCCGGAAGCCAAGTGTCGCAGGTTAACGCGCGGTCGGCGACGCGGGCTCGTGCTGCTAATTACGCCGCCTAGAATTGGGAGCGTTGTGCTAATAGTCCCCCGGCGGCCGACAGGTGGTGGGCCATGTCCCAATCGGCATCGATCCTGCTGTCCGGATCCCTGGGTGTCCTCGTCCTGCTCCCTCCAGTAGCTGCTCTGCTTCCCCCCGTTCTCTCAGCTGATAGTCGGCTGCTGTCTGCCGGGATGTCGACCGGGTGATCAGTCCAGCCGACCTCGCCGGACGTTCCTATGGCTCATGAGGAGTAAAACGAGAGGGTTAGTCGCGTACATTTTGCTGTGGTGTGTGCTTGGCCCTTCGGGACGCGAGTTCCCTCCCCGGCCCGACGTGCGAGGTACATCTTGGAACGCGGAGGTTGGCGGTGACGGAGCGAACTCCGGAACGCTTCGTCACAATATATATATATATATATATATATATTGCGACGACGATCCGCGCGCGCCGCCGGCCGTACCTGCCCACGCGGCCGGAATCGTTCGCAAAAGAAGGTCTGATGTTCGCCCCTCGCTGATTCCCCGCGATTCGCCTAACCCGCGATTGGGCGCCAGGTCCCCGAAAGGACCACTATTTATTAATGAAGGTGCGAGCTAGGACGTTGGGCCGAATCGCGGACGGAAACCAGGCTCGTATTATCCGGCACGGCTAACTCCGGTCTAGGTCGTTTGGGTCCAGGCTGAGCCCGAGGGAAAACGCAGTCTGGCTCGGCCGCCGCAGTACGGTGACAACGGCCGAGTACAATATTTTGTCCTGAAAATCACGCATGCAAAGACAACACCGAGAAATACCCGCGAAATAAGCAATTGAAACAGAAAGAACGAGTAAGCGAATTTATTCCAATAGTAGCGGTCACTCGCAATGGTTCACAAGATGGCCGCCGAGGCCAGTCGCCGATTTCCGCTCGGGAATACCGTCTAGCTTGAATTTCGATCCGCGGCCAATCACCGGGCCGCTCGCGCGTCGCGTGTTCCTCGCGGCCAATCACAGGCCCGCTCGCCAATGCACACAGTTAACGCGGCCGCACGCTCTTAACGAAAGACTCGACTTGAACCGGGGAGTTTACACACTTCTTTCGGGCGAGAATTCCGTTGTGGTCTTAATCCAGCTATGGCCTGTACCCGATGAGGCCTCCGGGGGCCGGGGCCCCCCCTCAAAGCCGTCGCTCTACACCTGCGACTTTGTTTCCCCGGTGAATTACCCCCCAGGACTCTAGCACCCGTCGACCACAAAGAATTTCTCTCCCAAGCACTGTACCGAACCGCACCGAGACCCCACAACGATCGCACGCACACCAAAAGAACGCAAGAAGGGAAAAATGCGCCACTTACCGTCTCCGCCCACCTGCTAACCTGCTGTCTGCTCCTGGCTCCCTTTGCACTGCCCGCGGCCGAAACAACGGGATCCGTTCACTAACACGCGGCCGAGAGACTCTCAGACGAGCTATCTCTACACCCCTGCAACCTAATCGCTCAAAAAACGGCTGAAACTTCACGAAACGCTCAAGGTGTCTGCCCACTGTGCACGCCGGAAGTCGAGTGTCGCAGGTTAGCACGCGGTCGGAGACGCGGGCCCATGCCGCTAGTGACGCCGCCTAGACTTGGGGTGGTTGCGCTAGGAAGGTCCCCCGGCGGCCGACAGGTGGTGGGTCCTGTCCTATTTGGGATATCGATCCTGCGGCCCCGATCCCTCGGGTTGTGCCGCCTCTGGTGGCTGCTCTGCGACTCCTCGTGCGCCCAGCTGATCGTCGGCCGTGGTCTATCGGGGTGTCGACCGGATGATCAGTCCGGCCGACACCACCGGGTTTTCCTGAGACTTAAATACAGTGAGAACGAAAAGGGGTTAGTATTATCTTATTCGTCGGTGCGTGTGCTTGGCCCTTCGGAACGCGAGCCCCCCCCCCCGGTCCGGCGTGCGCGGTTTCAGGGGCAAGATTCCGTGGAGGTGGGCGGTGACGGAGCGGGTCGTCAGACGCTACGTCACATCCTTCCCCCCCATTGGGGAGGCCCTGCGGGCCCCTTGCGTTCCCTTGGTAATTCAGGCGGCGTCGCTACCCCTGGGGTCCCCGGTTCCCAACTCCCTTCTGAACACTCCGCCGGTTCGTTCCGAACGGCCAAGTCTTCGATTCGCCACTTATCCCCTGGACTTGCACTATCCATACGCCCTCGTGCCTTCCGCCCCACTCTCCACCGACTCAACACAGTTTAACAATAATCCTGATTTTTATTCACTAGTTTGTACAATTTGGTTTCTAATTATCACCGATACAGTTGGTTTGACTAGTCGGGTTTCGGATGGAGTTTGTCCCCTACCCTGTGCCTCATACACAATAATCGTCACATTCCCGCGCTCACTCATTCAATCGGGCCCTTCACACATTCCATAAATCATTCATACTAATAACAAAAAAGGTACTTGGTTGTACAGTACAAAACAAAAAAAAATTTTTGGTGTAGGTAATAGGCAGGGTGGACCGATCGTGGTCTCCTCCTCCCACGTCGTTGACTAGATGTGGTTTTCCCCGGCTCCTCTCTCCTAAATGTGCCCTGTTGTTCTCCCTGCGCACATTTCCCTTCCCCCTCCTTCGGGGAGGGCGATGGAGCTCCCGGATGTTGATCTTCTAGGTTGTTGTTGGGGCTAGTGCCCCCGCTGGTCTTCCACGGCCCTGGTGGTGATGGCCGCCTCCTCAGCTTCGATCCTCTATTGCTCGGCCGCTTCAGGTCCCGGCCGCCTCCTATTTCGGCCGAGGATGGTCACGGCCGCCTGTCCCCCTTAGAGCCCTGGTGGTCGTGGCTCCCACGGCGGCTTCTCGGTGGCCGCTTACTTCTTCTTTGTCAGGTGGGGGTTCCGGGGTGAGGGACAGCCATGCTCCTCCCAAGAGCGGATCCCCTGCTGCCCGCAATGGTAGCAGTGGTGCCGTCTAGGCTGACGACACCATGCGGCCATATGCCCTCTGCGGCCACAGTTCCAGCACTGCTGGGGTGGGCCGCATACTCTCTCCTCTGCGATGGCCACGGGGGTCATCGTTAGTTCCGTGAGGGTTAACTCCTCACCCCGGATCCCGTATTTCTGGAGGTAGCGGCTTTCGGCCCGCTCCCTCCTGGCCCTTGCGGCCCACTCCTCCGCGGCCCTGTAGCGCGGGAAGGCTGGGTCATCGATTGGCGGCCGTCCCCGCTGAAGTAGGTCCACGTGGATGGCCGGTGGTCGCTCCAGGGCCTCAAAATATTGGCGGTCCCACTCGGCCGCCTCCTCCCAAAGGGCCCTCTCCTGCCTGGCCGACTCTTCCTCGCTGTGGAGGCGGACGAGGTCCGCGATGGCCTCCGGGCCTCCTCCTCCCTCGGCAAACACTTGGACCCATGGGTCCACCGGGGGCTCCTTTTCTATCGGCCCGCTCCACCACGCCATTCCGGTCCGCCGAAACTGCCCTGGTCGAGTCTTGACTGCTACTGTCTTCTATCGGAGTCATGTGGAGAGGGACAAGGAAAACCAACACCAGTGATAATCAGTCTTAAGGAATTCTAACTAGTGATTACATTGATTCAACACAGAAACATTCATGCATTACTCGGTTAGGGGTCTTTTGGCACGAACGGTTTCAAGTCTTTGACGTGCAGTTTCCCTACGCTTTGGCCGTTCAAGTCGGCCAACCTATATACTACTGGTGATATTTTCTCTACGATTTCGAACGGCCCGTGAAACTTTGTAGCCAGTTTGGCCGCTACGTTCTGACCCGCTGACGAAAGTACGTGCTGTCTTTTTAACACCCTGTCTCCTACCTCGAACTGTCGATCGCGTCTGCCCTGATTATAATAGTGTGCTTGCCGCTGGTACGCGGCCTCTAAATTCTCCGTCACCCACGGCCTAAGTTCTTTGATTCGGTCCATTCGCGCGGTCCAACTCTCTCGGTCTACCGGTGGCCATTCTCCATCGGGAGCTCTCGTCTCGCCTGTTCCGGTTCGCGCGCATCTACTCGGGGCCGGATCTCGGCCGAAATTCAATTTCGCAGGCGACGTTTGTAGGATCGAATGGTGGGCGGTATTATACGCGAATCTAAATTGCGGCAAGTAAACATCCCAATCCCGGTGGTCTCGACTCAAGTAGGCTACGATCATTGTTTTTAGAATACGATTTACCCGTTCTACCGGATTGGCTTGCGGGTGATACGGCGGAGTGGTCGCGTGTCGCATTCCGAACGTTCGAGCTAACTCTGCGATTGTCTTGTTCGCGAATTCCGTGCCGTTGTCCGTTAGAATGACCCGCGGTGTTCCCCATCTTGTCAGCACGGTGTCTTCAATTGCTTCGGAGATCTTCTTTCCGTTGGCCTTTCGTAGCGGCGTGACCTCGATCCACTTCGAGAAGAAATCCTGGATCACAAGGATGTATGCAGAGCCGTTCTTGCTGGTTGGAAATGGTCCCATTATGTCGGCCGCTATTACGGCCCATGGTTCGTTGGCGTAGTGCCGTCGCATCAATCCTCTAGCCGGCGCCTGCTCCACCTTGGTCAGCTGGCAGGTTTCGCACTGACGGACGTATCTGGCCACCCTCCTAAACATTCCTGGCCAGTAATACCTGGATAGTAGGCGGTAGTAGGTCTTGGCCGTCCCTAGGTGACCTGCTTGTGGTTCGTCATGGGCTTCGGCGAGTAAATCAGCTTTTTCTCCCTCCTTCGGCACCCATTTCCATTCGTCGGCCTCTTCTTCTAGGATCCCTTGTTCCACCGTGGCTTCGAATTTTCTATATCGGCGGCCGCCTCTCACGGCCCATTCCGGATAGTTTCTGGGGTTGTCGGTCACCATTTGGATCTTCCTCTCGTACCAGGCATCCTCCGGCCCCTCGTCGTTCACGGCTGCGATGGGTGGCTCGTCCTCGTACATTCTAGAGAGGGCATCCGGTACGTGGTGCAACGCGCCCTTGCGATGCACGATGTCGAAGTCGTACTCCAGCAATTCCAGCGCCCATCGGGCCAGTCTTCCCGTCGGGTTCTTCAGATCTCTTATCCACCGAAGGCTGCTATGATCCGTTATTACCGTAAAGTGGTAACCCTCCAGATACGGCCGAAATTTCGTGATGGCCCATATCACCGCCAGACATTCCTGCTCCGTCGTACTATATTTTCGTTCCGCGTTGGACAACGATCGGCTCGCGAAAGCGACCACTCTTTCAACTCCTTCCGGTTCCTGCGTTAATACCGCCCCTATTCCTACGGTACTCGCGTCGGTTTGCAGCACGAACGGCAATTCGAAATCCGGGTAGGTTAAGGTTGGCGCTGTCGCCACTAAATCTCGCAAGTTCTCGAATGCGGCCTGTTGTGGCTCGCCCCACGACCATTTCCGGTCCTTACGCAGTAATTCCGTCAGCGGCTCCGCGATCGTCGCATAAGCAGGGATAAAACGGCGGTACCACGACGTCATACCAAGAAATCGGCGGAGTTGCTTTATCGTCCGCGGAGCCGGATCAAGAGACGCGGCCGCGTCTCGCGCCAAGTATAAGCCCAGCGCACCGCACGCGAGCGGCCAAGTATCTTTTACCCGAGTCCTTAAAATGGACCATGGTTTTTCTCCTATACCCAAATTTAGCACTCGAATATCTTTGCAGCAAAGCATTCATCGGCAAATCCAAGCACACGGATCGAAAGATTAATTTTTTCTGAGTCGATTGCGAGTAAAAATATGCCGATTAATACTATGATTGCAAAGATATTAATTTTAGAAAATAATTTTTCGGGTGAAATATTTGTGGATGAGTTTAAGATGGCTCTGCGTGTCAGCGTATTTTTCCCGACGTCGCCAGTAGAGGCACTGCTGTGCCGCCCGACTGTACATACTCATGCATACCCGTCAATACATGCATACACACACACATGCAGTGTTTGACGTTTCTGAACTTTGCGCGGTAATCCTCCACGTGGTCGCAGCATGCAGAAGAAATTGACGTGTATTGGTGAGAAGATTTATGTATGTGTATTCGGTGATGAAACAGTGGGTGTTGAATATTATAAATAATGGATGTGCGTTATGTGTAATTGGCGTTGGTGATAGATTGAATGAGTGACGCATGGTGAGGCGATTTGTGTATGTGTATTTGGTGATGAAATAGTGGAAGTTGAATATTATAAAGAATGGATGTGCGTTATGTGTAATTTGTGTTGGTGATACGTTGAGTGAGTAACACATTTTAGATGCGAAGAAAGAGTTGATAATTGGTGAAGTTGATTGAAAGATTGGCAAATGAAAATGATAAAACAGTGCGTATTGAACATTCTAATAAATACACTAGGCACAAAAATTAAAGGATATTGAAATGAACCCCAGATTTGTAGGTGATTTTCAAAGAGCTGTAACTTTGAGAGAAATGGCCGTAGAGAGATTTCAAATAAGGCAAAATGAAGCTTGAAGTTTCTACTTTTTGAAACTGGGGTTGAAATTTTTCTGGCGTTGGTGGTTCTTGAGTAATCATCGAGAAACCAATGACAACAAGATTTTGAAAATTTTTGCTCAACTTTGTGGCGCCGCATGGATCGCAACAAATTTTTTTTCCTATCCTTATTGTAATAGTGTTTTAGATAATTTAATTACCTTCAATTTGAGTATAAATATCGCTATGTTTCGGAAATGCGTTGTTGAGTAATCGCTGGTCAAAGCAAAAAGGTCCATTTCGACTTTGACAATGAATTACTCGGGAACTAAAGCAGGGTTTTGAAAACTGCAAAACATTCTCTATGACATGCAATTAGTGGCTGTTGATAAAGAATTTTTTTTCGAAGTGATAATGTTGATTGAAAAAGAGTTGAAAATTAGAGAATTTAAGGATATTTAGAAAAGGTCGTATAACTTTGGATATAACGCATAAACGGTGGATATCGTCGGTAATTTTTTAACCTCGAAGTGTCCCCAAAAAGCCCTCAAAGTTACAGAGCTCGGCGATTTTTTTTTCTTAGTGTCCCGAAGGTTTAAATTTATCGTTTTGGTCCAAAATCATCGTAACAAGCAATTTTTCGGTTTTTATTCATTTTTTCAACTTCAAAATGCTGTTTCTTACCAATAATGCCTGATTTTTCTTTTGAAAGACATCAATTACCAAGAAAAAATGGAAAAAAATTATTCAGAAAAAAATTTTTTTTTCGAAAAAAACTTGAAGGGGCGGGGGGGGTCTCTTTAAGACAGATGAGACCTGGTGATTCGTCAGTTCCACCATATTTAACGACTTCAATTCACTTTCTGAATAAGCAATAACAAAGAGTTCTTAAACTATCCCAAAATTTTGATTCCTCTGCCACATGATGCCAAGACGACACCTATGCACTACTGATGTGGCTCGCATCATTACCCTACTTCAAGAGGGCCGTACTCAAGTCGAAGTTTCTGCTCGAATGGGGGTAAGCCAGTCGGTCATTAGTCGGGCTTATGCGCGATTCAATGAGACTCAAACTCACGATCGACGACCAGGTCAAGGTGGACGACGAGTCACTAGCGAGCGTGATGACCGAGCGATCATTCGACATTCTCGTCGAGAACCTACGGTGCATGCACGTACCATCGCTGGTCAATTTCTCAATCGTCGACAACTTCCTGCCCGACGACACATCTCTGCCCAAACGGTCCGAAATCGCTTACATGAGCATGCACTTCGTGCTCGTCGCCCAAATCGCGTACCTATGCTCACAGCTAGACACCGTCGAGCCCGTCTAAACTATGCGAATCAGCATCGTCATTGGGGTCTCAGACAGTGGAGGACTGTATTGTTCTCTGACGAATCCCGATTTTCACTTTATGGCAACGATGGACGATCTCTCGTTTGGCGGCGCCGCGGCGAAAGGGATGGTAACAACTTTGTGAGACCAGTTCCCCCGTTTAGGGGCGGTTCAGTCATGGTGTGGGCGGGCATTTCTTACAACACACGAACTCGACTAGTGATTGTTAATGGAACGATGACTGCCGAAAGGTACATTCGCGAAATCCTCGAACCACACGTTCTTCCTGCGCGTAGACATATGGGGAATCGATTCATCCTCATGCATGACAATGCTCGCCCTCACGTCGCGATACGCACCAGAAATTTTCTGGCCAATAACAACGTGGTAACGCTCAGTCACCCGCCAATGAGTCCCGATTTAAACCCAATCGAACATGTTTGGGACATGCTTGATCGTCGATTGCGGAGATACCATCCGCAATTGTACAATTTGCGTCAGCTGACTCAAGCACTGATCCAATGTTGGCGCGGAATAAGCCAGCGGGACATTCGGCGGTGCATCAACATGTCAGAACGCTTGCAAGCGGTGATTCAAAACAGAGGCGGCAATACGAGGTATTGAAGTAAGGTCAGCACACACATACACACCCGCGCATTCTCTCTTTGGAGGATGAGTTTGGAGTCGTGAAATATGGTGGAACTGACGAATCACCAGGTCTCATCTGTCTTAAAGAGACCCCCCCCGCCCCTTCAAGTTTTTTTCGAAAAAAAAATTTTTTTCTGAATAATTTTTTTCCATTTTTTCTTGGTAATTGAGGTCTTTCAAAAGAAAAATGAGGCATTATTGGTAAGAAACAGCATTTTGAAGTTGAAAAAATGAATAAAAACCGAAAAATTGCTTGTTACGATGATTTTGGACCAAAACGATAAATTTAAACCTTCGGGACACTAAGAAAAAAAAATCGCCGAGCTCTGTAACTTTGAGGGCTTTTTGGGGACACTTCGAGGTTAAAAAATTACCGACGATATCCACCGTTTATGCGTTATATCCAAAGTTATACGACCTTTTCTAAATATCCTTAAATTCTCTAATTTTCAACTCTTTTTCAATCAACATTATCACTTCGAAAAAAAATTCTTTATCAACAGCCACTAATTGCATGTCATAGAGAATGTTTTGCAGTTTTCAAAACCCTGCTTTAAGTTTCTGTACGATCTTTAGTTCCCGAGTAATTCATTGTCAAAGTCGAAATGGACCTTTTTGCTTTGACCAGCGATTACTCAACAACGCATTTCCGAAACATAGCGATATTTATACTCAAATTGAAGGTAATTAAATTATCTAAAACACTATTACAATAAGGATAGGAAAAAAAATTTGTTGCGATCCATGCGGCGCCGCAAAGTTGAGCAAAAATTTTCAAAATCTTGTTGTCATTGGTTTCTCGATGATTACTCAAGAACCACCAACGCCAGAAAAATTTCAACCCCAGTTTCAAAAAGTAGAAACTTCAAGCTTCATTTTGCCTTATTTGAAATCTCTCTACGGCCATTTCTCTCAAAGTTACAGCTCTTTGAAAATCACCTACAAATCTGGGGTTCATTTCAATATCCTTTAATTTTTGTGCCTAGTGTATTATACCCAGGTTATGGTTTATTACCGTTCAGTTAATAAACCATTATTACCGCACCTTCAAATCCCTAAGAAAGAGAATAAAATGGCCAACGCACGCTGCAGCGGCAAATCAAGAGACAAGGTCTTGTCTCGGGCCAAGTAGAAAGAGACCTTGTATCTATTCCGGAGACAGAAGTTACTCTTGTCTTTGCAATGTTAAAACTCCATAAACAAATTAATTTTTCAAATTTTTATAAACAATTTCTGAAAGTCCATGCCCAGGTGACAAATTTGCATTGTTTAATATCAGTTAATACGCGTTAGTATATGAAAGGAAATGTTTAAAACCGACTCGCCCGATTGAGTTGCGTGTTCGGTCATTCCAGTGAAATAAAGTGAAATGTGAAGAGTCGACTCGCCCGACTGAGTTGCGTGTTCGAACATTTTCACCGGTTAATTTCCTTTATTGTACGCGAGAGAACCACCAGGTGAGCGATAGGTAAGTGTCAATAGAATTCTTATCAAACGCCACCTAAGTACGACTCGTCTTTGTTTTCCTTTGGAAAGCATCGAAGACGAGTCGTCACTTACATGCCAACCACAGAGCTGAGCACACGGAACAATCCGAGAGTAATCCTCGTGTTTGTATTCCTCCAGCCTGGTTAATACTCGCTTCGCGAGATTTGCATGCATTCAATTCCTTCACGGACTACCTTCGTGCTCGCATCAAAGAATAAATTCTTGAGTAAAAGAGATTAATCGCACTGCTGGTTATCGTGATCGAGCGATAATCAGCTTCGCTATTGTCTCGCGGTCACGAGCGGAACGGATTACCGTCCCGCGCGTCGCTGAACGCAGGCTCCCCGATTCACTGCCGAATTTCCAAATTCAGTAGTAAAGAGAATTTCGCGATTCGGAGAAAATTAATTTCCCATCAAGAAATCGCACACACATAGGAGCTTTACGACCTCCTGTGTGTTGAAGAAATTCTGTCTCGGATAAGGAAAAGAAATTGAAATATTGGTTTTGCCTATTTCACGATTTAATCAAATCGAATTATTACAGTCCACATATCGAATCTTAGAGAGCAATTGCGAGTGCCTCGTGTTCGCTATTGCCTCGCTTGAACGATCGAACGATTTACTAATAATATTGTGATCTTTTGTTTCCAGGTTGCTGGAAAATAGGACACGCCGCTGCTCGCCGCGGATTTCCTCGTCGAGCAAACTAAGACTGCCAACCTATATAGATTGCGTATCTTTAAAATAAAAATTTATATTGTGTGCGATTGAAATTGCGTCTCTCCAAAAATTACTCTCCTACACTTCCGCTTCCCAAGCGAACCCTCGAACCGAGTTGCATTGCGTGCGCGACCGCCGCAATCTAGCAACTATAAAACAAGGTCCTTCGAGCCGGATCCGCTGCGGATTTGAATTTAAGTAACTCCTTCGTTAGCGAAGAGAGTCAACTAAGGGAGTCACGAGACATAGCAGCACACAATGCCAGGAGGGAAAGACGATCCCCCTAGCCTCTCTACCTCCTTTGAGGATAGCGAAGAGGAACAGCAATTTCGGGCGATGCTGGAGGAACAAGCCCTGGATAGCCAGGAAATCCTCCGCCTAATCCCGAATCTCAAAAAGAAAGGGAGGGCGAAATTTACCCTCGCCCTCCTCCGCGAGAAGGAAGCCAGGCTGGTAGAGGCCTGGAATACCTTCAAATCGCGGCATGTGCGCCTTCTGGTTATGTGCCCAAAAGGCAAGAAGAGCACCATTCCCTACTTCGCAAATCCCTTGTTTGAAAAAATAAGGGATGAAGTAACGGATGGCCGCGAGTATCTCGCGGAGGAGCTGGACCGTTTGACAGCCGACAGAGCTGAAGCGTCCACCTCCAAAGCCTCTTCGGAGCCACCGCAGGACGTTAAAACTCAACGCCCTCGCGTTAAATTGCCGGAGCTCACGCTCCCAAAATTCGCTGGCGATGTGAGACAATGGACTCACTTCGCTCAGCTATTCAAAGCCGCCGTGACAAGAAATGAAGCGTTGTCGAACGCGCAACGACTTCATTGAATGCTTGTTTACAAGGCGACGCGCTCCTTGCCATCTCTACGCTAAGCATAGAGGATGGAAATTTCGAGATTGCATGGAACCTTCTCGAAGGGCGCTATGATAATCCTCGGATTACCATAAAAGCGCACTTTCAACGACTTTGCGCGTTGAAAAAAGTGCGCAAGGATGACGCTGAGAGTCTGATGGGACTGCTCAGCGAAGTTGAGAACTGCCTCGCAGCTCTCAATCAGCGCGCCGCCCCACAAAAATTGTGGGAGTGGATGATCGCGTATCTGGTGACCGATGCGTTCACCGGCGATCTCGCGAGCGACTGGGAGAATTCAGTGGAAGATTCCACCGAATTCCCCGATTTCAAAAACGTACTTGCGTTCTTGAAAAGAAAGATGCACGCTGCGTTGAGTTTGGCGCCCACGAAAGCGTGTCAAACCACGCACAAACCAAAACAACGTGAGAACTGTCATACGACAGCTCACGAAAATCAAAATGAAATAAGAAGCGTCTGTGCGTACTGTCAAGTACAGCACAGACTTGCAGATTGCCCCGCTTTCCGTCGGTTAACCGCGGAAAAGCGGATGGAATCATTACGAGGTAATCCCGTATGTTTCCGTTGCCTCCGTGCAGGGCATACCCTCACGGAGTGCACACAATCTAAGGGATGTGAGAAGTGCAATGGGAAGCATCATACCCTGTTGCATCTCGCCAATCCCGTTGCAAGGCCCGCGTATCGCGGAAGACCTGCAACCAAAACCGCGAACGCGACGCAAAATAAAAGCGCGCGTCCGCAGGCTGGACAAGCGCCAGCAACAAAACAGGAGCAGCCGAAGAAGGATAATCCTCCTTCGGCCTCGCAAGCGCTGTGCAGCACGAGCAGCGAAACGATCGAGCAAGAAATCACGCTCGCAACCGCGCTCGTTCGCTTGCACGGTCCATATGGTGCTACGCGTATTGCGCGAGCACTCATTGATCCAGGATCGCAAAGATCCTTTGTTGTCACCGTCGTAGTCGACAATCTACGACTACGCAAGGAAAAAGCCCCCGCTTCCATCGGTGACTTCGGTGCAACCAAGACCCAAGAGGTCAAACACAAAACAAATGTAGGATTTAGTGCAGCGAGCGACTTGTCGCCGCTGTACGAAGCTAGTGCGTACGTCGTTCCGCGTATCACCAGCTATCGTCCGCCCACACGTCTTGCATGTATCATGCAAGGTTACGCCGATCTAGCGTTAGCAGATCCGAATCCCTCCGATAACGCACGAATCGAAGTGCTTATCGGAGCCGACCTCATGCCACGTACGCTTCTCGCAGAGATGCGTATCATGGGAGATAATCTCCCTGTGGCAACAAAAACAGTCTTCGGTTGGGTCTTGTTTGGTCCAACCGGCGAGACTGCGCGACCGAGGGAGCCAGTGCAAACTTTGCATTGCACCACCCTCGAGTCTATTGATGCAACACTCCGCAGGTTCTGGGAAACCGAAGAGGTCCCACAACAAAATGCATTAACTGCGGACGAACAGGCTTGCGAAGCACACTTCGCAAGCACTGTAGAACGAACTCCCGAAGGAAGATTCGTAGTGCGAATTCCTTTTAAACACCCACGACCTGCAGAAGCATTAGGGCCTTCCTTAAAAAGCGCCATTTCTGCCTTGGGTCGTGTGTGGACCAAATTGAAAGGAACCGAGAATTTATTCGCCGAGTATTCTGCGTTTCTCGCAGAATACGAAGCGTTAAATCATATGGCTAAGCTCGAGCGTGTTGATAAACACCGCGTGTTTATACCGCATCGAGCCGTCGTCCGCGAAGACAGCGCGACGACCAAGGTCCGAGTGGTCTTTAATGCTTCCAGCAAGACTACAGGCGGACAGTCATTAAACAGCATCCAGTACGTTGGACCGCGGTTGCAAAAAGATATTACATCTCTCCTTGTAAATTGGAGAATGCATCGTTATGTACTGGTTGCTGACATCGAGAAAATGTTCAGGCAGATTCTCGTAAATCCAGAGGATCGCATATACCAGAACATCGTCTGGCGCGATCCCCACTCCGAACAGCTGCTTGCATACGAACTGAATACAGTTACGTATGGTACAGCGAGTGCTCCGTATCTGTCGATGCGTACACTCTTGGAATTAGCGACGCGTGAAGCGGAACGCTATCCACTCGGCGCTGAGATCATGCGATCCAGCGTCTATGTTGACGATGTGTTTATGGGCGCTGATACTATAACACATTTAAGGGGAATCCGCATGCAAGTTTGCAAGATGCTTGCTGCAGGCGGCTTTAACCTGCGGAAATGGGCCGGCAATAACTCGGAATTATTGTCGGATATCCCCGCAGGTGACCACTCCCTCGCCGTCGACTTAAAATTGTTTAATGAATCGGAGCTTAAAGTGCTTGGTCTGCGGTGGCTTCCTGCTACTGACCAATTTCACTTTAATTTGCAGCGGTATAAACCACTGTCAATACCTCCGACAAAACGAATGCTATTTTCCGAAATAGCAAAATTATTCGATCCACTTGGCTGGTTATCGCCAGTGGTGATTCGCGCCAAGGTATTACTTCAGTCATTATGGTTGGAGAAACTTGGATGGGACGAACAAGTCTCACAAGGGGAGGACCAGACTTGTGGGTCACCGATTTTTATGAAATTTGGTGTGGAGCTTCATTTAGTCAAGATATGAACATGTGTGTTGTAAGAGGGCGCAACATTTTGTTGTTGTCGAGATATTCAAGGTCAAAAAATTAAAGTTTTTCGATTGAACTGAAATTTGGTAGCCGTATACAGGGTCGAAGAATAAACAACACGTATTTCTTATTTTTGCAATTAAACATTGTTTGCAAAAATACTCTACATAGAAATTCAAGTGTTGTTAGTCTCTTTTCAACAAAGCCGTGTAGCTAGGTTGGTAGGGTACCGGGTTAATGATCCCATGGACCCGAGTTCGATACCAGGTGGTGCATTTTACGTAAATACATTTTTTTCTTTTTTCTGCTTTCTTTTGCCTTTTTCAGCATGTACCAGGAAGAAAACGCATTTAGTGCATATCAAAATATGAAAATATATATAAGATTATCATATTGGGCGGAACAGGAAGAAAAGACTATCAAAGTAATACCGTGTTTGTGTATTATTATTATTATTATTATTATTATTATTATTATTCAAATATACGATACATTGTTTGGAGTGAAATGTGTCATATAAACATGTAAAACATAACCCAGTTCTACACCAAGCACATTTTATAAACGATTGTTTATGTTCCAAATGTTTATATGACGCATTTCACCCCAAACAATGTAACGTATATTTGAATAATAATAATAATAATAAATAAACACGGTATTACTTTGATAGTCTTTTCTTCCTGTTCCGCCCAATAGGATAATCTTCTATATATTTTTATATTTTGATATGCACTAAATGTGTTTTCTTCCTGGTACATGCTGAAAATGGCAAAAGAAAGCAGAAAAAAGAAAAAAATGAATGTACGTAAAATGCAACTTCCTGGAATCGAACTCGGGTCCATACTATCATTAGGCCAGTGCCTTACCAACCTAGCCACGCCGCTTTGTTGAAAAGAGACTAACAACTATTGAATTTCTATGTAGAGTATTTTTGCAAACAATGTTTAATTGCAAAAATAAGAAATACGTGTTGTTTATTCTTCGACCCTGTATACGCCTACCAAATTTCAGTGCAATCGAAAAACTTTAATTTTTTGACCTTGAATATCTCGACAACAACAAAATGTTGCGCCTTCTTACAACACACATGTTCATATCTTGACTAAACGAAACTTCACACCAAATTTCATCAAAATCGGTGACCCACAAGTCTGGTCCTCCCCTTGTCAGCGAACACCCACAGCACTTGGAATGAGTTCTGTGGGGACTGGTCAAAACTGACCTCATTGAAAATCCCTCGATGGTTGAATTACGGCAATGAGACCGATACCATCGAGCTACATGGATTTTGCGACGCTTCGGTAGTCGCGTACAGCGCGGCTGTTTACCTCCGCGTGCGGACCAAAACAAACGAAGTCTTCGCTTCGCTTGTGATGGCCAAAACAAAAGTAGCCCCGATTAAGACGTTGAGCGTACCAGTTTTGGAATTAAACGGTGCTGTCTTATTATCGGAGCTCATGCTACATATACAAACGTCGCTGACAGTTTCAGTGGATCGTATTGTATGTTGGTCGGATTCGACCATAACATTGGCATGGATACGGAAACATCCATCTACATGGAAGATTATAATCGCTAATCGAGTTTCTAAAATCCAAACAGCGTTGCCAAATGCCGAGTGGAGACATGTGCCCACTCGTTTTAATCCAGCGGATCTTAATTCGCGCGGAGTCGAGGCAGATACATTGCTCTCCTCCCCGCTATGGATGCAAGGTCCATCCTGGTTGATTCAACCAGAGGACCATTGGCCAGTCAATAAAACTGACCTCAACACGGAAGAAGGGAAGCGTGCGGTCACTACCCACGTGGCAACCCAATCTTCAAGTTGGAATTTATTGCATAAATTCTCCAAGTGGAGCAAATTAATACGCGTTGTCGCGTATTGCATCCGCTTTTATAAAAAATTGAAAGGGCAAGCCAATGACCAGTTTGACCGGTGGCTTGACCCTTCCGAGCTGCAAGATGCAATTGAGCGTATCGCTCGTCATCTGCAGCGAACCCATTTCGCAAAAGAATATAATTGTTTGAAAAAACAATTGCCAATTCCAGCGAAATCGATGCTACGCTCGCTCGACGTATTTCTCGATGAGAATGACGTCATGCGAGTTGGTGGGAGACTCCGTCACTCGCGCTTGCCGCCAGCGACCAAATTTCCCATCGTAATGCCCAAGCATTATGTAGCTAATTTAATTATACGCCAATGCCATCGCAATACATTGCATGGCGGAATCCAATTAACAATGCATGCAGTAAGACAGCGGTATTGGATTCTTGGCTGTCGCAGTACTACCCGATGGATAATTCACCAATGCGTGGTGTGTACGCGATGGAGAGCGGAAACCGCCTCCCAAAAAATGCATGATCTGTTGCCAGACAGATGTCGTCCTGCAAGGCCGTTTAATACGACCGTAGTGGACTACGCCGGACCTTACAAAGTCCGCGATTCCGCAGGACGAGGGAAAATATCCCATAAAGCCTACATTGCAGTTTTTGTATGTATGGTTACAAGAGCGGTGCATATCGAGCTCGTTCACGAGTACACAACGAATGCATTTTTAGCCGCTCTCGATCGCTTTGTAGCACGACGAGGAATTCCTAGCTTGATGAGAAGCGACAATGGAACAAACTTCGTCGGAGCTGATCGAGAATTAGCTCGTGAATTTGCACGAAGCTTCAACTCGAATGAAATGCGAGAAAAATGCAACGCACTGGAGATTAAATGGAAATTTAATCCACCCAGTGCACCCCACTTCGGTGGATTGCAAGAGGCCGGCGTGAAGTCAGTAAAGCATCATCTAAAAAGAATTTTAGGTGAATTCACGCCGACCACCGAAGAAATGCAAACATTGCTTTGCAAAATCGAGGCGAGTTTGAACTCACGCCCGATTGCGCCGTTGAGCGAAGATCCAGAGGAGTTCAACGCGTTGACCCCTGGTCATTTCCTCATTGGAAGTGCGCTCAACGCAATCCCTATGCAATCTGTAGTTGAAGAGCCTACATCTAGATTAAATCGATGGAAGGTCCTGCAGAAAATGCATGAGCAATTTTGGAGACAATGGTCGAGAGAATACCTCGTGAGTCTCCAAAATCGTTACAAGTGGCAAACCACGCGTGAACAATTACGCGTTGGTGATGTTGTCGTACTCGACAACCCGCTTCTTCCCCCCAATCATTGGGAGATGGGAAGAATCGAGAAGGTTCTGCCCGGTAAGGATGGCCTTATCCGGGTTGTACAAGTTCGCACAGGTAAAGCCACATACACAAGGCCGATAACACGCATGTGTAAGTTACCTGTGGATGAGCCAGAACCATCCAAATAGATCGGCTGCTCGCGCGAAAGCGAGACAGCACGCACGATCAGCCAAGCGGAACTCTCGCTCAAAACAGAGCGCAGAGTTTGAATTTGAACCCCGCTTGGCCCCCCTTGGCGGTAACCATAAGGTAATCGGGAAGACTTGCCTCTCCCTACCTCAACGCCAAGGGATTAACGAAAACAATAGGAAGAATCTCGAATTCGAGGCTTCCTAACAGCACGCACTGATTTTCAAATCAGTTCTATTCGTGCTATCATTCAGCAACATGGAAAATTTCCACGCGAAATTCAATGCGTGTTTGCGCTTGGCCGGAGACCCGGAAGTCCCTCCACAGGACCCGGAAAACCCAGCACCACCAACCGCTGACCCCCCGGTCCAGCAACCAGCCGCACCCGTGGTCGAGCAGGACTCGCCGTCTCAACCTGCAGTGCCCCCGACCACGACGGCTCCAACTGCACCGGAGATGCAGGAGCGGCACCAGGAATACGTACTCAATGGCACGCGACTCCTGGTTCCGGAATACGTGCCGACGGCACGAAGGCGTTACCGGTGCCCAGTTGAGGGGGGCAGTTACCTCCTGAAGTGGGACAGGGAAGGACGGCTAGTGGCCTTGGCCTACAGGCCAACTCCACCACCGCAGCCGCAACCGCCGCAATCGCAGCAGCCGCCAGTGCAGCAGCCACCCCCGCCGCAGCCACCGGCGCCACGCCGACGACGAGGAGGGCCGCCGCCGAGTGAGCGACCACCCCTGCCCCGACGACCTACGCACCTGGGACGTCAATCAGCTGCAAACGTCTACATAGAGACGTTGACGGCCCTGGGCGTCATCAGCCGACAGACCAGGGAGCGACTCGCCGAAATCGGCGAAGGAGGACCCATGCGGCCAACCCGCCGTCACCTCCGCCGTCCGCATCCATAAGAAGTAAGTTACCATCATTTCAAATTTTATTTGGTGTTGGTACTACATTTGGTTCTCTCGCGGTTCGTTACTAGCTCGTACCCCTCTTGCGTTGCGCGAGCCGCGCAAGGGGGGCGGGGTGTTTAATATCAGTTAATACGCGTTAGTATATGAAAGGAAATGTTTAAAACCGACTCGCCCGATTGAGTTGCGTGTTCGGTCATTCCAGTGAAATAAAGTGAAATGTGAAGAGTCGACTCGCCCGACTGAGTTGCGTGTTCGAACATTTTCACCGGTTAATTTCCTTTATTGTACGCGAGAGAACCACCAGGTGAGCGATAGGTAAGTGTCAATAGAATTCTTATCAAACGCCACCTAAGTACGACTCGTCTTTGTTTTCCTTTGGAAAGCATCGAAGACGAGTCGTCACTTACATGCCAACCACAGAGCTGAGCACACGGAACAATCCGAGAGTAATCCTCGTGTTTGTATTCCTCCAGCCTGGTTAATACTCGCTTCGCGAGATTTGCATGCATTCAATTCCTTCACGGACTACCTTCGTGCTCGCATCAAAGAATAAATTCTTGAGTAAAAGAGATTAATCGCACTGCTGGTTATCGTGATCGAGCGATAATCAGCTTCGCTATTGTCTCGCGGTCACGAGCGGAACGGATTACCGTCCCGCGCGTCGCTGAACGCAGGCTCCCCGATTCACTGCCGAATTTCCAAATTCAGTAGTAAAGAGAATTTCGCGATTCGGAGAAAATTAATTTCCCATCAAGAAATCGCACACACATAGGAGCTTTACGACCTCCTGTGTGTTGAAGAAATTCTGTCTCGGATAAGGAAAAGAAATTGAAATATTGGTTTTGCCTATTTCACGATTTAATCAAATCGAATTATTACAGTCCACATATCGAATCTTAGAGAGCAATTGCGAGTGCCTCGTGTTCGCTATTGCCTCGCTTGAACGATCGAACGATTTACTAATAATATTGTGATCTTTTGTTTCCAGGTTGCTGGAAAATAGGACACGCCGCTGCTCGCCGCGGATTTCCTCGTCGAGCAAACTAAGACTGCCAACCTATATAGATTGCGTATCTTTAAAATAAAAATTTATATTGTGTGCGATTGAAATTGCGTCTCTCCAAAAATTACTCTCCTACACTTCCGCTTCCCAAGCGAACCCTCGAACCGAGTTGCATTGCGTGCGCGACCGCCGCAATCTAGCAACTATAAAACAGCATAATTGTTATAAACAATCTGTTTATCCATCGTGGAGATAATAGACCTTAAATATAGCTAAAATTTTAAGAAACGTCGTCTTCGTCTCCGTCTCCGTCACCGTCTCCTCCGTTTCCTGTGTCACGCTCGCCACGTGTTCGCGAGACTTTCTCTTGTCCACTGCCCCTCGTCCATTTTTCACCCTTTCCACCCCCTTCAGTCATCCTCCTCCTCTTCACCCCTCTCCTCCCTGTCACCCCCCTCCTCCTCCACCCCCGCCTCCAGCTCCAGTTTCACTTCCACCGCCACCTCCGCCTTCACCTCCACCGCTACTCCACCTCCATCTCCACCTCCACTTCCTCTTCTTCCACCCTTCCTCTATTATCACCTCCACCATCACCACTTTTTTCCTCCTCCTGTTCGGCTTTCTTCGTCCCATTCTCCACCTCCACCTCCTTCTCCACTTCCATCCTTCACAATCTCCTCCACCTCCACCTCCACCTCATCCACCTCCACCTCATCCGCCTCCACCTCATCCGCCTCCACCTCATCCACCTCCACCTCATCCACCCCCACCTCATCCACCTCCACCTCATCCACCTCCACCTCATCCACCTCCACCTCATCCACCTCCACCTCATCCACCTCCACCTCATCCACCACCTCCACCTCCACCTCCACCACTTCGTCTTCTTCTGCTCGGCCTCCTCCACCTGCTGCCTGGTTTTCACCTTCTCTTCTACTTCCGCCCTCCACTACCTATTTTTTCCACCACCACGTCCACCCTCACCGTGACCTGTATCTCCTGATTTTGTATTTCACTTATTTACCGAAAGACATTGATAATAATTTGTTAATTCACATAAGTTTGAAGTTAATATACTGCATATTATTAAGAGATGTTATTTTATTGCGGGCCAATTCCGAAAGGACAGAACTAATGTTAAGCTATTAATCTGCTGCACAAGATTACTCACAAATTGTAACCTATTACCTACTATCACTGGAGTCCTGATATTTATGCAAATATGAATTTTATTATTGATATAAAATTGTAAGGAGTTGTTTTTAAATCGCGTTATCCATCTTCCTGAAGTATATACATTGCAAAAAACATTTCAAATTTTGTTTTCAATAATCATTTGTAATTTGCAGATACTTGTAGCATTGAATTCTGGCCATTTTGCATAAAAATCCGGAATCTAACTATCACATATGTATAGTACTGGTTCCTAACTATTTATGCTCTTGTTCTCTCTTCGTAATTATAATCTTAGTTCTACTTCTAACAATGGACATTACGCAATCCACACACGCCGATTTTAATGAAACTTTGGTCACAGGTAGTTCTCGAAAAAATATTTGTCACGTATTTTTTTTAGCTGCCGACATTCACTTTGAAAGGGTGAAATCAGCAATTAAAGTTGCGGATGAAAAGTAACAAATGTGGAATATCCTGCAAACAACGGAAATATTGATAGCGATACAAGCGAAATTTTGTTAAAAAATAGTTTTTTCAAAATTTTGCAAAATCTGTAAACTTGTTTAAAAAATTATTAACGAACATCGACTAGGTGCTAAAAGACACACAAGTTTCATATAAGAGGTTTTTCTATACAGTCGATAGTTTGCAAGATATTCCACATTTGTCACTTTTCATCCCCAACTTTCAACTAATTGTTCATTTCACCCTGTTTTATAAACGTTAATCTCCGCAGGACTCGAGCCTCTGCGGGAAACGGCCGGTAGAATAGGATAGGCGGATTGGTAGGGTTAATAAAATAGTCTTGACAGGGAATTCCCCGAAACGAAATAATTATTTGGCTTCACAAATAATTCCGACACCTTATATAAATGCGAGAGAAAGAAGTGGTAAATAGAGTCGGCGGTTGCTCCAAAGAACCTGGCTCGCCGCGGATTATCGGCGGTCTCGGTACCTGAAACAAAAAGTGGAGCGGTTTTTATAGCTAGAGTTTGTCGCGCGTCGAGTTCGCTCGACGACGGGACGTAAACACTCTCGCTCGCACTCGTCTATCACGTATCCGCACTGGTAATATTCACGTTATCTTCTTTCTTCTTGTGTGGTTGAATTGCTGACTCCTTATGCACCGAATTTATGCAGCTCCAAGAGGATTCTCTCCTGCTTCGAGCTGTGCGGTGCGTTCGGTAGTGGCTGCAGTAGTTTCTTAGATTCGGTCGAAATTATTTCGATTTCCGAATCTAAGCCAGTTCGCCGCGATGTCAACAAACGTTAATCCGCTCGTGACAACAATGCTCGGCGACGAATTTCGAGCTCACAACAGCCTCAGGTCGTTACTTCGACCACGGAATCAGCTGTTTTCTAACAGATCGAAATTCGTACCTGAATACTGCAATTGTGGACTGTATTTTCGTTGGTGGAGTACCCTTGTATGCACTCTTGGTATCTCCTCCCGAGGCTGTGGTCTGATCCGATCTGTCCCTTAAGTATCTCCGTCGCTTCTGGCCTGGACTGCAAAGGTGTAGCCTTTGCAGGGTAACTTCTCCTGTTAGAAACGCCGTGGATTCCTCCTGCTCGCGCACGGGTCGAACTGCTAAACCAGCAATGCGTTCGGTGGCCCGCGATTTTCGGCTGGTCGTTTCTTGCGGGTCGAAGCTTCAGCTCGCGCACGGGTCGAGCGTTTATAGTTGAGACTTGCTCGATGGTCCGTGATTTTCGGCTCCTGCCAAGAAGTGAGGCTTATGCCTACGCGGAAGGCTGCGTATTTCTTCTGCGTTGCGAAGTTGGCTTATTGCACTCTTCTGCACGACGACGGTGGAACAATCGGTCTTCTTTCCTGCAGGTCCTCGAAAATGAATCGTCTCAGTCTTCTTCTATTTGCTTCTAGACGTCTTGCTACTTCAAGAGCCAGAAATCAAGTGGTCGGTTCTCGGAGCCCTTGCACCTTCGAAACCGCGGAATTTCGGGGGAAATATCCCCACTCTTCTTCCCCTCGGACAATGACTTTGCTCGCGAATCCTTTATCTTGAAGTTCCCGAATCTTCTATCCGGGGTTACCGCGTTCATCGCCCGAGGCCAAACGTTGACCCCTCGCGAACGTTCGGAAGTCACCGAGCGCGCGCGAGTTTGTGCCTCGTGTTTAGCTCTTTTTTCCGCGAGTTTGCCTTCGGTTTTTTCCCTATCGCGGCTACAAAGGTTTGAACCTCTGTTCTCGCGATCTAACCGACTAAATTACCGACGATCTAACTGGAATTTAACAACGCGCGATTAATTTGACGGATTTTCTATCGCGGCTACGAATTTCTTTCGTGCACGCTATGTTACCCGTTTTAATCCGCGGAAATTCCCTACGTGATCGAATGGATTTTAAACACACCCTTTCAAAGTGAATGTCGGCAGCTAAAAAGAAACATGTGTCAAATATTCTTGCGAGAACTACCTGTGACAAAAGTTTCATTAAAATCGGCGGGTGTGGATTGGGTAATGTTCCTTATAAGTTTACATTCATTTCGTTTCCGTTTAGGTGTACAATAACAGTTAACACGGTAAGCGCCACGCCGAATTCTTATGTCGTTCCGTTCAGGCCACAGTTAGCCGTCAGGCGGGCTCTGCCAGGACGTGCGGATCAGCGAGGTCTAAAGGGAAAGTTTTGCGTCGGTCCCTAGGGACCGGCGTGGCGCTTACCGTGTTAAACGACAGTTAGTAACCAAGTACTATATGTGAAAGTATGTAATATGTTCATTGGAAATTCTATAATAATAATATAACTAGTGATGACGTGTTTCAGTAATCGACACGTTACTTAACCCTTTCGCGCCGAGCGCCCCGTCCGCCGAAGTACCGTCACTGAACGGAAACTCGCGCCGCGTATATCGCGATGCCGCGTATATGCGGCGCCCGTACCCACAGGTCGTCGAGTGGATGCCGCATATATGCGGCGCTCGGCGCGAAAGGGTTAAACAGTATGCGTGGCCCGAAAGATTCGTCGCATTCAGATTTTTCATCTTTTTCATTTGACTTGTTCTATAATATCCACGATTCTGATGATGATATGATTTTAATGCTTTAAAATTATATTTTTATAATTGTGCTAAAGAACATTATTCAAATTAATAGTCGATTACAAATTAACAGTGCTAACAATATAATCTTAAAGAATTAAGAGCGTATCATCATCAAAATCATCGATATTATAGGACAAGTCAAATGAGAAAGATAAAAAACCTCAATACCACGAACCTTTCGAATCACTCATACGGTTACGTAACCCGTCGATTATTCCAACACGTCGTCGCTAGTTATATTATTATTACAAAATTTCCAATGAACATATTACATTCGTTCACATATAATACTGGGTTACTAACTATCGTCTACGGATTATTGTATATTTACACACTTAAACAAAATCATAATTTTAAATGAATGAATTACAAAAAAAAAAATATAAAGTAGTTCTACTAAAACTGGTGGTAATATTTGCATTTAGCATTCTTCAAGACTTACCTTGTATATTATTATTGTATTTATTTCGGGAAAGTAAACATTATTTAAACGGTTAGATTTTTCCTTTTTTGACGGAGGAGAGTAACATTACCCAATGATTTACTTCGATCTAAATGTATAAAAACGAATGCACAGTTTGTAACTCTAACACATACACGCATCGCTGTCATATTCATGTTTATACGAAGGCAGTGAAATCCCAAAAAAGCATTCAAAATGCAAAGATGTGGGCCAAGTAGAAAGTATGTGATATACAAAAAATATGCTCCCCCCCCTCCCCCCCCGGCTCCAACCGCAATTCTGACCTGACGTGTAACAATGAAACATGATTAAACCAATGTGGGGATATTATTAGTTTCCGAAATGTGATTAAACAAGATATATCATTTCATTTATGCACAATACAAAAAATTCATTCTTTATCAATAATAAATTTCAATCGCTCGCTCATTGTAAAGTGATATTATGCAAAGAATTTGAAATCCCAGAATGTGGCCGCGTAGAGGCGCTACACAGCACATGTAGCGTAACACCCATGTAGACCTACCTAGCTCCAGCTGACAGTCCTTGCAATTTACTAAAAAATTCATATCCTGCCTTAAAAGTACTTGGCGGCCTGTGTATTGTGACGGGTGATGTACCTTCTGTAGTAAAATGTAATTATGTTCAATATGAATGCAACAATATTGCTATGGACAAACAAATTTCTTACCTCAGTAATGCTATTGCACCATGTAAATTTGTGAATATTTGCAGATTAGCGCAGGCATGTGCAGAAAAGCATGCTCCCGACTAGTGGGAAAAAGAAATTCTGCCAGTTTTTTTGTGGGAAGGTATAGCGAGAAGAGGTGTGGGGTTTTTCGGATAACATGTGAGGGGGGGGGGGGGCTATGGGTGTCAGCGATTGCTTTCAATTTTGCCGCCAAGTACTTTTAAGGCAGGATATGAATTTTTTAGTAAATTGCAAGGACTGTCAGCTGGAGCTAGGTAGGTCTACATGGGTGTTACGCTACATGTGCTGTGTAGCGCCTCTACGCGGCCACATTCTGGGATTTCAAATTCTTTGTATAATATCACTTTACAATGAGCGAGCGATTGAAATTTATTATTGATAAAGAATGAATTTTTTGTATTGTGCATAAATGAAATGATATATCTTGTTTAATCAGATTTCGGAAACTAATAATATCCCCACATTGGTTTAATCATGTTTCATTGTTACACGCAGGTCAGAATTGCGGTTGGAGCCGGGGGGGGGGGGGGGGGGGGCATATTTTTTGTATATCACATACTTTCTACTTGGTCCACATCTTTGCATTTTGAATGCTTTTTTGGGATACTCTTATTTTATAGGTGATGATACTACTGTTCATAACATGGGGGAATCGTCATTTTAATTAAAATTTATAATATCTAGAACAGCGGTCATTTCGTATGACCGCCGGGCATACTATTATTTCATAACTGAGTTAACATTCCTTAGACCAAATTTCTTCTTACCCGAAGCGAATTTTTGTAAATTTATCAAATATGATGAAAATTAATTTGTATTTTTCCTTGTGTGTGAGAATATTTTGCCAATCCATACATGAATCCAAAAGACATCAGTTAATACGATAACTATTAATTTATATTTTTGATTCTTTATAAAGTGAAAGTCATTCTAAATTGTTTCATGTTAATATTTACTTCAAACAATAATGTTACAGGTTACTTTGTGATATTTTCGTACAACCTCACTGTTACACCATTGTCTATTGCTTACGTCCTTATTCTTAGGACGCGCTAAGAATAATTTCCAGGTACGCCGTCCACGTACGCATGCCACTTTTAAGCGGAATACATTCATTCTTAAATAGCAGCGTAATCTGACAATACGTGTGACACATACCCACGCCTGATGTATTTTATGTCATATATTAGGAAAACGTGGCCCCCAATTGCTCAAAAAGTGGCAGGTTATTACGAACCAACAATTTTGGGGAAAGCTTTCACAACACAGAAAGGAAAGTAAACGGGTACCGTTACAGATACTAGTTATAGTATCCCAGTTATGTCCTTTTATGGGTACGTATGCTATTATTAACTAAGATCAATAAATATATCGATTTGAATTGTTTACGTCGTCCGCGTTCGCATGCCACTTGTAAGCGATCTACATTCATTCTTAAGGTGGTAGACACCTTGTCTCATTTTAGTGCCTTTTGTATGCGAAAGAAAAGGATCGCGCTATGCTGCCGATCGAAATAGTGCTTTCGTAGAACAAGTTTTTGAATTATAAAGAATGAAGTAATCGAGCTCGGAAATAGCTCATTCTCAAGGTAAAGGTTCACACTTTTGTTCTCTGGAAGCGGATTTTTGAAATTTTGTTTTTATTCGGAAATATTAGTGTCGCAAGTTGGAGCAATCTGCGATTTTGAGTCCGGTATTTGAAGCATATTTACGTTATTCTGGGACAAAATTACAAAAATCTGCGTCCCGAGAGCAAAAGTTTGAACCTTTACCTATCGAATGAGCTATTTCCGAGTTTCATTTTTAATTTTACTTAATTTTTCACAATAGAAAAACTTTCTCTACGAAAGCACAATTTGGACCTACAAATGGCGCTGCTGTCGGCCCGTGTCTACCGCCTTAAACAACAGCGTAATCTTTCAGAAGGCGGATCGAACTGTGCGGAAATAATTTTTTTTACATAAACTAGAACAAAATCAATAACATTTTTTTAATATGCTTCATTTTTTGTAGAATATCAACTGCGGAGTGTCTCAGCTCGTTTATGACCCATACAGATCAGCAGCAATTCTTTGTAAATCTAGCTGCCGAAGGTTGGTCATCGAACAAAATTCTTACTAGTGGTTTGCACAATCAATTTTCCGACTTTAAGATTTCGGAATTTAATAACAACAGTGCTTGAATTGGAGATATTTCAAGTATGGTGAGATGTGGTTGATATGTGATAAGATGCGCTTCGTCCTGACACACAGGACTGCTCATGAGGGGCGAGACAAACTCCTTAGGATCCCTTTGATTAATATCTTTATTGGCATAAATGTGCCATGCGACCTCTCATAAGTAATGTAACAGGTTACGACTAAACGGAAGGCAGCGCAGAGCAAAGGTAACGCGTAATAGAAGAGAAAAATAGGGAATGATAATGGGGGTAAGGTGGGAGTGTCTGAAGGAAGGTGGTGCGGAGGGAGAGGAAGAGGAGGAGGGATGGATGGGAAGGGTGGTGACGTTGGCAGGCAAAATATGGGAGATAGCGGGGGTATATGTAAGGGGAGATGTAGAGAGAAAGGCGGAAAGGTTAAGAGAGTGGGCAGAGGAAAGGAGGGGAGATGTGATAAGGATGATAGGTGGGGACTTCAATGCGAGGACAGGCAGGCTGGGGGGGGGGGGAGGGTAAAAGGAGTAGAAGAGGAGTACGGGAGGGAATCAAAGGATAGGAAGATAAATAAGGAGGGGAGAATATTGGCGGAAGCGTTGAATGGGACGGATTGGAGCTTACGGAACGGAGGAGTGAGAGGGGATGAGTACGGTGAATACACATATACCGGGGGAAGGGGGAACACGGCGATTGATTACGTGCTAGGGGGAGAGGACGCATGGGAAAGGGTGGAGAGTTTGGAGGTAGGAGAAGCGATCCTCTCGGATCACCACCCCCTGGTGGTGAAAATAGGAGCGAGGGATGGGGAGCGGAGGAAGGAAAAGGAGAGGAAGAGCAAGAGGCAGGGTAGAGTGGGGTGAACAGAAAGGATGAAGGAGAAGTTCAAGGAGGAAATGGAAAAGAGGGATTGGGGAGAGGAGGAGGGGATAGACCAGGAGATTGAGGGGAAATGTAAGGCAATTGGGAAGACAAGAGATGAGTGTTGGAGAGAGGTGGGTGGGGAAAGAATGAGAAGGGGTTGGTGGGATGACGAGTGCAGGGAAAAGAAAAAACGGGCGAGGGAAACATTAAGGAAATGGAGGAAGGGAAGGGGAGACGAGGAGGAATACAAAAGGGAGGTAAGAGAATACAAGAAGATGTGCGAAGGAAAAAAGGGGGAAGAGAAAAGAAGGTTAGAGAAGGAGGTACAAGAGGCGCGGAGGGAGGGAGATGTATGGAAGATAATTAACAGAGAAAGGAAGAGGAAAAGGAAACTAGGGGAAAATATAGGGGAAACGGAGTGGGGAGAATATTTTAGGACGCTGCTGGGAGGGGTGGAGCGAAGGGCAATTTGGCGGGCGGGGGCAGGTAGGGGGGAGGATGAAGAGACGGGGATTACAGGAGAAGAAGTAAGGAAGGTGGTTGAGGGTTTGAAGGACAACAAGGCGGGAGGGGAGGATGGAATCACGAACGAAGTTTGGAGGTATGGAGGGGAAGAAGTGAGGAAGTGGATAGTCAGGTGTTGCAATAAGGTGTGGGAGGGAGGAGGATGGCCGGAGAGCTGGAAAGGGGGGATCGTGGTGCCTGTGTGGAAGAGGGGGACAGGGGAGAGGGTCGAGGACTTCAGGGGAGTAACCCTGATGCCGACACTCTACAAAGTGTACGCGGATGTGTTGGCGGAAAGGTTGCGGAAGGAAGCGGAGGAGAAGGGAGTAATACCGCAATGCCAAACCGGGTTCAGGAAGGGGATGGGGACGATAGACCAGGTGTACGTACTGAACTACGTAATCAACAGGCAGGTAGAGAAGGGAGGGGGCGGGAAGCTAGTGCTGTTCTTCGTAGACCTGAAGGCGGCATTTGACATGCTGGACAGAAAAGAGCTGGTGGGGGCGATGAGGAGGAGAGGGATAAGAGAGGGCTTGGTGGGCAGGGTGGAGGAGGTACTGGGAGAAACGTGGAGCAGGGTGGAAGTGGGAGGATCGGTCGGGGATAAGTTTTGGATGGTGAGGGGCGTCAGGCAGGGCTGTCCAATGAGCCCGATACTATTCAATATGGCCACTTCGGACTTAGAGGATGAGTTGAGGGAGGAGGGGTGGGGAGGGGTGAGAATAGTGGGTCAGAACGTGCATGTATTGATGTACGCGGACGACTTGGTGCTGTTAGCGGAGGAGGAGGTGGGCATGCTAAGAATGATAAAAACATTAGAGGGTTATCTGGATAGGAAGAGGTTGGTGCTGAACACAGAAAAGAGCAAAGTAATGAGGTGTTAGAAGGGTGGAGGGAGAATTAAAGAGGTGGTGTGGGCTTGGAAGGGGCGGAAATTAGAAGAAGTGAGGGAATACAAGTACCTGGGGTATGTGATAAGAAGGAATGGATCGGAAGAGGGACAGATAAGGGATAGGGTGAGAAGAGCAGCGGCGGCGATGGGGCAAGTGTGGGGGATAGGGAAAAGGCGATACGGGAAGGAGTGGGAAAAGAGGATATGGATGGGGGACAGGCTGGTAAAACCAGTTATAGAATATGGGGCAGAAGTGTGGGGGTGGAGGGAATGGGCTCAGGTGGAGGCGGTACAGGAGAGATTCCTGAGATGGGTTATGGGGGTGGAGAGGTGGACGCCGGGCTACATGATCAGGGAGGAAGTACAGAAGGAAAAAGTAAGGACATGGGCGTATGAAAGGGCGTGGGCATATGAGAGGAAATTGGAAGAGGGAGGGGGAAATGAGTGGGCCAGAAGATGTTGGGTGGAAATTAGAGAAAGAGCGATAGGGGGGGATAGACTGTCCAGGTGGGAGACGGAAAGGTTAGCGGGATTAAGGGAGTTAGGAGTGGAGAAGAAAGAGATGGAGAGGAGAGCGGGACTGAGGGGGTGGGAGTGGGAGGAGGTGGAAAAAAGGGAAAGAGAGAGGCAGAGGGAGGAAAGGTGGGAAAGGATTCGGAGCTCGAGAAGCAACAGATGGTATAAGGAGATCAAGGGGGAAGGAGTGCCGAGCTACCTGAGAGAAGGATGGGGAGAGAGCAGATGGAGGAGGTTATTAAGGTGGAGGCTGGGGAATGAAGTGAGGGAGAGCAGATACTGGGTGGAGGAGGAGAGGAAGAGATGTAGGGTATGTTACGGAGAGGAGGAATCGTGGGAGCACGTCTGGGAGAGATGTAATGACGGAGGCGGGGGAAACGGAGAGTGGAAAGAGAAGGTGGTGGAGATATTAGGGGAACAGGGAAAAGGAGAGGGGTGGCTAAGGGAAATGGAGGAGAGAAGGAGGAGGGCGGAGAGGGAAAGAGGGGAAGGGTCAGAGAGAGGGGGAGAAGATGCGACAGGGAGAGAAGGAGTGAGTGTGGAACCGGAAGCCCAGGATGAGGGGGAGGAGGAGGAGGCGCGCTGGAGAGAGAGATAATGATAATGATAATGATTTATTTCCGTGCTGGGGCAAGTGCCCCCTAAGCACGATACACAGAACATATAGAATATATAACAAAATACAACAAAGTATAATATGTATATAATATAATATAATAATAGTAATTATAACTTAAAACTAAACGCTCTCGTACCTCACTCATAGCCCGCCACACAGTCACCCACACCGTACGCTCATGATAATGAAGATTATACAGTGAAGTAAACATATACAGAAAATTTACAGTATGTGATGGGGCATTCACGCGGGGCAGACACATCCATCAACACATACACCCACACAGCCAAACAAATCGTCGACATTCACACCTTAAATGTACGAGATCACGGAAGAGTGATTGCACAAGCTCGTGCTGTAAATGGGCCGAGTGCCCCGCTGATCCCGCCAAGACCTGGACGCTCCTCAGGAATTAAAATGCGAACATATAGCCGCCGAGCCGGTCAGCCCGTGACTTCGCCAAAAGAGCCCGACGAAGCCCGGTTCTGAACGACTCGACGGATTGCGCTTCGCGGAGGAGCAGGGGCAATGAGTGCCAGAAACTAGCACCCTGCACCGCGAGAGAATTTGCTCTGATAGCAGTCCGATGCAGCGGGGTAATATACGATCTAGGTAACGGTCGCGAACGCGGCGAACTCCTTGCACCACTGTCCGAAATTCGCTCAAACAGTGCTGCTAGCGAATCAGGTACCCTACCATGGTGCACGTCGAACATGAAGGGGCCGAGGAAGTACAGACGACGCTGGCGAACCTTGAGCCATCCCAGTCGTTCGTAGTACGGAGTGATGTGAACATCATGCCGCACCCCGAAGATGAAACGGACACAAGCATTCATGGCCCGCTGTAGTCTCACCTCATCGACAACATTCATGCCGACGTACAACAGACAACAGTAATCAAAATGCGGAAATATCAGGCTCCTGACGAGGTTGGCCCTAAGCGAACGGGTAAGTGCGTGTCGGTTCCTATGAAGGGACGAGAGAACGCCGTAGACTTTGCTACAAGTCACGACGACTTGCTCGTGCCACCCCAGATTGCTCTGGAGGTGGACACCGAGAGACTTAACCACGTTCGAAAACGGAATTGATTCACCTGCCACGGTTACGGCAGGGAGGGGAGGGAAGGGAGGTTAAATCAAGGCCATTGAGCGCGCGCGACGTACCTAAGATCATGCATTGTGTTTTCGCTGGGTTCAACGCGAGATCGTGGTCACTCGACCACGCCACTATGCGGGAGATGTCCTCGTTGACTCTGCAGATTCCCTCCTCAACCTCGTGGTGAGGAATGTGGAGGTAAATCTGCAGGTCATCCGCGTACTTGATGATGCGGCAGTGGTGGATCACCGCGTTGATACCCAGGAGATATAATATAAACAAAAACGGGCCCAATACGGAACCCTGCGGAACCCCGGAATTGACGGACTCCCACGAGGAGAGCACGTCACCGATCCTCACGGCTTGACTTCTGTCAGACAGATACGACCAAAACCATCGCAGCACAGGAAGAGAAAAGTTGAGATCAAGGAGGATATTCATAAGTGTGCGATGGTTGACCGTATCGAACGCCTTCGAGAAATCAAAACAAACGAGGATGGTGAAACAACGCTCATCCGCTGCCCGCCTGACGTCCTCAGTTAAGGTTAAAAGGGCCGTCTGGGTCGAGCGACCCTTGACGAACCCATGCTGGAAGGGGTCCAGACGCCCAGCCCGTAGTAAGAAGTCTTGGACGTCGCGAAGGACCACCTTCTCGAGGAGCTTGGATATCTCAGGGAGCAGGGATATAGGGCGGAAGTGAGAGGGTTCCGTAGGGTTAGGGATTTTCGGTATGGGAACCACGCAAGCGCGTTTCCACATACCGGGGAAAACAGAGGACGACAGAGAGGTGTTAAAGACGTCGACGATGAGAGGAAGCAGGGTGGGGGAACACATAGACAAAAACAGGGGAGGCAGACCGTCCGATGGCATAACCATGGACGGCCTGATGGGAAGGATGCGATGTATGAGGTCTAGGGTGACGTGGGGAAAGTGGTACTGGCCGTCGTCAAAACGGTCAGGGAAGAGAAGAAAGAGAGGCGGGTTGGACGAAGAAGGCGGAAGGACCGAAAGAAAGAAGGTGTTGAGAGAGTCAGGCGTGAGGAGAGGAGGAAGAGACGCAGGACGACGAGGAGAAGGAACGAGGTTGTGGGAGCGAAGTGCTCGCCACAACTCGGCAGGATTGCGGAGGCCGGAAAGGAGTTGGCGCAGGTACGCCAAACGAGCAGAAGAAAGCGCAGACTTCACCTGGCTCCGCAAAATCCTGTAATGGGTAAGAGAACTAAGACTCCTGGTCCTGCAGTATACGCGACGGAGAGAATCACGTAACCCCATCAATTGCCTGCTTTCCACAGTGATCCAGGGGCCGGGGGGGGGGGGGCGCCTTGCGAAAGTGTCCCGCAGAGGCGCCAGAGCATCCAAACAGGAAAGAAGCTCACCGGAAAACACGGCCACCAGCCCGTCCACTGCATCCCAGGAGCTGTGCAGCACCCGAAGGGTGAGCGCCTCAAGGGACGCGTGCAAGGTGGGCGGGTCGATGGCACGTATGTTCCGGGAGCGAGCACTACGCGGTTCACTCCCTGGATCACTAGCGTCGTAGACCAGCTGGATAAGATCGTGCCCCGAGAGGAACGGTCCACCCAGCTGGCCCACAGAAATGATACGGTCCTTATCGCCGACGAGACAGAGGTCGATCCTGGTAGACGAGGTCGAGGTATAGTGGGTGTCCCCGTGAGGAGCCACCACTAAATTAAATTCCCGGAACAGCGACCGAAGGAAGCTGGTGTCCGGAGAATCCGCGTTTAAATTCGTATTGAAGTCTCCCAGGATCAACCTCTGCTCGTACCCGCAGATGTACTGATCAAAAATCGGCTCGAGCGGAGTGAGGGGGGCATGAGGGGGGCGGTAAATAACCCCGACGACGACGCGAGAAAAAGAAGTTATATTCAATTCAAGAAAGAGGAATTCCACCGCTGGATCGGACTGAGTGAGAGAAGATGAGGAAAGAGAAAGAACACGCGGGGAGAGATGGTTCCGGATATAGAGGCCGACGCCTCCACCCGGTCTCCCCACGCGGTCATCGCGGTACAGGGTGTATCCCTCTATAGCGCAGGTGGTGTCGTCGTCGCGCGGCCGCAGCCACGTTTCCGAGACGGCAACAATGTCATATGGCGGAGAAGCCGCCGCAAGAGTGTCGCGGAGAACCGCGAAGTGGGCTGGTAGAGAGCCAGCATTTACGTGGCACAGGCGAAGACATTGCTGCCGTCGCGGGGCAACGGAGCGAGCGGGAAGGACATGAAGGGCACTCGGCGCGACTACCTATGGTAGCCTGGCCGAGATGTCCGATGCTTGTGAAATGGAGATAACGGGACTATCCCCATTCTTCTTAACAAAGATCGTCCCGCTTCGCTGCCAGACATGGCGGTAGCCGCGAGATCGAGCTTCAGTACGGACGGTCCTGAGAAGGGCCCAGGTCTCGCGGGGAAGGAACTCATTTAGTCGCACGCGGGAATTGCCCAGGGCGGGCACGAAATCCGTACCTTTAAGGTCAGGCTTCGACCTGGCCGCTCTGAGGAGAGAATTCCGGAGAGTTGCCGACGACAGGGTAGCAAGGATAAGCCGGGGGCGCTCAACACCAGGCGTCCCTTGCATACGAAGGACCCTGACCAGCTCGGTGGGCTGCACGGCGATGCCGAGGGTGGCGGCACCCTGGACGACGAAGGCGCAGAGATTTTCGGCCGGTTGTTCAGGGAGGCCAGAGATGACGAGGTCAGCCCCTCGTTGTGCCGCACGGATCCTGGCTAGTTCCGCCGAAAGATGTTGGACCTCCCTCACTAAGGAGGGGGAAGTTGCAGCGGCAGAATGCGAGGGCGAGGTGGAGGTGGCCCCACTGTGCTGCAAGGCGGTGAGCGCCTCGGCGTATGTGCGCTGGTTCGCCTCGACTAGATCAAGGCGAGTGGAGAGTGCGGACGAAGCCTGGAGCTGGTGGGTGGTGGCCGATGAGAGCTTGGAATCGAGGGCGTCGATGCGCCGGTCGGTGTCTTTTTTCTCCCGCGCGATGCGTTTGTCCAGGGCTGAGAGGTCAGCAGTGAGCTGGGATATTTGGGCTCGAAGATCACGGCGAAGTTCGTCAAGCTGTCCATCGAAACGAGCGTTGAAAGCCTCTTGGGAGTTTTGAAAACTCTGGATGGTTACCGTGCACGAAGAGATTGCAGCCAGTATAGTATTAAGCTCTCCGGCTGGTCGGGAGAAGTTGGCGTTGGAGGTGTCGCTGGAGGCGGTGGAGGTGGTGGAGGGCAACACAGGTGCCGAGGAGGAGATGTGAGGCGATGTCGGAATGAGCCCGGTACCGTGAGGCACGGAGTAAACCGGTAGCGAGCCCGAATTGGAGCTCGCCAGGTCCTTAGTAAGAAGCGCAGCAGAGGTAGTAGTGGTGGGGGGTAGTGACGTCATCGCGGCAAACGCGATCGGCGGCGCGGCGACAGCAGGCGGTGTGAAGGCGTGGGGACGCACATCTAGTGAGCTGTGCGCCGAGCCGGCTGGTGACGTCACCCCCGTGGTGGGGACTGTAAGTGTTTTCCCACCTTTTGCCGCTGACGAAGCTGGTTTCGGGCGGGAAACCGACACCGGTAGCCCCACACAGATGACAGGTTCCCCCTCAGGTCCCAAGATTTTATGCGTTTTCGCTTTGAAACAGCCAGGATGAAAGTATTCCTGGCAGGCGTTGCATTTCGAGGCCACCCCGGCAATGTCTTTTCCGCAGGAGAGACAGGTGCGCTTAGACATGACGTGAACCGCCATAAGGCACTGCACGACTAACCTCACTGTCAGTGACACTTTGAAGATGAGCGGATGTCAAAGGCAAAACCGGGCGGATTAGCACAAATTATGCACGGCGGAGCTGCAGAACGGATACTACACCGATGGGATACTACCCACACCTTACACAGCAGGACAAACTCGTAAAATAGTACACTTTTGAAGAGCACCGATAGACACGTCTCAACTCAGAGAGAGAGAGAGAGAGAGAGAGAGAGAGAGAGAGAGAGAGAGAGAGAGAGAGAGAGAGAGAAGGAGAGAGAGAGAGAGATTTCCAGGTAGACGATTTGCAGCCGGGATAGGAGTTCCGCTCGCGCCGCAATCACAACAGACCGCCCGAGATAATCCCTTGTTGTTAAACACAGAGGTGATAGCGCGCGGCACGACTCACCGGAGACTCGGGAGCGGTTCGTACGCGAGTCAGTAGCAAGTGACTGCCGATCGAGAGCATACACTACGAAAGTGATCTCCACACCTGAGAGGAATTCGACATTCTTACACATGTTGATACATTTACAATTTAACAATAGGAATCGACAACTATGGATGATAGTCAGTGCATTAATGGTACTGCTCGAAAAAGTGCTTTAGGCATAAAAACTTTTTACACCAAGCGCATTTGTCAATTGCAATTTCGCTGCAGACATCGCACCTTGGTCGAATTTCCTCGGAAGTAAAACAATATTCTACCGGATTCTGAAGCCGATTCGGCCAGTCGTCTACATACCCACTTCTGTACCACGAATATTTGATGAAATTTTCAAATCTTGGCGATGAGAATCATTCGTGGTAAATAAGCAAATGTTCGTGGTACAGGAGTGGGTATGTAGATGAGCGGCCGGATCGCTTGCAGAATCCGGTAGAATATTGTTTCACTTCCGTGGGAACTCAAACAAGGTGTGATGTCTCCAGCGAAGTTGCAATTGTCAAATGCGCTTGGTGTAAAAAGTCTTTATGCTTAAAGCCCTGCTTCGGGGAGTACCATTATTGCACTGACTATCATCAATAGTTGTCGATTCGTATTGTTAAATTGTAAATGTATCAACATGTATGGAAAAATTAAGCAATTTATGTTAGCAAATTAACGAACAATAATAGCTTATGCAACCACGTTGAGGAGTTGAGCAGAAAGATGAGGAGTGGCGCGCGCGCGCGGTCACTGATGACGCAGCTACAGGGGCGCTCAGCAGAGAATAATAAGAATTTGAAAATCTCCGGAGGGAAATACAAATATATATACACCGTCAATTTGTAATAAAAAATGCTACATTTTTTCTTATATGGACCACCGCTGTATTTCGTGGAATGAATGTGACAAATACATTTTTTTTAAACAATAATAAATATTTTTCAAGGATTGTTATATTTTATTTTAATACGTCCAAAACTATGCAATTTTTATTTAAAAAATTTTGCTCTATCTGTAACCGTTTCCGAGTTAGCCATTTAGGGGTCGGACTTTGAGGGGTGGTTTCAGCCCTTAAACTTGAGTTACCGCAGCTTAAAAAAATACGGGTCTCCTATTTTTTGGTCTTCTTGATGCCTACAAAGTTTCAAAAATATCGGAGGTGGACTGTTCGAGGAGTTCCCTTGTAAGCAAAACTGCTAGTCACTAAAACGCAAAGAATTGGTTGAAAGTAACGCGTACGATCTTCCTCGGAGTAACCTCGTACTCCACTAAGCAAAACTGCTAGTTTGAACTGCTTCGAAAGTGCAGGGCACGATCTACTACTCGGTTGGGCAGAGCTTCGCCCGTTGAAGGATTGTGAGAAACTAATTCTGATGAGCCTAATTTCTGAGGGTTTATATACCCAAAAACTGCTCGACCTTGAGTAAAAAGGTGGGGCAGACTCCCTTAGCGTTGCTTGGTGGGTCCTAGGATATGACCAAATATGGTTATGTGCCGGGTGCAGCATGCGTGATGCTGCACGTGTGTCTTGAGAGTCGGGGGAGGTCGTGTGCATGTTTACAGGAGGGTCGTCTCGCTGGACGCGGTTTGAGCTTAAAACTATGATTTTAGATGAACGCTAGATTCTCGTATTTTAAAGAGGAAAAATTGCGTGCGTAAAATACGGATGTAACAATTTCAGTCTCATCTAAACAGATGGCATGTTTATCATTTACACTGACGGGCATACCAGATTTCTTGCGCGCCTGTTCTACAATTTTTTTTAAAACTTTTACATTGCCCGAGCATGAAGCTTTCCGCAGCGTTAATATTTGGTTGTAGCAATTCTTCAAACGATATGCCAGTCTTTTCACATTTCTTACTTGCGGGTAATGTGGCGACAGTGTTTCTACTGCCAACAGATTAGATTTACACACTTCATGGTCGATGTAACATAATTGTGAATGACCCAATCTATGCGAATTTTTAACGGTACATATTTCGATGAATTTGATAACCTTTTTAGTCGATAATGTTTCTGCGCAATTTGCAAACAGTGATAGGAATTTTTCCCACCTTTTAATTAGTGACAATTCATCCCCTTTACACATGGAACCGCACTGCCAAGATATTTTTTTCTTAAAACTTTTGGTTATTGGAAGGATATTCACAACTTGACTTATTTCGTTAATCATAAGTGGTTCGTGAAATTCGATATATCTATAACTAGTTTCTAGGAAGTACGCTTCGGACTCAGGTGTGTGTCTACATGGTCCACAAAGAGCTTTCACATAAGCACTGACATTAGAAGAACATTCCTTTGCCTTGCTCAAGTAAATTATCGCTTTCTTTTTTAATAATGAAAATGTTTTCTTTAAAGTAAGTGCATAACTTTGCCTAATATGAATGCACCATTTAACTATATTTTCTGCCTCTAATCGCCTTTTAGCAATATCTTGGTTCTTCATCTTTCTCAAAAGCACTTTGACGTATATTTCCATCATCTGTAAATCCGTGGTTGTCTTAACAGAAAACCGAAATCGGCCATTCTTTTTAATGTATGAAATATTTTGTTTCTTTCTGTGATTCTTTTTAATACTGTGTGCTTTATGTTTCAAATTGCGGCAATTACGTGTATCGACCGTTTCCCTTCGCGCCCTGTCAAGCTTGACAATGTCATTGTATAACATTAGTGCATTAACGGTTTCATATTTTGCACGTTTGGTGGATCGGTGTGTTTGTAGAATTGCTTCAAAAGCTTTCCGTTTAATTGTCAGTTGTTTTGTCCCATCCAAATTTATTCGATTCCTCTTGACTGGCTGATTTTCGATGTCAGTGGCACTAGTCTTACGTTTCAGGACCTTTACTTTTGCATCACGCTTATGTGTAGTAGCGGTCCCTTTCATACATCGTAACTGTTTTAAAGCTTCAACGGCGATTTTCGCAAATTTTCGGTTAAGTTTACGGCTTTCGGCATAGCATAATCGGCGCTTACGATTTGTATTATTTAAGCGCAATGTTTGAATTTCATAATTGTGAGTTTCAAACACATTTTTCTGACATGCACTTTTCCCGACATCATTTATGTTTCTTACAGAAAAATGATTTACCTCTATTAACTGAGTATTGTTTTTTGGAGATAATTCGTTGTCCTTTTCATTTTTACCATTAGTGTCTTTTACCGACAAATTATTATTTTTGTCGGTTTTAGCATAATCGATGTCTTTTGTAGACAAAACAGTTTCTATTCGACTTTCGATTTGATTAGTGTCTTTTGCAGACAATTCGTTCTTTTCGTTTCTATGATTAGTGTCTTTCACAGACAAATACAATGGATCCTTATGTGCAATATCTACCGTGTGTTTTACAGACAAATTATTATTTTTGTCGGTTTTAACATAATCGATGTCTTTTGTAGACAAAACAGTTTCTATTCGACTTTCGATTTGATTAGTGTCTTTTGCAGACAATTCGTTCTTTTCGTTTCTATGATTAGTGTCTTTCACAGACAAATACAATGGATCCTTATGTGCAATATCTACCGTGTGTTTTACAGACGAATTATTCTTTTTTCGCCTTTAACATAATCGATGTCTTTTGCAGACAAAACATTTTCTATTGGACTTTTGATCTGAGTAGTGTCTTTTGCAGACAATTCGTTCTTTTCGTTTCTATGATTAGTGTCTTTTACCGACAAATTATTATTTTTGTCGGTTTTAACATAATCGATGTCTTTTGTAGACAAAACAGTTTCTATTCGACTTTCGATTTGATTAGTGTCTTTTGCAGACAATTCGTTCTTTTCGTTTCTATGATTAGTGTCTTTCACAGACAAATACAATGGATCCTTATGTGCAATATCTACCGTGTCTTTTACAGACGAATTATTCTTTTTTCGCGTTTAACATAATCGATGTCTTTTGCAGACAAAATATTTTCTATTGGACTTTTGATCTGAATAGTGTCTTTTGCAGACAATTCGTTCTTTTCGTTTCTATGATTAGCGTCTTTTACAGACAAATACAATGGATCCTTATGTGCAATATCTACGGCGTCTTTTGCAGACAAAATCATTAAACTGTTACTTTCTGGTTTTCCTTCATTTTGCTTATTTTGTTGTTTGGATCTACGATTGAAAATTGTTCTTTGCCGCTGTGCGTACGCAGCTTGCCGTTTAAATTCTATCACGCCTAAAGACAAAATTTGTTTAGGTTTGCTGAAATTTGGATCCTGGGGAAAATGCTCTATTACATTTCTTTGAAACATACTAACTAAATGATCTCTCATCAGAGAATGCTCGTATCGAATTGCCTCGGGTTTTAGACCAAATAACAATGAAACAGCAAAAGCTATAGCGTAAACACCACAGTCATTTCCGTTTGGTTGTTGCTGCACACATGGAAACTGTACTGTCTTTGCATTGAAATTAAAAAATGGAAATAGTTGTTTTAGATATACCAGATGCTGAGGATGCAATGTTTTACTATTTAGTGAATCATAGATATATATCATTTTTTCATCATAGAAACTGCAAACCCAATGACCATCAAATGCAGATGTGCTGCTATGTAAGATTCGTACGTGACGTTTTGTTGGAGAGACTGCCTGAATTGTTATAGGACACGGTATTCTCCATGTGTCTTGCGGGCAAAAGGAAGAATAACGCTTAACTAATGAATGAAATGCATCTATATGTGTGTCTTCTAACTAATCACCTTGCTTTATGATATTTATATCGGAGGTCGATAAGGCAACGAGGTGTGATTTCTCCATGCTACGGTAATACGTAAAAATTATTATAAAAAAATTATGATAATAAAAAGAAAAATTAAAAAGTAAAACTTACAATTAACTAAACTAAATGGATAGCAGGAATAATCCACAAAAGGGCACTTCTGTTCCTACACCACTCACGCGCGAAAATCAGGAATTTGGAATAGCACTTAGTAAGGAATTCCAAATTGCCAGATGCACACGTTTGCGTTGAAGAAACAACTGAAAGTCAAAACGTCAACTCCATTCGTCAAGCCAAAAAGTAGAAAGGGAAGGGGAAAGCGAAAATAACATCAGGTATAATTTTAGAAGGCCCAATGCGAAAAATGGTAAAAATATACCTGAGAGAAAAATGCGAAAACAGGTGTAACATTCGCTGTAGGGGCGCACCGGCCCGAAAATAAAAGGCACGGAATATTATACCTTAAACTGTAGGCATTTACAATCAGACAGAATTCGCATTGTTTAACTCACGAACTAATCAGTCTATACACACAATTGTGCCCAAAGTTAGATTACTTACATGTACAAGTATAATTTAGATTCGGAATTCCTTTCTACAATTATCATTAGTCTAAGCGGTACACTATACTGCAAACTTCATATTGGGAATAATTTTTATTTTGATAATGTATCTGATATGGTATGTACTTCATGTACTAATATCTACGCGGTGCGCTCGGCTATACAGCGTGATTCGTTGACTCTTATCACAGGTTACGCACGTATTCTACGCACCGATACAAGCCTAAAAGTCCAGTAGCGGAATGGTGAAATCTCAACCCTTTCGGAGATATGAGAGTCTAAAATTTGAACATATTTTAAAAAATCACATCTTCTGACTGGTTAATGTGAGAGTCACGGCGTTTTTTCCAGAACCTGCGAAAGAATTACAGCAATCTGGAAAAAATAGAACTGGTACATAAAACATTATTATTAGTTTCTAATGGTTCAGTATACTGTTTTAGTACGAACGCGGGACATACGTATCTGAAAAAAATCACTGGTATTCTTCGATGCATGCTGATAAACATTCAATCATAAAAGTTTAGCCATCTTCATGAATTGCGGCGTAAAAAATCGTTGAAAATTTCGCTACAGTGTAACTCAACCAGTTTTATGGCGGTATATGTCTTTACCGGTAGAAGAAGTCCCGAACTCGTTCAGTCTGTGTTTAGGTAGGACAGTAAAACACGGGTTACCGCGAAGACCTGGTACCGCAGCCCGTTGTGAGTGAATAGGCGTAAGAGAGAGAAAGAAGTATTCAAGACTTCTACTGCCGCTAAGGACACATGCCGTCATAAAACTGCGGCTGAGCGACAGTGCAGCGAAATCTTCAATGATTTTTCACGTGGAAGTGTGATTAAAATCTAAACTCTTTATGATTGAATGTTTATCAGGATGCATCAGAGAATACCTCTGATTTTTTTCATATCCGTATGACCCGCGTTCGTACTAAAACTGTATACTGAACCATTAAAAACTAATAATAATGTGCCTTAACACTAATTTATGTACCAGTTCTATTTTTTCCAGATTGCTCTAATACTTGGCAGGTTCTCGAAAAAACACCGTGGCTCTCACATTATTTAGTCAGAAGTAATGAGTTTTTAAATGTTCTAATTTTAGACGCTCATATCTCCGAAACGGTTGATATTTCGCCATTTCGCTACTGCACTTTTAGACTTGTATTGGTGCGTAGAATACGTGGTATAACCCGTGGTATAACCCGTGGTAAGACTCAACGAATTATCCTGTGTATTATAATGCTTTGCGCGAGTCGCTGTCATATCTCTTGGTATCTTTTTTCTATACTTCCATAGAAAGTGCTTCAATTCCGATACTAAACTTAAATCCTAAATGCATAGTACTGAACTAACCCTTCGATATGAAGATGTACAATGTTTTAAAGCATAAAAGACGCGTCGATACAAATATGGAAATAAATCGATTTAGTCGATTCGCGCCGCTACGATTAAGATTCTATTGTAGTGCCTACAGATATACAGATTGGATAGAGGCCAGAAATGTTAGGAATTCTTTTTCAGACTCAAGACAGGTAATCTAGCCGAGTGGATAGCAATAAAACAATAAGCGATGTATTCCCAAATCAGGTAGAGCTCCACTGACCAGACTGTGATTCGGTCATTACGGTCCGTAATTAAAATTCGTGTAGAGATTGTTTGGAACTATCTGCCAACAGCTATCATATCGAGTGTGGTGACAGGCAGTCCGAAATTACTCTACTTGTGCCGCGATACAAAGGGTAAACCCTAATTAACACCGGTCGCTCGGTCATTGTACTTGGCGAAAGTAACGCTGCTGCGATTCTTTACGGCCTGTAGAATGAGGCCCCTTCCGGGTCTTCCAAGCTCCATCAAAACCCTGCATACCTTTGCCCGTATTTGTCAGCAATCCACATTATCTTTTGGCGTAAAGTTACAAGATTTTAGGTTAAATAGTTAATTTTATGCCACTTCGATTACGATTGTTCATTATAAAAAAATAGTTCATGCATTGTGACGAAGCGTTTCGCGGCCGCTCCGTCACCGCCAGCCCTCGCGTGAGACAACTTGCTACGCGCGCCGGGCCGGGGGGGGGGGGGGGGGGGGAATCACGTTCCGAAGGGCCAAGCGCACCGCAAAGAGAAAAATCATTAACCCCATATATTTCGGTGCGGCTCTTTACGGGGTTCCATTAAGGGGGTAACTCGGTGGGTCAGTAAGTCGTGGGAGGAACAGACCAGGAGGGGTGTGACCGGGGCAACAAAGTCGCGCGGTACGCGACACCTTCGAGGGGGGTCCCCGGCCCTCGAAGGCCTCTCCTGGGACAGGCTAAGAGGCGACCGAAGGGCATCGAGTTTCCGGGCCTGAAGACGCGTAACCTCCCCCGTTTCGTGGTCAAGTCAAGTCAGTAAGTCGAGCGATAGAACTGCGAGCGGCGAGCGGCCCCGTGATTGGCCGCGGACGACACGCGAGCGGCGAGCGCCCCGTGATTGGCCGCGGATGACAGTCGACTAGTCGGCGACTAGTCGAGTCGGGGGAACTACTGTCCCAATGCGCGTTCCGGATCAGCGTCCGATCTCGATTCATTATTAAATATTAGCTCCTTTCGGGGGGGGGGGGGGGGGCCTGGCGCCCACACACGAGACCGGCGGGGCGTGCTAGACATCGGGGGAAACTATTGCGGGCGGTTCGGGCTGCGAAAACGGGTACGGCCGTGCGCGGGCACGGATCGTCGTTGCAATTTGGCGCCCAACGTGGGGCCCGAGGGGAGGCGTGCGGAAACCGGAATTTAGCGAACGATTAACGGTGAAAAGGGAATCGAGGCAGTAGTAGAAAGTTCGAGAAACAGAAAATTTCGATAGGTAGCATCGGATTTAGATCAGTAATCACGCCGTTCGCGAACCGCTCGGGAACAATAGGCATTCGAACCCGCGTGAGGAAAAAAAAGTGTCTACAGGAATCGCGTCAGCTAGGCCGCGTGTTTACGTTGCGTAAGCGGGATAGTTCGGAGGTGCGGTATGGCGGAACGCGAGGCGGAAGACGATGAATCGCGACACTCGACGATCACGCCGGACTGGGTGGAATCGGTGCTCACATCCCAGGGTTTGGCCGAGCGGGGGCAGTTCGGAGACAAATGTCGGAGGTTAATGCTGTTGTTGACCGAATTAGCGGTGGCCGATGATGAAGCGGCCGTGGCCAGTGGCGTCGAGAGGACGGAAGCCGGTCGGGATGGGGGCGTGCAGGAAGCGGGCCGGTATAGTCGGGCTCCTACGGTACCGGCCGGGCTCGGGGCCGATCGAACCGTGGATTTAATCACTCCTCCGACGGCAATGGCAACCGAGCAAGATCCGACGACCCCCGGGGGAACATTCGAAACGGTCATCGACGTACCAGCGGCAGGCGATCCGGGGATGGCCCCGCGAGCACCGGTGCTAAACTCGGCCGTTCGGAACTTAGCCCGCGAAAAAGATAGAGAATTACATGCGCCGCGCGGGGATGGGCGACGGCCACCCCGTCCGTGGGGGCCGGCGGACCCGCAGCGATACTCGACCCCGAACCTCCCGAGTCCCGTGGCTCCGGGAGGCCTCGATCCGCAGGCATTAGTTCGTAGATGGGGACTAACCTTTAACGCAACCCCCGAGGAGGACGGACGAAAATTCCTAGATAAACTGGACCTATACCGCGCGTCGGCGAGAATAACCGATCGGGAAATCATGGACTGTCTCTTTATCATATTCGGGCCGGATGTCACACTGTCACACACCCTATGGGAGATTCGCGGCCGACCTCAAGGCCCTTTACGCGCGCATACCCGAAGGAGTCGTACCTTCATCTCTGTTATCACTAATCTACCGCCGAATGCTTCCGCGCTACCGATTAGGGATCGAATTCGAGTCCGTGAAGACCCTGTCCGACCTGAACGGCGCGGTCCGGAGGAGGGAAAAAGAACACGCCGCCATCGAGGCCGCGACGACCCTAGCCCGCGTGGAACACGCCGCGGCAGCCGTAGATAGGCCGCGCTCCCCGCCGGGAACATCGGGAGGGGGGAGACCAGCGAAGCAACGGTCGCGAAAACCTCAAGAGCGAAGCGGTAGCAGGGAGGCCTGGCGAACGGTAGAGTGCTACCGGTGCGGAGAGAAGGGCCACTACCAGCGCGGCTGTCCACGTCCACCAGTGCGGAGACTCACCCCGAAGGCAGAGCCCACCATCGAGAAGGGAGAGCAGCCGGAAAACTAAGGCCCGCCGGTGTCGCAGGAGGCGGCGGACGTCGGCAAACAGGCAGAGATTACCGCCTCCAAAACGGCAACCACCGACAGCGATCACGGAACACCACCCGCACCGGCCCCGTCCCAGGCCACCCTTCTCTTCGTGGACCTCATGATCGGCCGCGCGAAAATCCGCGCGTTGATAGATTCGGGGGCGTACGGGAATTTTATTAGCCGTCGGTGGCACGACGAGAGGGGTACGGAAGCGCCGCCAACCAGTAGAACCGAGCCACGTTATTATAGGATGGCCAATGGCCAGATTGACGTGTCCAGCGAAATGGCCGTATGCGACGTGTGGCTCCGGGACAGGAAACGGACCGTGACATGCCGAATAATGCCGATCGGGGTAGCGGAAATGATACTAGGCATCGAAGGGATGGCCGCTTTTCAGATAGTCTTAGATTATGGGAGGGGCCAGTGGCACTTCTCCGACCGTCGGAAGGAACGATTCGCGATGCGGCAGGAAGAACCGGCGTTGGCGGCGTGCGACGGATTGAGGGCCGCGACCGACGCGCTACGCGAGCAGCTTGAGCGACTATTGGAACAGCTAATAGGAGACAGTGCCGCGACCACCGGAAAAACCGACTTAATTGAGCACGTAATCGATGTAAATGGCCATCCCCCGATCAAGCAAAGATACTACGCGGTATCCCCGAAGGTACAAGAAGCCATAAACCAGGAAGTTGAAAAGTTATTGCGCGAGGGAATAATAGAGCCATGAGACAGCCCGTGCTCCAGCCCGATCGTCATGGAGCAGGGCAACGGAAAGTATCGTTTTTGTCTGGACTTACGGCAGGTGAATGGGATTTCGAGGAAAGACGCGTATCCCTTGCCACTCATGACTAGTTTTCTGGACAAATTAAGGGCAGCCCGATATATTTCGACAGTAGATCTCAGCCAGGCGTACTTTCAGATTCCGCTCGCCGAAGCAAGTAAGGAGATCACGGCGTTTACCGTTCCCGGCCGTGGGTTGTTTCAGTTTAAGCGAATGCCATACGGGTTGACGGGGGCTCCGGCCACGTTTCAAAAATTGCTGGATCGAATCATAGGGGCGGAAATGGAACCCTTCGCGTTCGCATACTTGGATGACATTATCATTGTAACAGCTACTTTTAAAGAACACCTTCTGTGGCTCGAACGCGTCTTACGAAAGATCAGGGCCGCGGGACTCACCGTCAACTCGGAGAAATGCGCATTTTGTCGGTCAGAAGTCAAATATCTTGGATTTTTAGTGCGCGAGGAGGGGGTACGCGTCGACCCAGAGAAAACAAGGCCGATACAAGAATATCCGGCACCGCGGACATTGAAACAATAGCGTAGATTCCTCGGGATGACCTCATGGTACCGCCGTTTTATCTCCGCCTACGCGACGTTGGCTGAACCGTTGACGGAGCTATTGCGTGAGGATAGAAAATGGGCTTGGGAGGAGCCACAGCAGGCCGCATTTGAGAGTTTAAGGGAACTAGTGGCGACGGCGCCAACCCTAACCTACCCAGACTTCGAGTTGCCGTTCGCGCTACAAACCGACGCTAGTGCAGTAGGGATCGGAGCGGTATTGACGCAGGAACCGGAGGGAGTCGAAAGGGTGGTCGCGTTCGCGAGTCGTTCGTTGTCCGTCGCCGAGCGAAAGTACAGCACAACGGAGCGAGAGTGTTTGGCCGTGATATGGGCCATCAAGAAGTTTCGGCCATATCTGGAGGGCTACCACTTCACCGTCGTAACCGACCACAGCAGCCTGCGTTGACGCAGAAGGCGTTGAAGAGACCTGAAGAACCCGACGGGAAGATTGGCGCGATGGGCCCTCGAACTATTAGAGTACGACTTTGACATCGTGCACTGCAAGGGCGCGCTGCACCACGTACCCGACGCCCTCTCCCGAATGTACGAGGACGAGCAAACACAATGTGACGAGTAACAGCCAATCCACGAAACAACCCGGAGTGGGCCGTGAGAGACGGCCGGCTGTATAGGAGATTCGAAGCAACGGTGGACGAAGGACTCCTGGAGGAAGACGCCGACGACTGGAAATGGGTGCCGAAGGAGGGAGAGAAAGCCGGCCTACTCGCCGAGGCCCACGACGAACCGGAGGCAGGACACCTGGAGATCGCCAAGACGTACTACCAACTACTATCAAGGTACTACTGGCCCGGGATGTTCAAAACCCTGGCCAAATACATCCGCCAGTGTGCGACATGCCAGATGACCAAGGTGGAACAGGCTCCGGCGTGTGAATTGATGAGACGGCACTACTCGAACGAGCCCTGGGCCGTGATAGCGGCCGACATCATGGGACCATTTCCAGCCAGCAAGAACGGCTACACCTACATCCTGGTCATCCAGGATTTCTTCTCCAAGTGGATTGAAGTGATCCCCCTCCGCAAGGCCAACGGGAAGAAGATAGCGGACGCCATCGAAGATACAGTGCTGACGAGATGGGGGACTCCGCGCCTGATATTAACGGACAACGGCACGGAATTCGCGAACAAAACCTTGGCCGAACTAGCGGAGACATTCGGGATGCGACACGCGACCACCCCGCCGTATCACCCGCAAGCGAATCCGGTCGAAAGAGTAAACAGAATTTTGAAAACCATGATCGTAGCGTACTTAGGTCGGGAGCACCGCGACTGGGACGTGTACCTGCCCCAATTCCGATTCGCGTACAATACCGCTCACCATTCAGTTTTGCAGACGTCACCGGCGAAGTTAAACTTCGGCCGGGATCCAATTCCCACCAGATGCGCGCGAGCAGGGGCCGGGGAGACGCGAGCGGCCGATGGCGAATGGCCCCCGGTAGACAGGGACAGCTGGGCCGCGTGTATGGACCGAGTACAGGAGATCCGGCCGTGGGTGACGGAGAATTTAGAAGCCGCGTACCAGAACCAGGCTCACTATTACAATCAAGGCAGGCGCGATCGACAGTTCGAAGTCGGGGATAAGGTGCTGAAAAAGCAGCATATGCTCTCGTCAGCGGGTCAGAATGTGGCAGCAAAGTTAGCCACTAAGTATCACGGGCCGTTCGAAACAGTAGAAAAGATATCGCCGGTAGTGTACTGGGTTGGCCGACGCGAACGGCCGAAGCGTAGGGAAATTGCAAGTGAAGGACCTGAAACCGTTTGTACCTAAAGAGCCGTAACCGTAGTATGCATGAATGATTGGGAAGTGTGTGAATGCGAACACTAGTAGAGTCCATACTAATCGTTGTGGGTGGTGGTTCTTTTTTTTTGCCTCTTCCCTTGTGCTCCCCACTGATCCTGACGAAGATAGACGGAGAAGGGATGCAGAAACCCAATACGTGGTGGACCGGCCCGGCGAAGCCCAGGCTGCTGGACCCCTGGGTCCAGGTTTTTGCAGAGGAAGTCGGGGGGGCCCAGGCGATCGCTGACCTGGTCCGCCTCGAGGGCCAGCAACAAGCCCAGCGACAGGAGGAGGCGATGCGGCAGCAGGCCGAAGAATGGGACCGCCAGTTTTTCGCCGCGCTGGAGCGGCCACCGGCGATCCACGTCGTCCTGCTACAGCGGGGACGGCCAGCAGCAGACGACCCGGCCTTTCCGCGGTATCGGGCGGCCGAGGAGTGGGCCGCAAGAGCCAGGCGGGAACGGGCCGAGAATCCGTACTTAAAAAAATACGGCATCCGGGGAGAAGACCTGTCCCTGACAGAGCTCACGATGGCTCCGCTGGCCATCGTGGAAGAAAGAGTGTGCGGCCCACCCCAGCAGTGCTGGAACTGTGGGAAATTAGGGCACATGGCGGGATGGTGCCGCCAACCACCGCGGCCGCACTGCTATCATTGTGGCCGCCAGGGAATTCGGTCGTGGGACGCCCACGACTGCCCGTCGCCCAAAAACCCCCACCTAAAGAAGAAGTAAGCCGTCGGGGGGGGGGGGGGGGGGGGGGAGCAGGGAGCCCCGACCAGGGCCCCGCCATGAAAAACGGCCGTGATCACCTTCGGCCGGAAGGAACAGCGGCCGGGACCAGAAGCGGCCGGGAGTAAAAGAGGAGAATACGACTGAGGAGGCGGCCACCACCACCAGGGCCGTGGAAGACCAGCGGGGGCGTGAGCCCCAAAAACAACCTAGAAGATCAACATCCACGAGCTCCACCGCCCTCCAATGGGGGGGAAGGGAAAGGTGCGCAGGGAGAACATCAGGGCACCTTAAGGAAAAGAAGAGCGAGCCGAGGGAAACCACAACTCGTCAACGGCAAAAGACAAGGAGATCACCATCCGTCCACCCCGCCTATTACCTACACCAAAAAAATTTTTTTTTTTTTGTTGTGCTACAATTAGTCGAGCATTTCCTTTTGTTACGAGTGTGAATGGAACTAAGAATGAGTGAAGGGCCCGTGTGAATGAGAGAAGGTATGAATGAGAATTTGATAAGTTAATAGGTCACGCGAAAAGGGACACCCTCCAACACCCTACTAGTCAAACCAAGTGTAACTGTGATGCGTAAAACTAGCTTGTATAAAGCGTTGTGACTGGAGATAGAATAAATTGAAGAAATTTGTATAAAAGAATGAGTTGTGTTTGGGATGTGAGGAGGAAACGGCAGGTACAAGTTTTGGGGAAGATGTGCAAGTCCAGTGGCAATGGCCCGCGAAGAAAGTCTTGGCCGTTCGGAACGAATCGGGGGAAACGGTCGTTCGGGGGGTGGAGCCGGGGAGCCGAGACCGGAGCCCACCGCCAGCCCTCGCGTGAGACAACTTGCTACGCGCGCCGGGACGGAGGGGGGGGGGGGGGGGGGGGATTCACGTTCCGAAAGGCCAAGCGCACCGCAAAGAGAAAAATCATTAACCCCATTTATTGTTCTACACCTTCGAGACAGGAAAGTTCGGCGATGTCGGCCGGACTGATCACCCGGTCGACATCCCGACAAGCAACACACCTACCAACCAGCGGGGAACGAGGAGACAGAGCTGCGGCCGGGGAGGGAGCAGGACCGGGATGGCAAGGATCCAAGCCACTAATCGATGCGGAATCGAACTCGACCTACCACCTGTCGGACGCCGTGGGATTCATTTAGCGCATCCCCCTAAACTAGGCGGCGTAATGAGCGGCACGAACCCTCGCCGCCGGCCACGTGCTAACCTCGCGTTACTTGACTTCCGGCGGGCGTAGTGAGCAGTCCTAGTTGCGTTTCGAGAGTCTTGTTTTTCTCCTCAGCTTTGTTCAAGTGAGTTTGGCGTGTCGAGTCCTCACATAGAGGCATGTTATTTCAAATCACGACGCGCAATTTGGAAACGTAGCCGTTAGTGAAAATTAAATTTCTTCTCATTCAGTGCGCGTGCAATTTCGACCATATTTCAGTGTTTTGTTAATATCTTTATCATAGATATAGATATAAGGAATAAAGTAATTTGTACAGTGTTTTCTCGCGGAATACAATTATGTTTTTTTATTCTTCATTGAAACAAAGAAAACTATGCTATGTTTTTCTCGAAAATGTGTTGGCATTTAAAGTGACAGTGACATTGATAACCCCGGGAAATTGGTGTCATTTACAATAGTTGTACTGCCGCGTTAAACGCGCGGGCTCGGGACTGAAGCCGCGCTTTTAACCCGAGCTTCGAGGCAATGGTGCTACATTTGTTGATGTTCCAAGGGAAGCTCACAGCGCGCCCAACGTAGAGAGAGACAGATGCAGTCAAGTCGTAAGAACGAGTGAGATGGCTGATCTTCGACACTTGGTCGCCGAGCAAGCATGCGGATCAGATTACATGGTATCTGAATTAGCTATAGTTAAAACTTTTTTATTCTTTGTTATTTTTGTATGAAATTTGTTGTAATAAATTCGTGAGGTTTGACACGGTAGCTGCAGACGTTTTCGGCCTGACTTATTTAATTATTATGTGTAAATAGACTCGGAATTCCACCGTGTTTGGTATCATTTTAATTGTAAAAATCTCACGAATTTATTACAACAAATTTCATAAAGAAATAACAAAGAATAAAAAAGTTTTATTTTCGCATTAGCGGTGACTCATAGGGATTATCGATCCGATGCCCGGCGACCGAAGACCGGGTACCTGAGGTGGCTGGTTCCAAAAATTTAAAGGGCGATCCCCCTTAGTGGTGGGGATAGTCCGCGCGCACTTATCTTTTTTGTATCGCACTTATCTTTTTTGTATCGCACTTACCTTTTTTGTATCGTCGAAAATTCGCCAGGGGTGCTAGTGTTCAATATGGCGCTGTTTGCGATTCGAATCTACCTGCGGTCTAAGGGACCCAACTTAGATTCAGTTGCATTTGTGAAGCCGAGCAATCGAGACCTTTTTACAATTAGTGTGCTTTAGTTTGTGTTTACAGTAGCGAAGGAATGCAAGAAGCAGCAATGTCTCGTACGTAGAAACTATACATTTTTCCAAAGTGTTCATTTTACACATTTGATCTAGTGTACTATTGTACAGTGTAATTCGTAGACTGCGGATCTTTATGCAAATATGAATTTTATTAATGATAGAAAATTGTATGGAGTTGTTTTTAAAACGAGTTATCCACCTTTTTGAAATTTATAACTGCAAGTAACATTTTTAATTGTGTTTTCAGTAATCATCTGTAATTTGTATAGACTTGTGATATCAAATTTTGGCTATTTTGCATAAACATCCGCAGTCTAGACTAATTCGCATTATAAAGAATAGCAGTGTCAAAGCTTATCTGCCCTAAAATTTTAGCAGTGCCAGAATACAACCATAAGTGTCGAGATTTAGGTCTGATTAATTAAATAGTGCGATAGCAACGATTTAAAGACGGCAAAATGTTTTTCTATTACGCGTAGTGATGAATTCATGTATGACTTTTAAATATTTTTTTTCATTTCAGAACCGGAAACGGCAGACGTGCAGGGACTGGTTGCGCAGTTGCTGCAGCAACAACAGCTACAGCAGCAGCAGTTCCTGGAGGAGCGGAAGCAGAATCAGGTGCAAATCCAGGAGCTGCAGCAGGCACTATCTTCCCTATTGGAGGATAAAAACAAGAGGAGTGAAGAACCGCCGAAGCAAAGTATGTATAAATTTATCTGTGTTGTTTTTAATTATAATTCGTGATTTGAGTGTATTTGTTCCAACACTTAGCAAGTAAAGTTCATTTTCGATTATTCTTCGGATAATTTTGTAGTATTTGTGTAAAACCTTATGTGTATTGTGACGTTGCAGTTCCGGCAACGTCACAAAACAGTGAAACTACCATAATAAGCCAACGCGAAACTACTCTCGGGGCCTTCCTTCAATTATTTACCGATGCTAATTCCCGAATTCTGTGAGTCGCGTGACAGGAGAGACGGCGGAAACACCGGCGAAAGGAGAAGGAGGGGCGCTCAGGGTGCGAGGACGGGGGAGGTATCCCGGGGGGATCCTCCCTAGAAAACGTTTCCCGCCGCTGACCAGGGGTCAGTGGGCCCACGGGGCCACGGGAACGCTCACCCCGGCGTGCGTGAGCCGGCGGTGCGACACCGGTGCCCTGCGGAGCCTCCGTGTTGGGCCACCCCTATTGGTGACCCACGCGGAGAACGGCGAGCCCGGGGGGGTCGAGGCGCGGACGCCTGAGGGCCGATCTCTCCCCACCCAGCCTGCCGCAGCAAGAGTTTCCGCGAGCGGCGACCACCAGCCGCCAACCTCCCGAAAAAGGACCACCTGCCGACATCTGTGGAGGATCGACAGGACTCATAGTGACGTCACCACCAGCGTCGCGGGAAAAGCTTCTAATCATGCGCGTGCCGAATGTACGGCGTCATTGCCGAGCACGCGGTCTCAGTCTTACGTCGACGGTTGAATCGATTAGCGATCAGAGTTTCCGAGAGGACCCAGTAAGAGTCAGTACAATGGAGAAAATATTTGAGAGTTCCCGAGAGGCCAGCGATTCGGTAAGTGAATTTAACTAGCCCTTTTCGTTTGTGTCGGATTCAATGAAGAATTGTACGCGTTAGAATCACGTTTTGTATCGAAATTATGAAAGATTTTCCGGCTTCACCGGTATTGCGTAGTGATTTTCCGTATCGAGTCCTCCCGTAATGGATGATGTAATCTAGTGCGTCGCGTGCGTTACCGCGTGTAATACCGAGAGTTGTAGTTCGATCGTCGCGTTTGTAATTCCGCCTTCGGGCGATGACGTAAAATAAAATGTGCCGACTCTCGGATTTATTTGAGTAATTGTGTGAGATTTATTTTGTGTGTGAAATTCCTGTTTTGTGTCGTCACTCCACCCATGCTCGATAGAATCGAACTCATTCCGCGTAGTCCGGCCCTGGGAGAAATTTCGACGTTTCGATTTCGTTAAGTAAAGAGATTCTCGAATTAGTTTTTGGTAGAGTGGTGAATAGAATTATTTGGTAACATTTCGAACGAGCTTCGGCTCGCGGCACTTCGGTGCCTGGCGCCCAACGGATTTAGGATTTTTTGGATTTTGGAATTTTGGGGGAGAGAATCTCGCGCATTTTCTTTGTTCACGGGGAATTTTCGGGTTAGCCGGTGCAGACTATTGAAGTCGGGAAAATTCTCGTGACAGTATATTCAATATAGTAATATAATATTTCTTTGTTGCAGTGGAAACGGAATCGGGTGATAAGCGCCCACCACGACCCTCGTGGAACGGGCGCGGGCGTTCCCGCGCCGCGTGGTACCATCGCCAGGCGCAAAACACTTGTTAAGCACCGTTAAGCCCGCCATGGCGGGGCTTCCCGCGCCAGTAGGGGCATGTTAGAGTACCGAATGTTTAGCTAAAGATCTGAGGTGCGAGGAACGAGTCCTCGGGCAGATTTATGATAGGACCTTAGTTTATGCGACCGTTCGAAGAAGGAAGGCTAGAAGCGTAGTGCAACCCGAGCCTGAGTTTAGCTAGTGGCCCGTCGTCATGCCGCTATCTCGGTTCTCGGGGGCCGCACGTGTCAATGTTTAGAGAGAGACATCGACAGGACCCAAGCAGTAGATCTTTGTCGCTCTAGGATCTGGCCACGGAGTGGGGAAGGCCTTTGTGCTTTCTGGTAAGAGGACCATGATTGACCCCATGGCACTTACCCCAGAACCTCATACGAGCGTACACCGAACTTCTTCTCAATAAAAATACTCTGTGATTGTTTGATCTTTAACAGGCAACAGAGGCAGGGGTGGTAGTGGCGGACGGGGCGGCAGAGGCCGAAATACTATAATATTAAATATTAATTAAAATAATCTATTTATATTTAGTTTAATTTAGTTTAGTTTAGGTTTTTATAATTAGTTTAATTTAATTTAATTTAGTTTAGTTTAGTTTAGTGTTAGTTTTATTATAATAAAATTATGTGTATTTAAAAATCAACAATGTGTGCTTATTTGTTTTTTAGTATGTATACCCAATTTCCATTTCCTGTCCTTATATTAAGTGTCGTGTTAGAGTAAAAAACAATATCTTAAAAATTACCAGAGGATATCCAAAGAACAATACGAATTCGTCATCGGATTGAAAGCGAAATTTATGATTAAATTGTTCATTAGTGTTTAATATTCATTCGATCACGTAGAGAATTTCCGCGGATTAAAACGGGTAACACAGCGTGCACGAAAGAAACTCGTAGCCGCAATAGATAATCCGTCAAATTATTCGCGCGTTGTTAAATTCTAGTTAGATCGTCGGTAATGCATTCGGTTAGCTCGCGAGAACAGAGGTTCAAACCTTTGTAGCCGCGATAGAGGAAAAACCGAAGGCAAACTCGCGGAAAAAAGTGCTAAACACGAGGCACAACCTCGCGCGCGCTCGGTGACTTCCGAACGTTCGCGAAGGGTCGACGTTTGGCCTCGGGCGATGAACGCGGTAACCCCGGATAGAAGATTCGGGAACTTCGAAATAAAGGATTCGCGAGAAAAGTCATTGTCCGAGAGGAAGAGGAGTGGGGATATTTCCCCCAAAATTCCGCGGTTTCGAAGGTGCAAGGGCTCCGAGGACCGACCACTTGATTTTGGACTCTTGACGTAGCAAGACGTTCCCTAAAATCACCAAAGACTTGTTGAGTTAATCGAGGAATTGGACAAAGAAGACCGATCGCTCCAAACGTCGTCGTGCGGAAGAGTGCAGTAAGCCGAATTCGCAACGCGGAAGAAATACGCAGCCTTCCACGTAGGCAGAAGCCTCACTTCTGGCAATAGCCGAACATCACGGACCAACGAGCTGGTTGTCACTATAAACGCTCGAGCCGTGCGCGAGCTGAAGCTTGCATCGACGAGAAACGACCAGCCGAACATCGCGGGAGACCGAACCCAGTGCTGTTGCAGCACTTCGACCCGTGCGCGAGCAGGAGCAATCCACGGCGTTTCCAACCGGTGAAGCTTCACTGCAAAAGTCTCACTTTCGCAGTCCAAGCCAGAAGCAACGGAGATTATTTGGGAATTGATCGGATCGGACAACAGCCTCAGGTGGAGATACGGAGATTGCGTACAAGAGTACTCCGCCAAAACGAACATACAGTCCACAATTGCAGTATTCAGATAAGAGTTTCGATCTATTAGCGAACAGCTGATTCCGCGGTCGGAGCAACGACCTGAGGCAGTTGTGAGCTCGAAATTCGTCGCCGAGCACTGTTGTCACTAGCGGATTAACGCTTGTTGACATCGCGGCGAACTGGCTTAGATTCGGAAATCGGAATTATAATTTCGACCGAATCTAAGAAACTACTGCAGCCACTACCGAACGCACCGCACAGCTCGAAGCAGGAGAGAATCATCTCGGAGCTGCATAAATTCGGTGCATAAGGAGTCAGCAATTCAACCACAAAAGAAGAAAGAAGATAGCGTGAATATTACCAGTCCGGATACGTGATAGACGAGTGCGAGCGAGAGCGTTTACGTCCCGTCGTCGAGCGAACTCGGAGCGCGACAAACTCTACTTATAAAAACCGCTCCACTTTTTGTTCCAGATACCGAGACCGCCGATAATCCGCGGCGAGCGAGATTTCTTTGGAGCAGCCGCCGTCACTATTTACATCTTCTTCTTCCTACTTGTTCTTATGTACTAGGTGTTGGATCTACTGAATTATCAAATAATTAATCAATTTCGGGGAATTCCCTGTTGAGAGTTTTATTCACATACCAAACCGCCAATCCCATTCTACCGGCCGTTTCCCGCAGAGGCTCGAGTCCTGCGGCGATTTACGATTTAAAAAACAATTAGATCAAATCAATTGCGTATTACATATTAAATGCGCACGAGAAATTGAAAGTATCAAAAGCATATGCAAAGTTGGGAAAAAAGGAATTTTAGAAAATTACAATTCTATGTGCAACAATTCAAAGAATTTGCTATTTTCTTTCAGACTTACGCATGGAATTGTGATCTTCTAAAATTTTATTTTACCCAACTTTGCATATGCTTTTCTGATACTTCCAATTTCTGGTGCGCATTTAATATGTAATATGCAATTAATTTGATCTAATGAACAATTTAATCACAAATTTCGCTTTCAATCTGATGACGAATTCGTATGGTTCTTTGGATATGCCCTTGTAATTTTCATGAATTTGCTAGTACTGTTATTACAAATTGCAAAATTCAAATTTCTATTGTGTATTATATACTCTAACACGTACCTTTACTCTACACGCAACCATTTTCTCATTGCTTGGCAGACTATTTTACAAAGCCAGTATCACTTGATCCGAGTTTAGGATTACCTTGTTCCCTTGATGTTTGCGAAAATGGTCTGCGAAGCACTGAGAAAAATGTTGCGTACTACATTAAATAGCATTCACAAGTGTTGGATAGGCGAAGCGATTGGACTTTTGCTATACAATTTATTTTGTTCTACTGCATTCCTCGTATGCATGTAAGTTTCGCACCCACAGCATTTTGCTAGCTCTCACTGCTACATACCCTGTTTTTTACATAACTCTCACCGCTTCATACCCTGTTTTTTACATAACTCTCACCGCTACGTACCCTGTTCTTTACATAGGACTTTTTCACCATATAGGATTGGAACGGCACGGTTTACAAGTTTTGTTCTTCAAGATATAGAATTTCATGCCTCGTTATGTCATTTGTTGTATGCAAGCGTTCCAGGCTCGCTTGAACTCACAAGTTCATGTTTGAAGGCGCTCCGTCAGCCTTCGATTAAAGTAAGTTAGCATTTTAATACTTACCACCTTCCCTGCGCACTTTGTTCTAGTCCCATACTTAACGCCAAATGTAGGAAAAGGATAAGATTTTTCATGTTTGTTTTTTATTTTTATTGACAGCATGTTGTAATATACTTGAATTTCATCATACTCCTAAGGATTGTGTACATGGCCAAAACTTACCTGCGTTATTTTTATTGGATTCAAAGCGAAACTTATGGTTAAATGATTTATTAGATCAAGTTAATTGCATATTACATATAAACCGCACGCGAGAAATAATAAAGCAGGCACAACGAAAACTAGATTCTGGAAGGTATACTAGCACCGTCTTGTTTACTCACAAACATTAAGAAGGGAAAGGGAAGGGGAATGGTCGCGGCTCGAAATTAAAACAAGTCAATTGAACACTCTACTGGAAATTCTTTATCGGGACAAAACTCAAAATTTGACTTACGGCTAAGGAATACCGGCATAAAAAACCCCCAAGGTCCCTGTTGGGGAAAAAAGCCTGTATTCCTTCACAAGATCCGCGCCGCTATCTACCCTTTAACAGCCTCACCAAATCAAATCAATAATGAAAATCTAGCGCAAAATGGCCATTTACAATAACAAGAAGAGAGCTCTCTTACCGGGTACTCGCTGCCAACACCAACGCAGAGCGATCTAGCCCGCCGAGTGTGCTCACACGCCTCGGGGAAACAAAATGCTGCAGGTGGGCACCAACCGCACCTAACAGGCAAAAAAGGACAGCACCCTTGCACTTCCTCACCAACAATTCACTTGCGCGGTACAGCTCTCCCCGTCTAACTCGCCTAAATCGCCCGATTCTAAAACTCTCTGTCGCTCGCTAATTAGTCGCACACGCAGTCGCTCCTACCGTGGTCGGCTCGATTCTGCCACGCGCTCGACTTCTCGCGAGGTCCCCGAACCGCTTTTGTTTTTCGAATCGCGCACGCTGCCGAAAACCGAAGCCTCGCTGTCGCCAGGGGAAAGGGCGCGAACGCCCAAGACGCGTCACGCTGCCGCGAGCGTTTTTCAAACGCGAACACGTCTCTCGATTTTGGGCCCGTGAGGATTACGGGATTTTCTAATATCTAATATTCGGAAGCATTTGATGACCCCGGACCTCTGTAGCGCCCATTGAGAACCCTGTTCTAGTTCCGTATTTGAAGGTTGCGTCCGCCAGGCCGCGAGATGGCTACGCGCGCACGCAGCGAGAATCGAAGACACGGGCGAAAAAAAAGGATCTGTTTTGGCAGAATAATTCGAGCATAAAATCTATATCTCAGCAACGGCTGCACGGATTGTCTTGTTGTTTAATACCAATCGACGCAGAAAAAATCAAAGAGTTGAATGGAACAGTCATTCTTTCCCTAGATAATGCGAGTTTCAAGTATATTGTCATTTACCATCCGGCTAGGGCCCGCTAGCTAGTTCGTTCGCGTAAGTTACTTAGTAGCGTTGACGCGATGAGCTGCGCTCGGCTATACAGGGTGGCTCATTTTAATTGACACAGCCGAATATCTCTGTTGCTAAGCCGGATATAAAAAAAATGTTCAGACAAAAGTTATTTAGGACCAAAGGGGACACCTAACTCCAATAGTAATTTTAACCTTGGTTTCAATTTTCAAGGTCATTTGAAGGTCAAAGATAGTTTTTTAAATGGGACGCACTATTTTTGACGCCGGATCCTGAAAGCGCGGGAAATTCCACGTTCAAAACACCATTTTCAAATTTTTGTTGAGTGACCTTAAAAAGGTAAAATCAAGGTTAAATATTGATGATTCGTCCAGAAGCTGTTTTTCGAATTCATGATGGTTTTGTAGGCTTTGTTTACTCACAAACATTAAGAGGGAAAAGGAAAGGGAATAATCGCGGTTCAAACTGAGAAATAAAAGCTAAATGAACATTTTACCAAAATTCTTTATAGGGACATAGGACATAGGGACTAAGGCATGCCGGCATATAAAAACCCCACGTCCCTGTTAGGGAAAAAAACCTGCATTCCTGTACAGTCTGACGCCGCTATTTACCCTATGCTACTGACAACAATTAATAAGTTATTAATGATGAAAGAAACTAACAACGACGTGGACGTAGTAAGTTCTGTTTCTTTTGAGGTGCTTGATTAATGTGAGTCCCCTTGCCTCTCACGTTTGGAGTGCTTATTTACAGCAAATGTTCAAAGTTATCTCCATTTGCTTGAAGACATAAATGTAAACGTCTTTCAAAGTGATCTACTGTTCTTAGTAAAGTCTCTCTGGGAATTTCTGCGCAGGCTTGTTTGATACGATCTATCATGTTCTCTCTAGTTGTTGGTCGTTCCCTGAAAATAACATTTTTTACGAAGCCTCATAAATAAAAATCTGGGGGTGTCATGTCTGGTAAATTAGAAGGCCAGTTAACCGGACCTCCCCTTCCGATCCATCGCTCATTATAATGTTGATTTAAAAATTCACGTACTAGCCGTGCAAAGTGTGCTGCTGCACCATCTTGCTGGAGCCACATTCTTAGCCTTGTCATTAAATCTACATTTTCTAACATTCCTGACAAATGATTGTTACGGGCTAGCCGTGCGAGGCCGGTTTTTCCCGGTGTGAAAGAGAAGAACTGAGCCTGCTTACTTCGCAAAAGGGGTGTAATGGAGAATCGTAAATAGTCGCTAAGCGCGAATGGGCGGAAATTTGACTGTACGTCCGAAATTCTCCCTTTCGGGAATCGCCGGATGCACAATATTTTCGCCGTGATTCGTCCCAACGTTCGAAATTTACGATCTGTAGGATTTGGAAGTTGGCTACGGAGAGTATAAGTTTGGGATGTCGCAGACACCCGTAAGGTGAAAACGAGTCTCCAAGACTGACTATACTCCGGTCAGGTACACCTCGAGCGGCTAAGATGTCCTTGTTTCTGTGGGTTCTTTTCCCTATGTCGACCTCAGGGTATTAATTAATTAGACAGGTGGGCATGATAAGACTGACGAATGATTTGAGATGCAAAAAATGACGGCTGTATTCTATTTTCTTGATTACAGAGAATCTTTCTATACTAGTACGATACAGCTTGTGTTTAGTGTGAGTAAGATTGTTACAATACCTGTGTGTTTCCCTCGTCTGTTTAGCCCACTTTACTTTCAGCTTATGTGGTTAACGAGATAAAGTTATACGAATTAAACTGGTTTGCTCGAAGGTGACTATAAACACGATCTCGCTCAAGAATATCCCCGTATTCTTACGTCGGTTTGGTGCTTCGAAGGTGCTAAGCACGATCTACTACTGACTGACAGAGCTTCGCCGTCGGTGAAGTCTGTTGAAAATCTGAACTGACTGGCTACTATGCAAAGGGTTTATATACTCCAAATTTAAGCGAATTAGTCGGAAAACGCAATAGGTTTCTTTGAATTTTTGAAGGGGGACGATATCTTAATGGGAGCTGGAGGCACGTGCATTCCGCGGAAAGCCGCATCTGTATCCGGGCGATGAATACTATCGCAACGGGGGGGTCACGGGAGGGCATCTTGGCTAGGCGAATTTTAAGGTTCGAGCGACGGTTTACGCGAGCTTTAGAAAATTTCTAGGTTCGTCGAAGGAAAAAATTCGTGCGTGATACCACGAACGTATCATGATCACGTAATAACTCCAAATAGCTGTGACTATCCACATTTCTGTCGAAGAAATAAGGACCAATCAAATAACCATTCATTATGCCACACCACACCATAAGGCTCCATCGGTGTTGGTGGTCTACCGGTATGTGCCAGTGTGGGTTCCGATCTGTCCAATAATGACAATTGTGCCTGTTCACTGTTCCATTACTGCAAATCTTTGCCTCATCAGAAAACATCACATATTTAAAAAATTCTGGATCTTCTTCTATCATTCTCAAAGCCCATCTGCAGAATTCAATTCGCATATGAATTTGATTTGGCCTTAATTCTTGAACTAAATGGATGTGGTAGGCATGATATCTGAAATTTTTTAAAATTCTGAGAGCCGTTGATCCTGGTATGCCAATTTCTCGTTCAATCTGGCGACTACCAATCTGAGGATCCAGATGAACAGCTGCTAAGACAGTCAGGAGACGAACATTATTTTCATCCTGAACTTGGTGTCTGCGCTCTCGAGCGAGGCGTCCATCACGAGCTCTTCGAGTTAATCTTTGAATTGTCCTATCACTAGGGTGTCGCCTATTTGGAAATTGTTGAGATTATCGCCTTTCTGCTAAATGATAATTATTATTAGATTGCCCCAAAACAATTATCATATCAACAATTTCATTGGAAGGATAGTCGGCCATTACATAAATTTGTATCGTAAGTTTAGTTTGTAAGAGCATAAGGTTAGGCTCCGCGTGCGCGCGCTTATGTGACGTGTTGCGGCGGCTTTATTGTTTTGTTTTGGCGATCGCGTTCGGCGGTAAGACGGCGCGAGTCAGTCTCGTCCGAACAGAGTAAGAGTGTACCATCTTGATTAAAACCTACCTACCGATCACACCACGAAGCCTAATTGTACCCTGACATCCAAAACATTCCTTTATTACAATTTCAGAAGTGGGATTGATTGTGAATACGGTGTGGGAGGCAAGTGACGAAAATTAAGCAAAAAATTGAATGTGAAAACTTCGGCGTGGCTCAGACGCGAACAACGGAAAGTCATTGCTCGCGTAGTGTGCAGTGACATTGAACCGCTGCTGAAAAATTGCTATTGGACTAACATTGATATTGACTTGCGATTCGCGCATTGAGTGCTTCATGGGATATTGTTAACGTGGTGCGCGTAGCGTCCTGAGTTGACTTATTGGCAAAATGAAGAATCCCAGTGACTTCAAGATTGCAGAGCTAAAGGAAAAGTTGAAGCAGTTGGACCTATCGCCTACGGGCAACAAGGGAGAGTTAATTGCAAGATTGGATGCAGCGGATCCATCCGGCAAGTGGGTGGAAGAACTGGAAGCATTCCTGGAACAGGACACCTTCCATGATGTGGATGAGAGCGATCGTCCATTGTCTTCACGAGAGACGCGCTCAAACACGCTCGAACATGCATCGGCGTTGCCAACGGTCGCTTCAGGGGGAGAAGAATTGTCCAGAGAAATGGCGATCATGAGGCGCGAGATGCAATTGTTGCAGCGAGAGATGAGGTTAGTGGAAAGAGAGAATGAATTGTTGCGGCAATCTCCTTCTAGTAATGCTAGCCGTGATTCTCGCGATTCTACACACCGCATCGGCATTAAAGCGATCGGTGATCTCCTACGAGAGTTCGATGGAACAGATAACTCATTTAAAACATGGGAAAAGCAGGTTAGGCTATTGTGTATGTCATACCAATTGGACGAGGCAGCAAGTAAAGTCCTCATTGGCGCGCGACTCAAAGGAAAGGCTCTCGCTTGGCTTCATTCGCGACCAGGGCATATTGAAATGAGTGTGGATGAAATGCTGGGAGAAATGAAGAAACATTTTGACTGTCGCAGCAATAAAATGGAACTGAGGAAACGGTTTGAAGATAGAGTTTGTCAACCCGGGGAAAACTTCAGCAGCTATTATAACGATAAATTGATCCTGTCTAATTATATATCAGTGGACGAAGAGGAATTGATTGCATATATTGTCGGAGGCATTCCGAATCCGCACATACGAAATCAGGCGCAGATGCAGCAGTTTGCGTCTAAGAGCGATTTGCTCTTTGCCTTAAACAATGTTCAGCTGGCAGATGTAAGGAAACCCGAGGCCAGGGGAAAATCAGATACGAGAGGAGGTACGCCATCGCAGACGCAGAGCAAGGCCAGCCAGGAAGCACCGACTGCGGAGGCAGATCAACAGAAGAAGGTCCGGTGTTTTAATTGTAGCAAGTATGGACACAGAGCGAATGAATGCAAGGCACCGAAGCGGCAATACGGGGCATGCTTTAGATGTGGACAGCAAGGGCATAGTATTAAGGACTGTAGCGTTAAGTCGGAAAAAGCACAGGTAACACCCGTTTTCAATAAAACCACTGGCATCAATGAATTTAACAAATTGGTATCGTATACCATATGCAGCAAAGATTTTCAACTTATGACACAGCTGGAAACTTTAATTGACACAGGTAGTCCAATAACATTTATTAAAGCAAAGTTTGTTCCAGATATTGCAATAAGCCCGATTGAGAGTGTAAGTAACAGTTACTGTGGGTTGAATGGTAGCAGACTGAACATTTTAGGCACTATACAATGCATAATAGAATTGGAAGGAACCGTACAGAGTGGAATATCCGTTTACGTAGTACCAAATGATGCGATGGTTACGTCAGCTGTGATTGGCAGAGATGCGTTAAAGAGGTTTGGTTTATCATTAAAAGCAGTTCCGGAAAAGGATAATCCATTGGAAAAGCAGGCTATCGAGGAAATTTTGAATATCGATACGCAGGAAATGATTCAAAAGTCACATGTATTAAATATCAGTCCTGAATTGGAGAAGCCTGATAAAGTCCAATTCGAGGAACCGTTTGAAGTAGAATCAAGAGACGCGGTAGCGTCTCGCGCCAAGTATATATATAGCCGAGCGCAGCTCCTGGCGTCGACGCTACTAGTATCATTTACGCGAGCGAACTAGTTCGCGCGGCCTATTCTCATGGTAACCCGTAACAATCTTTAAACTGGGGCGATATATCGAAAGAATGACCATGCCATTGGCCTTTATGATTTTTTCTGCGTCGATTGATAATAAACAGTAATACAATCCGTTCAGCCGTTGGTGAGATATGGATTTTATGTTGCAATTTTTCGGCCAAAAAAGATCCTTTTTTCAGACCCGATTCTTCGCAAGTCGCTTCACGCGCGCCTCTACAGGAAAAAAGTCCGCAACGAAGATTTGCCGTGGTACTCATGTGCGCCCACAGAGGTCCATAATGGCAGGAGCACTCTCGAATGCTCGCAAGTCGAGCTGATCGCGCACCCCCTCGCGGTCCCCGTACCGTCGATAGGCCGTCCCGGCCCCCTCTTCTCGATTATCCGAGTTCTTCGCTCCTTGTCTTTCCTTAGCTTATCCTCAGCTTAATTATTACATAGTGTCTTGTAACGTTATGGTTCTTGTGATTATAACGCAGGTAAGTTTTGGCCATGTACACATCCTTAGGAGTATGAGATTAAAACACACTTTACGTTTTGACTCCCAGGTTTAGAGTCCCCTTCAGTTATATTATAACATTCTGTCAATAAAAATAAAAATAAACGCGAAAAACCTTATCCATTTCCTACATTTGGCATTAAGTATGGGACTAGAACAAAGTGCGTAGGGAAAGTGGTAAGCATTAATGCTAACTTACTTTAATCGAAGGGTGACGGAAAGGTTTTAAACATGAACTTGTGGGGTCAAACGAGCCTGGAACGCTTGCATACAAATAAATGACATAACGAAGCATAAAATTCTATATCTCAAAGAACAAAACTTGTAAACAATGGCGTTCCAATTCTGTACGTTGACAAAGTCCTATTTAAAGTATAGGGTATGTATCGGTGACAGTTAGCAAAATGCTGTGTGTGTGAAAACCAGTTCAAAGATGGAATAATTAAATGAACTTGCATGCATAAGAGGAACGCAGAAGAACAAAATAAATTGTCTAGCAGAAACACAACCGCTTCGCCTATCCAACACTTGCGAATGCTAATTAAGGTAGTACGCAACCATCTTCTCAGTGCTTCGCAGACCATTTTCTCAAACATCAAAGGAACAAGGTAATCCTGAACTCGGATCAAGTGATACTGTTTGTGTAAAATGGTCTGCGAAGCACTGAGAAGAAGGTTGCGTACTGCATTAAATAATATTCACAAGTGTTGGATAGGCGAAGTGATTGCGCTTTGCTAGACAATTTATTTTATTCTACTGCGTTCGTCCTATGCATGTAAGTTTTCGCATACACAGCATATTGCTAACTCTCACCGGTACATACTTTGTTCTTTACATAGGACTTTGTCAACATACAGGATTGGAACGCCACGGTTTACAAGTATTGTTCTTTAAGATATAGAATTTTATGCCTCGTTATGTCATTTATTGTATGCAAGTGTTCCAGGCTCGTTTGAACCCACAAGTTCATGTTTGAAACCTTTCCGTCACCCTTCGATTAAAGTAAGTTAGCATTAATTAGCATTAATACTTGCCACCTTCGCTGCGTACTTTGTTCCAGTCCCATACTTAACGCCAAATGTAGGAAACGGATAAGGTTTTCCATGTTTTTATTTTTATTGACAGAATGTTGTAATATAACCGAAGAGGACTCCAAACCTGGGAGTCCAAACGTAAAGTGTGTTTTAATCTCATACTCCTAAGGATTGTGTACATGGCCAAAACTTACCTGCGTTATGAATATCTCCAATCCAACAAACTCAAACACTAATTCTTGTAATTATAGTTACGGTAAGTACATCAGAAGTGTGAGGTAAAGTTGTACTAGTAGGATTTACAATATCAATATGTAATAAATATAATTTACAAGAAAAAAAATATCGAACCATACTATTTTATACGATATACATTAATTTTGTGTAATTTGCAACTCTGATGCATGTTAATCATTACTTTATATACAAACTTCTGTACGATATACTACATGTAACATGTATATGTTACGGTAAATTTGATAAACCGGTAATTATGCATAATTACCGGTTATTATGCATACTTACCGCTCAGTTCGGTAAATGTGATAAATTCTTCAAAATTTATCAAATTTACCGGCAATTTTACATAATTCCCAACTCATAATGGTAAATGTGATAAATTCTTGAGTATTTATCAAATTTATCGGCGAGTTTATACAATTCCCACCTGATAATTGTAAATATGATAAATATGTTGGCTGACTGTGCCAGTAGAACGCAGCGTAGTTTTTGAGTAGTTGCCTGTCGGAAGATTAGTTCTTGTTGGACATTATCGCAGAAGAGATTACGAATAACAATATTTGGTAATCATGTGGATTCGCATAGTCAGATTACAAGATCTACTTGAAATAATTGTCGAGCATGTATTATGATCATGTCATACTACATATTCCAATTTCTAACGCGATATTCGAATGCACGGACATGAGTAGAAAGAATAATTTTGCTATTGTCATACAATTAAAACATATTTTAAGTTTACTTATTTATTTACTTTATATATTCCCCTCATCTGGCACTGACCTGACCGGTGACTGTAAAGCGTAATGAGACTCATCACGTTCTACAGTTGCGCCCCCTTCCCCTCATGTGGCACTGACCTGACCTGTGACTGTAAAGCATAATGAAACTTATCACTAGACTGTGGATTTTTATGATGATGATTACTGAAAACATAACTTAAAATGTTTCTTGCAGTATATAAATTTCAGAAAGGTGGATAACAAGTTTTAAAAGCAACTCCATTCAATTTTCTATGAATAATAAAATTCATATTTGCATAAAGATCCGCAGTCTACTTATCACGTTTTACAGTTGCGCCCCCTTCCCCTCATCTGCCACTGACCTGACCTGTGACCGTAAAAGCCAGTATCATTTAATTTTGATACAATTCATCACCGTCTTTCTAAATGATTACCACCAAATATTATTATTCGTAGTCTTTTTCTACGATAATGTACAACTGTTTAATATCCATTCGATCACGTAGGGAATTTCCGCGGATTAAAACGGGTAACATAGCGTGCACGAAAGAAATTCGTAGCCGCGATAGAAAATCCGTCAAATTAATCGCGCGTTGTTAAATTCCAGTTAGATCGTCGGTAATTTAGTCGGTTAGATCGCGAGAACAGAGGTTCAAACCTTTGCAGCCGCGATAGAGAAAAAACCGAAGGCAAACTCGCGGAAAAAAGAGCTAAACACGAGGCACAAACTCGCGCGCGCTCGGTGACTTCCGAACGTTCGCGAGGGGTCAACGTTTGGCCTCGGGCGATGAACGCGGTAACCCCGGATAGAAGATTCGGGAACGTCGAGATAAAGGATTCGCGAGCAAAGTCATTGTCCGAGGGGAAGAGGAGTGGGGATATTTCCCCCGAAATTCCGCGGTTTCGAAGGTGCAAGGGCTCCGAGAACCGAACACTTGATTGCGGACCCCTGAAGTAGCAGGACGTTTAGCAAAATTCACAGAAGACTACAACGAGGAAGCAGTAAAGGAGACCGATAGCCCTAACGTCGTAGTGCGGAAAAGTGCACAGAGCCACACCCGCAACGCGGAAGATAAACGCGCAAAAACTATTCTTCTAACTGGTAACTACACAAAAGGCTGCGCTGTATTCTACTGGCTCAATCAGTCGAGATATTTATCATATTTACAATTATCAGGTGGAAATTGTGTAACCTTGCCGGTAAATTCGATAAATACTCAAGAATTTATCACATTTACCATTACAAGTTGGGAATTATGTAAAATCGCCGGTAAATGTGATAAATTCTGAAAAATTCTGAAGAATTTATCACATTTACCGAACTGAGCGGTAAGTATGCATAATAACCGGTAAATATGCATAATTACCGGATTTATCAAACTTACCGTAGCATATACATTATATCGTTTAATGTTTGGTTTCTTGTAAATTATATTTATCCCAAAAAATGACATTACATCGTGCATGTAACGTGCAAAAACGCGCCAAGTACATATAGCGCAGTGGTTTTATGGCGTGAAAAAGTAGTGAAATTAATGTCTGCCAAGTATGTGGGCCAAGGAAATTTGGAATCATATAATATTTTCCATTACTGAAATTACGACAACAAATTTAAAAAAAATGTAAAGTACGTTTCATTGGGACCTCAACAGAATCTCCAGCACCGGCATACTTAGGGCGCCTATTTTAAGATTTAAAAACTATTCGCTACTTTACGTAATCTGCAGGATACGAGTGTTTACAAATACAGTAAAGGTAGTGCACGTATACACGTAGTATTCTGTGACGTAAAGGGTTATGTGCCGTGGCGCCCCAAGTATGCCGGTGCTGGAGATTCTGTTGAGGTCCCAATGAAACGTACTTTACATTTTTTTTAAATTTGTTTTCGTAATTTCAGTAATGGAAAATATTATATGATTCCAAATTTCCTTGGCCCACATACTTGGCAGACATTAATTTCACTACTTTTTCACGCCATAAAACCACTGCGCTATATGTACTTGGCGCGTTTTTGCACGTTACATGCACGATGTAATGTCATTTTTTGGGATTTCAATCCTTTTTGTACATTTATTATTCTAAAATATTTCTGTTGTTAAACTTCAGCTTTCACTTTTACCGGTTTTATGCGACACATTGCATACAATGTGTGCTTATTTGTTTTTTAGTATGTATACCCAATTTCCATTTCCTGTCCCTATATTAAGTGTCGTGTTAGAGTAAAAAACAATATCTTAAAAATTACCAGAGCATATCCAAAGAACCATACGAATTCGTCATCGGATTGAAAGCGAAATTTCGGATTAAAATGTTCATTAGATCAAATTAATTGCATATTACATATTAAATGCGCACGAGAAACTGGAAGTATCAAAAAAGCATATGCAAAGTTGGGTAAAATAAAATTTTAGAAGATCACAATTCGGTCTAATGAACAATTTAATCACAAATTTCGCTTTCAATCTGATGACGAATTCGTATGGTTCTTTGGATATGCCCTTGTAATTTTCATGAATTTGCTAATACTGCTATTACAAATTGCAAAATTCAAATTTGTATTGTGTATTATTTACTCTAACACGAAACTCGTAAATGTAACGTCAAAATTAGCGCAGGAAATAATACAACGTGGAGTACAAATCCAAGTCTTGCAACTTCATTTATTGTAAACAGACTATTAACAAATTTCCGATTATTACAAGGGTATATTTGGAGACACTTACGAATCCGCCAACAGAAATCAGTCTCCAAATGTACCCTAGTAATGGTCAGAAATTTGTTAACAGTTTGTTTACAACAAATAAACTTGCACGATTTGGAGTTGTACTCCGCGTTGTATTATTTCCTATGCTTATATTAACATTTACGAGTTTCGTGTTAGAGTAAGTAATACACAATACATGGTATAAATGGGACTTTCGTCTGCCGTTAATTATTTTTTCCAATAATTATTTTTATAATTTATAAACAATTATGTCCTGTAACAATGATTGTGATGCAGGATCGCAAGGCGAATCCACCCATCTGCACTATAAAATCGTTTGAGACCCACCCCTAAAAAGTGTAAAGGACTACCCTCTTGAATAACAAGAGAACGGTACGGTAGAGAGAAAAATGTTATAAGGAAAAGTAGGAAAAGTAGGAAAACTCAAGGAATACTTTGGAAAGGCATACAAGAATTCACGAAAATTTCATTTGTTAAAACAGCTTAAACATGTTGCAAATTACACAAGATTAATATATATCATATAAAAAAATATGGTTTCATATTTGCTTTCATGAAAATTGTATTTTTTACATGTTTATATTAAAATTCCTACTTGTGCGACTTTATTATTCTTGTAATTATACTTACGGTAGGTACATCAGAAGTGTGAGGTAAAATTTTACCAGTTGGATTTGCAATATAAACATGTAATAAATATCATTTACAAGAAATTAAACATTAAACGATATAATGTATACATGTTACATATAGTATATCGTACATAAGTTTGTATATATAGTAATGATTAACATGCATCAGAGTTGCAAATTGCACAAAATTAATGTATATCATATAAAATAGCATGGATCGATATTTGGTTTCTTGTAAATTATATTCATTACATATTTATATTGTAAAACCTACTGGTAGAACTGTACCTCACACTTCTGATGTACTTACCGTAACTATAATAATTACAAGAATTAGTATTTGAGTTTGTTGGATTGGAGGTATTCATAACGCAGGTAAGTTTTGGCCATGCACACAATCCTTAAGAGTATGATGAGATTAAAACACACTTTACGTTTCAACTCCCAGGTTTGGAGTCCTCTTCAATTATATTACAACATACTGTCAATAAAAATAAACGACGAACATGAAAAATCTTATCCATTTCCTACATTTGGCGTTAGGTATGGAACTAGAACAAAGTGCGCAGGGAAGGTGATAAGTATTAATGCTAACTTACTTTAATCGAAGGCTGACGGAGCGCTTTCAAACATGAACTTGTGAGCTTAAGCGAGCCTGGAACGCTTGCATACAACAAATGACATAACGAGGCATGAAATTCTATATCTTGAAGAACAAAACTTGTAAACCGTGGCGTTCCAATCCTGTATGTTGACAAAGTCCTATGTAAAGAACAGGGTACATAGCGGTGAGAGTTATGTAAAGAACAGGGTATGAAGCGGTGAGAGTTATGTAAAGAACAGGGTATGTAGCGGTGAGAGTTAGCAAAATGCTGTGGGTGCGAAAACTTACATGCATAGGAGGAACGCAGTAGAACACAATTAATTGTATAGCAAAAGTGCAATCCCTTCGCCTATCCAACGCTTGTGAATGCTAGTTAATGTAGTACGCAACCTTTTTCTCATTGCTTAGCAGACTATTTTACAAAGCCAGTATCACTTGATCCGAGTTCAGGATTACCTTGTTCCCTTGATGTTTGTGAAAATGGTCTGCGAAGCACTGAGAAAAATGTTGCATACTACATTAAATAGCATTCACAAGTGTTGGATAGGCGAAGCGATTGGACTTTTGCTATACAATTTATTCTGTTTTACAGCATTCCTCGTATGCATGTAAGTTTTCGCACCCATACAATTTTGCTAACTCTCACCGCTGCATACCCTGTTCTTTACATAACTCTCACCGCTTCATACCCTGTTCTTTACATAACTCTCACCGCTACGTACCCTGTTCTTTACATAGGACTTTTTCACCATACAGGATTGGAACGGCACGGTTCACAAGTTTTGTTCTTCAAGATATAGAATTTCATGCCTCGTTATGTCATTTGTTGTACGCAAGCGTTCCAGGCTCGCTTGAACTCACAAGTTCATGTTTGAAAGCGCTCCATCAGCCTTCCATTAAAGTAAATTAGCATTTTAATACTTACCACCTTCCCTGCGCACTTTGTTCTAGTCCCATACCTAACGCCAAATGTAGGAAAAGGATAAGATGTTTCATGTTTGTTTTTTATTTTCATTGACAGCATGTTGTAATATAATTGAATTTCATCATACTCCTAAGGATTGTGTACATGGCCAAAACTTACCTGCGTTATTTTTATCGGATTCAAAGCGAAATTTATGGTTAAATTATTTATTAGATCAAGTTAATTGCATATTACATATTAACCGCGCACAAGAAATAATAAAGCAGGCACAACGAAAACTAGATCCTGGAAGGTATACTAGCGGCGTCTCTCGATTTTGGGCCCGTGAAGACCATCCGGATAGGGCCCGCTAGCTAGTTCGTTCGCGTAACTTACTTAGTAGCGTCGACGCGATGAGCTGCGCTCGGCTATGTATACTTGGCGCGAGACGCTACCGCGTCTCTTGATTAAGACCGCAAAAATCGTGGGTTTACAAAAATTTCCGCCAGACGGCGCGCGGGAAAGCGTCGCCTGAAGAAAAATCGTAAAACCTCATATTTTGGCAAAATAATTCGTACGAAAAATTGAGATCTCCGCAACGGCTGCACGGATCGACGTCGTTCTGGTCTCATTCGATTGAGAAAAAATCAAGGATTCCAACGGTATCGCGGCTGATGCCACGCATAACGCCAGTTACAGGAAATTTGAGAGTTACCGACCGAACATTACCCGAAAACGAGTTCGCTCTGGAAAAGGATACTTGGTAGCATCTCGCTATTATGATGATGATGACGTGCTATATATACTTGGTTATATGTTTAAATTGTAAATCCTACTGGTAAAACTTTACCTTACACTTCTGATGTACCTACCGGAACTATAATTACAAGAGTAATAAAGCCTTTCAAGTAGGAATTACAATATAAACATGTAAAAAATACAATTTTCAATAAAGCAAATTTGCAATATAAACATGTAATCAATATAATTTACAAGAAACCAAACATTAAATAAAATTAATAATTAAACTTCTTAGATATCTTAAACGCCACTTTCGCAATCCTCGAAACCCAAATAAATTACAGTTCCGTTGACGTTTGGATTCCTTGGTGCGGAATCCTCTTCAGAATTATATTCAATATCCGAAATCTACAAAATATTTTAGTACTTAAAGTTAAACGGTAGTAGCGTGAGAATTTACAAAATTTAACAATGATTATTGTATAATTTTAAGCGTAAGTACTAAAATATTTTGTAGATTTCGGATATTGAATAAAATTCTGTAGAGGATCCCGTACCAAGGAATCGACACGTAAACGGAACTTTAAGCTATCTCGATTTCGAGGATTGCGAAAATGGCATTTAGAATATCTAAGAAGTTTAATCTGACCAATTCATAAAATCGTGCTATTCATTAGTAACTAAAAACTACCCCTTCGAAAAAGCATCCCTACATCGCTAGTTTTCATCATTTCAAAAATTCACGAAAAGGTTTCCAATTTAAGAGTTAGATGCCTCACCCTATACAGTACTAGCTGGATTTCTGCACGAAATTCGGGACCGAAAACTTTCAATCACAAAGTACGAGTCGAGAATCGTGCCCAGCGAAGCGTGAAATCCGAGAGGTCGGCGGCTTCCTTTGTCGTCGATGCCGCGCGCGATGAGTCATAGTGTGAATTTAAAAATTGTTTTTTTTTTTTTAATTTATTTTGAATAAAAGTTACACTACTGTATTCCCCACGTTCTGCCGATGAGAATGATACCAAACACTATGGAATTTATTAAAACAGATCAAAAGTTACGTGCGATTATCATATGCGAGTCTCGTGCAACGATCGAGACCAGCACCGTTTCGACCGTGCAGCGCGATCCTTCTATCGCACGTAACTTTTGATCCGTTCTGACAAATTCCACAGTGTTTGGTATCATTTTCATCGGCAGAACATGAGGAATACAATAATGTAACTTTATTAAAAATAAATTAAAAAAAACAATTTTTAGATTCGCATTATGACTCATCGCGCGCGAGCATCGACTACAAAGTAAACCGCTGGTCGCTCGGTTTTCACGCTTCGCTGGGCACGAGGAAGAACACCTAGGTGTTGGGGATGACTCTCGTGCAACTGTAAAGTACATAATTTTTGGCAAAAATCGAGAGACTACTGTATAATGATCCCCGGTAAAAATAAATTTCCGATCACGAGTGACTGACATATTATTACTGTAGCTGTGAAATACGATTGTAGCTCGGAATTGCATGGAAAAATAAATCAACCGTAATTTGCACAATGCATAAAAAAAGTTTAAAGTGTACAAAAAGGATTGAAATCCCACAAATGACATTACATTATGCATGTAACGTACAAAAATGCGCCAAGTATGTATATAGCATTATGATATGCTTTCTACAAAAATAATGCTCCCCACGAAAATAAGAATCTTATACTACAGACAAGTGTGCATTACAAAAACATCTTACAATAATATAATTGCGTAAAAAAGTAGTGAAATTAATGTTTACCAAGTATGTGCGCCAAAGTGCGTAGCAAATTTTGAGTCACATCAAAATTTCCACATATTTCGAAAATTATGATACTTACAAAAATAAGAATCTTACAATAATATTATAGCGTAAAAAAGTAGTGAAATTAATGTTTACCAAGTATGTGCGCCAAAGCGCGTAGAAAATTTTGAGTCACATCAAAATCTCCACATATTTCGACAATTATGATACATTCTATTACCGCGATTATGGATAGAGTCATTTGAAAAGTAGAAAAAACGTCAAATTGGGACCTAAACAGAATCTCCGGCACCGGCATACTTGGGGCGCCTTTTTAAGAATTATTAATCGAACACACCGTTCGCTGCTTTATGCAATATATAAAATTTCAATTTCAATAATACAACAAAAGTAATTGTTTGGACTCGTCGACTGAGTGGAAGTACCTTCACAGTGGGAAGTCGTTGTATTTTGGTAGTAACATGCAACTTGCACACAAGTGGCATGCTGAACCGGAAGCCACTTCGGTGGCACTCTTAAGATCAGTGCTTAAATACAAAGCATCCCTGCTGTGAGGGCACTTCTTATGGACATACCAGCGTAGGCAACGTACCGTAATATTAAGCGACGTAAAGGGTTATGTGCAGGGTGTTACATGCGGTGGCGCCCCAAGTATGCCGGTGCCGGAGATTCTGTTTAGGTCCCAATTTGACGTTTTTTCTACTTTTCAAATGACTCTATCCATAATCGCGGTAACAGAATGTATCATAATTGTCGAAATATGTGGAGATTTTGATGTGACTCAAAATTTGCTACGCGCTTTGGCGCACATACTTGGTAAACATTAATTTCACTACTTTTTTACGCTATAATATTATTGTAAGATTCTTATTTTTGTAAGTATCATAATTTTCGAAATATGTGGAAATTTTGATGTGACTCAAAATTTGCTACGCACTTTGGCGCACATACTTGGTAAACATTAATTTCACTACTTTTTTACGCAATTATATTATTGTAAGATTTTTTTGTAATGCACACTTGTCTGTAGTATAAGATTCTTATTTTCGTGGGGAGCATTATTTTTGTAGAAAGCATATCATAATGCTATATACATACTTGGCGCATTTTTGTACGTTACATGCATAATGTAATGTCATTTGTTGGGATATATAAAACCAGAACGACCAATTAAGCCAACAGTAGAAGCAGAGTTAAAACTTGTGATTAATGATCTGAAACCAATTTCTTTCTCGCCTAGACGATTATCATTTAAAGAAAAGGACCAGCTAAGGTTAATATTGGATAATTTATTGCATAAGGGCGTCATCCGAACGAGTACTTCAGAGTATGCTTCGCCTATTGTATTAGTTGCTAAGAAAAATGGCGAGCCAAGAATGTGCGTTGATTACAGGGCACTAAATAAGACAATTGCCAGAGACAATTTTCCGCTGCCAATTATAGAGGACCAGTTGAACATACTTCGCGGTAAGAGATTTTTTAGCTTCATGGACTTGAAAGACGGTTTTTATCATATTCGAATGGCGGAGGATTGTTCGATTGTATTGGATATTCCATATACAGCATTCACAACGTCATTTGGCCAGTTTGAATTGGTAAAAATGCCATTTGGATTGAAGCCGGCACCCACCAGATTCCAACGTTACGTTAATACTATCTTAGATGATTTAATAAGAGCCGGAGATGTAGTTGTTTATATGGACGACTTTCTGGTAGCGACCGAAACATTGGAGCATCATTTTAAAGTATTGAAACAGGTATTGCGGTCACTCGTGAAAAACAAGTTAGAATTACGCATTGATAAGTGTAAATTTTTTTATAAACAAATCGATTACTTGGGATATTCGATCAGTGCAGATGACATAAGTCCAACATCAACTGGAATTAAAGCGGTTGCGAATTTTCCCGTGCCCCAAAATGTGCACGATGTACCGCGGTTCTTAGGGTTAAGTGCGTATTTTAGGAAATTTATTGAGGGACTTTCTGTTGTAAGCAAGCCTCTGTATGACTTGTTGAGGAAAAACGTTAAATTTAAATTTACTGAGGTAGAATTAAGGGCTTTTGAACAGTTAAAGGTGAAGTTGACGCTAGCACCGATCTTGGCAATCTATGATCCTAAAGATTACACAGAATTGCATTGTGATGCGAGCTCAATAGGATTTGGCGCTATTTTGTTGCAAAAGAAGGCGGACATGCGACTACACCCTATATTTTATCTTTTTAAGCGAACTAGCGAGGTTGAGAGTAAGTACCATAGTTTTGAACTCGAAACTATTGGAATTCCTCTATTGTGCAAAAATTAATTTACGATTGTCCACTGAATTTTTGGCATGAGTGAGTAGAGCGACTAAGGTGATCACTGCCAATAGAGGTAACAAATGAGTAAGGACATGAGGTGAGGCGCAGAGGCTAGCAACGCGCGAGCTCGTTTTGTTTTTATGCACATTCGCTCCAGCTCACGCTCCTCACTCTTATTCGACTCGTTGCCTCTTGCACATATATGTGTCTTCCAGTGCGCGTTTAATAAAGGATAATTGAAACTTTAGTTGATTTATTTATTTAGCTTTAAGAACCCATTTCCGATAGAAACCTTAGCTATAGTTTATGCGATTAAACGGTTTCGCGTATATTTGCATGGTATTAGTTTTAAGATAATAACGGATTGCAACGCACTTCAATTGACACTGCAAAAGAAAGATATTAATCCGCGAATTGCACGCTGGGCGTTAGAATTACAAAGTTATGACTATACTATAGAACATCGATCAGGCGACCGTATGAGACACGTAGATGCGCTGAGTAGATCGACTTGTATTTTAGCCATTGAAGCGAACACTTTAGAGCAAGACTTGGCAATATGCCAAACACAAGATAAGAAAATCGTAGAATTAAGAAATAAGTTGGAAAATAGTGAAGACCATTTTTTTGAAATGCGAGATGGGTTAGTTTATAGGAAACGAGATAAGAACTTACTTTTTTACGTTCCTGAAGCAATGGAAAACAATATTATGGTAAGATACCATGATCAGATGGGCCATTTAGGAGTGGAGAAAATTGTTAGTACGATTTTGCAAAATTATTGGTTCCGGCATTGAAAGAAAAGGTGAAGTCGCACATACAGAATTGTCTTAAATGTATCGTCTTTTCACCCTCGGTGGGGAAGAAGGAAGCTGTTCTACATTCGATTCCGAAAGGAAATGTACCGTTCGCTACGATACACATTGACCATTGCGGTCCTATTGATAAGGGACGGTTGCAGAAACGTCACATTTTTCTGGTAATTGACTCGTTCACCAAGCACGTGAGATTTTACGCGACAAAAACTACCGCAAGTAGTGAAGCCATCAATTGTTTGACTGATTATTTTCGTAGCTATAGCAAACCGCGTAGTATTGTTTCAGATCGTGGTACATGCTTGACATCAGAGGAATTTGTATCTTCATGAAGGAAAATGAAATAAGCCATACAGTAATCGCTACTGGCTCTCCTCAAGATAATGGACAGGTCGAACGCGTCAATAGAACTTTGAAACCGATGTTAGCAAAAATTGTGAGCGAAACCGGAAGCCCATGGTATAAAGTGTTAAGTGACATTGAATATGGTATGAATAACAACATACATAAGACGACAGGCGAAACCCCTTGCAATTTGTTGTTTGGCGTAGACCAGCGGGGACGAATACCTGATAAAATTAAGGAATATTTAGATGATAAGTCGAGTGATAATGCGAAAGACTTGGAAAGCATGCGAAGTATGGCTGAAACGCGAACCAAAGCGTCACAGCGTTACAACGAGCAGTATTATAATAAGAAATGTAGTGAACCGCATGTTTATTGCGAGGGAGATTACGTTATGTTAAGGAATTTCGACAGCACACCCGGTGCTCCGCGTAAGCTAATTCCACAGTTTAAGGGTCCATACGAAGTTAGTAGGAAACTGCGACACGACCGATATGTTATCTCGGATATTGAGGGTTTTCAGCAAACGCAGAAAAGATACCAAGGCGTTTGGGAAGCCAAAAACATGCGGCCTTGGTTATCGCAGTAGTAGGGTTAGTATATCCCGAGACGGGATATGGTCAGGATGCCCGAGTTGTAAGAGCATAAGGTTAGGCTCCGCGTGCGCGCGCCTATGTGACGTGTTGCGGCGGCTTTATTGTTTTGTTTTGGCGATCGAGTTCGGCGGTAAGACGGCGCGAGTCAGTCTCGTCCGAACAGAGTAAGAGTGTACCATCTCGATTAAAACCTACCTACCGATCACACCACGAAGCCTAATTGTACCCTGACATCCAAAATATTCCTTTATTACAAGTTGTATTGAAAGGGTTAATAAAACTGCTTCTGAATGACTTTCATATTTGACAGCAAGGTCAAAATGGCCAGTCATTGGCTTCTAAGCCTGTTCGCGTTTGAAAAAAGCTCGCAGCAGCGCGAAGCGTCTTGAGGGTTCGCGCGCTTACTCCTTGCCGACAGCAAAGCTCAAGTTTTTAGTGGCGTGCGCAATTTAAAAACAAATGCGGCTCGGGGACCTCGCGAGCCTTAGTAAGAGCGATAGTAAAAGCGATAGTGAGATTGTGGCGGTGTTGGCAGCTGCGTCCTGGTAAGATAGCTCTCTTGTGTCTTGTTTATTGTGAATGGCCATTTGTCGCGTTAGTTTCTTTCATCATTAATAACTTATTAATTGTTGTCAGTAGCATAGGGTAAATAGCGGCGTCAGACTGTACAGAAATGCAGGATTTTTTCCCCAACAGGGACGTAGGGTTTTTATATGCCGGCATTCCTTAGTCATAAGTTCAAATCATGATTTGTCCCTATGAGGAATTTTGGTAAAATGTTCATTTAGCTTTTATTTCTCAGTTTGAATCGCGATTATTCCCTTTCCTTTTCCCTCTTAATGTTTGTGAGTAAACAAAGCCTACGAAACCATCATGAATTCGAACAACAGCTTCTGGACGAATCTTCAATATTTAACCTTGATTTTACCTTTTTAAGGTCACTGAACAAAAATTTGAAAATGGTGTTTTGAACGTGGTGTTTCCCGTGCTTTCAGGATCCGGCGTCAAAAATAGGGCGTCTCATTTAAAAAACTATCTTTGACCTTCAAATGACCTTGAAAATTGAAACCAAGGTCAAAATTATTATTGGAGTTAGGTGTCCCCTTTGGTCTTAAATAACTTTCGTCTGAACATTTTTTTTGTATCCGACTTAGCAACAGAGATATTCGGTTGCGTCAATTAAAATGAGCCACCCTGTATATACTTGGCGCGAGACGCTACCGCGTCTCTTGATGGTGTAAACGAAACAGACGGACTGATCAGAATAAAAGCAAAAATACTGAATATAGAGGAATATATAGATGTATTCATAATTAACCTTTTAGATACGGCAGGATTCTGCGCGTGGCTATTTCTCTGGACGGCAGTGTATGACGTGAACGATGTAAAAACGATACAGCACTGCAAAGTGGGACGGGCAATGCCGTTCTGTGCACCAGTAGATTCAAATGTAGTAATTGATAATCCACTACAGCAGCGCGGCGTTCGAAGATGACATCCGCGAAAGCCACTATAGTGGCTGCTCGTACCTAAAAGGTTAATAATAAAAACTTCAAAGATGACTTTCTAATAGGATTAGACTGCATAAAAAAATTCAAGCTAACACAAAACGAAAAACTGGAGATACAACAAAAAAACTCAGATCCCACAGAAAAACAAGAATATCAGATAAATTTCAACGAACACGTCAATCAAGACGATTTCGAAGTCCTAACAAATCACTTGGACGAATATGAAGAAACCAGAATAGCAAATCTCATAGATAAATATAAACTACGTGGCTAGGATAGATCTCATAGTAGACAGATACTGCGGTAAAAGGCCTTATAAATGTACAATTGAAGATACGAAAGAAATAGAGAAACAGATCTCAGAATTACTAAAAAGAAACTTAATCGAGGAATCATATAGTCCCTTCGCGGCTCCAATAACACTGGCGTACAAAAGAGACGAAGACAAAAAGTCAAGATTATGCATAGACTTTAGAGATCTGAACAAAATAATAGTCCCTCAGGCACAACCATTCCCGACAATTGAAGACCTGGTAACAAAGACAAGAAATTGTAAGTACTTTTCAAAGCTCGGTATAAACTCAGCGTTTTGGTCCATCCCTTTACGAATCGAAGATAGAAGGAAAACGGGATTCGTAACTCAGGAAGGCCGCAGTAGAGTACCTATGGAGGTTCTGGGACGGAAGTGAGCATCCGGTTTGTCTAACCGCAACATCCGGTGTAGATAAGGGTTTCTAGGAATTGGTTTGAGATAAGGAAAACTGCAACATCCGGTGTAGATAAGGATTTCTAGGAATTGGGTTGAGATAAGGAAAACCGCAACATCCGGTATAGATAAGATAAGGGCCTCCCCACGCCGTCAGTATAAGGTAAGGGTATCCCCTCCACTGAATGTTCCTTCCCCTTAATTGAATTAGGAGATAAGTTAATTGGTGATAAGTTAATTGAATTAAGATGATTTATAATTGGAGATAAGCATGGGAAGAGTCATAGAGATAGGTAGATGTGAAAGAGAATGATGGATCTAATCTATCACTACAGTACGAGAGTGAGTAAGAGTTTCGAGTCTTTCGCTACTGTTAATTGAATTAGGCGAAGAGAGTCTGCAACGATAAGGTGAAACCGCAGAGTGTCAATGACGCGAGGTGAGCGTTGTTGCCGCTAGATGACGTTAGTGTGATCTAGAGTGTGGGTGAGGGACTAACTCAAACTCCACAAAGTTGGTTTTCTCTTATTGTTAATATTTATTCACAGTCGTGAGTTTAACAAAGGAACTTTCTATACTTTATTCTAGAACGTGCGTTGGCTTTCAATGCCAGGAACAGAGGAATACTCTTAATTAACGGCTTCTGTTGATCGTCTTTCTTTTGATCGTTGTTGCCAACCTAAATCCCGCCGATGCGTGGGTTGGCAGAATTGGCTCCGGAACGGCTGCGCCTCTGGTGGTATTTTTGGGAGGTGCATGTCCGCCACAAGAGTAAGAGTACGACGTCAGAGTGGGCTTAATGCATAATCGCGTATTGAGGATATCTGTGCAGCGGTGGTTGCCCTATTATCCGGGATGTTTTAGGATTTTATCTTGCGCATGTATCGAGGACATCTGTACGTACGGTAGTGGTTTTTTTGCCGTATGGTACGGATCGAAAAGTCGAGAGAATCTTAAATATCTCGTGTGCAACGTTACGAAAGTGTGCAAGAGGAAAGAGTATGGTCGGCGCTCCAAATCCTGCGTTCAATGCAGGATTTCGGTTCCGGCGTTCTGGCCAGGCAAAAAGTGATTTGTCTTATGGCATCGAGCATGAAGAAAATAATGCGACTAGAGCTGTTGGCAATCTCAACGATGTAGATGAAAATGGCAATGGCGATGATCATGATATTAAGGAACAAATAAAGAAAGTAATGAAGAAACGTAATAAAAGTAAAGAATATTTTTTGATCATAGTAACGTTTCAAAAGAGATAAAAATTATTTAGGTGCAATTTAATTTGAAACCAGTTGTTCATAAAATGATACACTGGAGTTATCGTGCTGCTCGAAGAGGATCATGGGAAGAAATAATGAGGGGCAATGAGCGATTTAAAACTCGAATTATTCGTGTCGATCGAGTTCTCAGCCCAATTTTAGATATACAACATCGAAGAAACATTTGGCAAGAACGATTTGCCTTCAAAGAATAAGAACATCGTATGTAATTACGATTGACCAAGAGAAGGAGAATGCATTATCGCATCGAAGAAACATTCATCAAGAACGACTTGCTCTCGAAGAATATAATAGAATTGAGATTAGGAATGGTAGGGATGCTTAATCATTTTTATCTTTCGGCTAAGAGAAGGAGAAGAAAACTGCGTTTTCGTTTCCGGTAGGTTAACAGTAAAACTGTTTTATAGTTGCTAGATTGCGGCGGTCGCGCACACAATGCAACTCGGTTCGAGGGTTCGCTTGGGAAGCGGAAATGAAGGAGAGTAATTTCAGGGGAGACACAATTTTAATCACACACAATATAAAGTTTTATTTTCAAAGATACACAGTTCTAATTATTTAAATGTCGCAATTGGCTCGGCGAGGAAACCTTGGCGAGCAGCGGCGTGTCCTATTTTCCAGCAACCTGGAAACAAAAGATCACAATATTATTAGTAACTCGTTCGATCGTTCAAGCGAGGCAATAGCGAACACGAGGCACTCGCAATTGCTCTCTAAGATTCGATGTGTGGACTGTAATAATTTCGATTTGATTAAATCGTGAAATAGGCAAAACCAATATTTCAATTTATTTTCCTTATCCGAAACAGAATTTCTTCAACACACAGGAGGTTGTAAAGCTCCTATGTGTGTGCGATTTCTTGATGGGAAATTAATTTTCTCCGAATCGCGAAATTCTCTTTACTACTGAATTTGGAAATTCGGCAGTGAATCGGGGAGCCTGCGTTCAGCGACGCGCGGGACGGTAATCCGTTCCGCTCGTGACCGCGAGACAATAGCGAAGCTGATTATCGCTCGATCACGATAACCAGCAGTGCGATTAATCTCTTTGATTTCAAGAATTTATTCTTTGAATGCGATCACGAAGGTAGTCCGCGAAGGAAATTAGATGCATGCAAATCTCGCGAAGCGAGTATTAACCAGGCTGGAGGAATACAAACACGAGGATTACGCTCGGATTGTTCCGTGTGCTCAGCTCTGTGGTTGGCATGTAAGTGACGACTCGTCTTCGTTGCTTTCCAAAGGAAAACAAAGACGAGTCGTACTTAGGTGGCGTTTGATAAGAATTCTATTGACACTTACCTATCGCTCACCTGGTGGTTCTCTCGCGTACAATAAAGGAAATTAACCGGTGAAAAGGTTCGAACACGCAACTCAGTCGGGCGAGTCGACTTTTCACATTTCACTTTATTTCACTGGAATGACCGAACACGCAACTCAGTCGGGCGAGTCGGTTTTAAACATTTCCTTTCATATACTAACGCGTATCAACGGATATTAAACAAAAACAATAGCGCGAGGATTTCCATGCCACTAGTTCTGCCTGACATAGTTCAACGAAACGTACGTCTTCGAAGTTTAATTTATTATGTTTGCCATTCATGATGGCTGATCCTATAAAAGTTTTATCTTTGACAGAGTCAGATTTGGCGGATGTAACCAAGCCATTCCTTCCAACATTTTTGAAGCCATTCATCGATATTTTGTGGGATAAATTGCCACTACGTTTAAAGAACGATTCGGAAATCCAAGGATATCGTCGTTGTCAAGACCATTATAATCGGGCAGAAGATCGTTCACCCATTGACGGGCCTCCACCCTATAGAAAAAATTGCAGTTTGTGTTGCAGGCGACGAATGGTAGATTATTACTGTTAAAAATGTATTTTAATCAGCATAAGAAAATGAAGTGTAACCATGGTGATGATGATGATGATGATAATGGTGATAATGATTTAAAATCGTCTAATGAAAGGTATGTATTATAGTTAAGCTGTTTTCTCATATGTTATACTACTTAATTTTTTAAATCAAATTGTTTTTCTATGTTTCAGTAGGGACAATCTTAAAAAACCGCTTACAGTTCAATCATTATTGCCTAAATTTGAAACACTGCAACCATTCGTTCCTGCTCTACAGACAAGGCTTCGAATAGTGAACGAATCATCGCAGTAATCACCCAGTGTCTCAGATGCTGCAACATCAATGTTGCTTGACTCTCCAGAACGGACATTGCCATCAATATCATCATCATGGACAGCAGCAGCAGCAGCAGCGTTCGAGCCTGAAGCGAAGCAACAGCCGACATCATCCGAAGAAAAACTAAAGAGGAAGATACCGAGCAACGTTTGCGTAGAGTCACGCACATTGGGTCGTCGGTATGCATTGTGACGTTGCATTTTGCAACGTCCCAAAAATTAGTAAATTCCCGGCACGGGAGTAGCGACGAGCACACCTCGGGGCCTCACCAAGACACTGAACGCCGACTAATGCCCGGTGAATCCTTTTTTTATTGCCAACGACTACCACCGAGGACGACGATCGGAGCCCGAAGCCGCAGGGACTGCTTCCAGGGGAAAGAGTCTGCAGAGGAGGCCGGATTCCCGCCCGGAGCGCGGTAAATACCGGACGTCCAGCGGGGGAAGAAGTCGCCGCGGCCGAGGCAGGCCCCGTCAAAATTGGGGACGGGATACCTCGCGGTACTCCAACCCAACGATTCCCGGGGGGAAGGCGGGTTGGAGGGACCCACCGGCCCCAGGGGGGTTGGTGCTCGGTGGCGCGGGTCGACTACCCTTCCCGACCCCGCTGGACCGGAACGAGAAAAAAACGGAAGGAACCTGGGAGAACGGCAGCATCCCGCGGAGACAGCAACAAGAGGGCCCATTTTCCACCACCGATCAGGCAGAGCAGTCCAGGGCAGCAGTCACTAATTATCGACCGTCAATTTATGGCGTGGCGTTTCATGAGGTTTCCGGGGTGGGTGTAGTCGCGGAAATTAGCATGCGCAGGAGATCCTCGCGGATCGCGCGGATCCGCGAGGAGTCCTCTTCGATCAGCGACCGTCAGCGAGAGGAGTCCGAATTTTTAAGCCTCTTCGATCATCGACCGTCAGAGAGGATAGTACGAATTTTGAGATCTCTTCGATCAGCGACCGTCAGAGAGGATAGTACGAATTTTGAGATCTCTTCTATCATCGACCGTCAGAGAGGATAGTACGAATTTTGAGATCTCTTCGATCACCGACCGCCGACGAGTGAAAACGTGAGATATTAGTAGTGCGATTTTGAGAAGAAGAAGAGCGGAGAGAGCCTAGAGTGACGAGCAGACGATTGGGACCAACTGCGGCCGAGAACAACGAAAATGGTGAGGTGAACAGAGTAGCCCTTTTTCGCGTTGCGAGCTTTATTGCGTGATATTGATTATTTGTGTTATTGGGTGATCCATTATCTTTCGTTCGGCCACGTTCAAATTAAAAATCCACGTCTCGGCTCCCTCTCCGTATCGCTTTGCGAGCAGTATAAGAAAATTGTCGTCGCGGTAATCGAGTGTATCTGTTCCGGGAGTTGTAATAGTAGGATTAACGCGTGTAATTCCGCCTTAGGGCGAGGTCGTTTTTCAATAAATTGTGCCAACTCTCGGAGAACGAAATTTCTGTGACTTTAATTTATATTTCGCCCTATCCAGTCCTGACGATCCTCTCGAATAACCGACCCCACCCGCTGAGTTCGTTGGTATCGTGCGTAATTTCGACTTGGGGAAGAATTCGTTTTCGGTGTGTGTGGTCGAGACTCGGTCGCGTAGACCAACTGTATCGCGATTCCAGTAGTATAAATTAAAAGCGGGAGAAATCCCGTGGCACGCGAGTGCCTGGCGCCCATAGAAGCATCGACAGTAAAATTTGATCCGCGGTTCCCCAAGTCGAGTCCAAGGGAATTTCATTGTTCGCGTGAAGTCCCGCTAGCCAGGGCAGTTTCGCGAATTGGGTGCGGACTTCACGTGACAGCATTAACAAAAAATTATTGTAAATATTTAGATATTCGTATTTGCACCGCGCATTGCGATTCTAATAAGGGGACTTTGGATGCACGGATTGAGTTGGCAATAGGCAGTAACCATGGTACCGAAATCATCTTTTGCATGTGTGCATGAAAATGATTAGTGACCTGTGATATTCGTTACTTAATGTCTGATCCGGAAATAACGGTTAATTTGGAAGACGATTTTTGGATGCGAACAACGCAAATGTATGGCAAAAAATAATTGAGTTTTACAATGATCGCACGGCAATCATGGTTACAGAACAAACATTAACAAAAATATGTAATTATGATTTTTGCATAAATCAGATGACGTACTGGTTGGCGTTGAATTGTTCAGAAATTGTCGATAAGTTTATCAAGTTCAAGAATATTATTACAGAACGCAATAATTATGATGCATGGAGGGCGATTACCGAGTCCGACGTATTTGAGGAGAATTCGTTGATAGATTGTGAATTATTGGCAATATGTTTAGCCAACATAGGCAATAACATTGGCAATAGTGTTAGAAGCATAATTTGTGGCCCATCAAATTGCGGGAAAAAAATTTAATGATTAGCTTGCTCGAGAGTCCAAATGGACTACGATTCGGTAATGTATACGTTTATTCCAAATCATTGCATCAGCAGAAATATCATTATTTGGAAAAGGTCTTATCGTTGGTCAAGGGTATTGGTTACTTCGTGTTTTCCGATAACGCAAATGTAGTACATCCTACTGAGGTGCTCCCGGATTCTATATTTATTTTCGATGATGTAGCATGCGATGAGCTAGATGTGATGAGAGAATATTTCGCCATGGGAAGACATTACAGTGTAGATTGTTTCTATTTGTGTCAATCTTATGCACGAATACCGAAGCACTTGATTCGAGACAACGTTAATTTACTAGTCCTGTTTCAACAGGATGATATGAATTTACGCCACATCTATAAGGACCACGTGAATGTAGATATGACGTTCGATACGTTTTGCGACATTTGTGCGCAGTGTTGGAAACATAAGCATGGATTTTTAGTTATCGACAAGGATAGTATGGTTAATCATGGTAGAGGTAATTATACAGAAAGACGGCTCACAATGGATTTTGATGATTTTCAGATATGTTGTAGTACTCACTCTCCTGATCATAAATATATATATATGTGGGTGGGGGAAACGTATACAAAAAAAAATACAAGCGATTAAAGAACAAAAATTTTATTGTATTGGGAAATTCGCTGCCATGATTTCGAAGAACGCTTCGATTCTGGAATTATAGTCGTAATTACGACGAAATAAAAATTCACACAAATAACCGGCAGTGTGCTTCTTACGGGTACCAAATCTTGGTATGTTGGCCCGCGTATCTCTCCAAGCGCGTTCAATATTTTGAGTATGGGCACCAGTGTCGGGGTCAATAAAGTTATAACTATGATTTACAGTAAGATGCCGATACTCCTCATCCTTCAAGCAATCATACGAACGCCAACAATCGGAAATGATGGTTGTTCCTGGCTTTATCCATTTCTTAATCGTTGCTAATAATGTCGCTGCTGATCTGTCAGGCACTGGCTCGATGAACAGTCGTTTGGTGGATCTTTCAATACCGCCAAATATCCACTGACCAGTTACGATGCGTCCTTTGTTGAATTTGCGTCTCCCAATTTTGGCCTCGTCGATTTCTACTACTTCATTTTCTCCACCAAGCATGTTCAAATTATTTTCAACCCACAAAATACATAATTCTCGACAAAAACTCGCCCAATCAACAGCAGTTCTTGGAGCAATGTCTAATTCGTTGCATATAAACTCTTGGCGTGGTGGTCGTAAGAGCAGGTGGTATGCTATGTATTTGCAAGCTGTTTCGATTTTTAAATGAACTAATTCGAACCATGTGCCCGTTCGGATGCTTATCTTGGTGTGGCAACGTCGTTTTATTCGTCTCTTGTGTCCAGTTTGGACGTACGTCGTTCGTTGGCAGCGAAAAAACATTGTACTTTTCTCGTAGTACATATCCATATTACACTTAGGACACAATTTGGCCGATGGTAGTACACTTTTACTTTGCAAATATTCTACAATCGTATCTTCACTACGGCAAATGTATAATAATTGTTCTAATTTCATCGTGATAATTCAATGACTCTGCTTGATTTGCTATCGCAATACTGTATCACCGTGTACTGAATTGTGGTAGCATGCTTACCGATACATTCCTTAGTTTACAAAGCGATTTGTGTTGTTGTTTGAAATCCACATTCAGCGGTAGCTTGTATTCAAATTAAGAGAGAAAAAGGGAGTGTATATAAACATCTAAGCCACTGCGGAATGTGGAGTTGTGTCATGATTTAGAATAAGTGCCTCGTTACCGATTTCGATATGTGCACGTATTAGATAAAAGGATACAAGCGATCGAAAATTGTATAAGTGATTAAATAATTCCGCGCTTTACGGTCACAGATCAGGTCAGGCCAGGTCGGGTGGGGGCGGAGCGGGGGGCGTGAGCCCCCCGCATCTCTCACAAATTTCTACAGAATTCCCCCCCCCCCCCCCCCGCTGAGATACATGCGGGGGGCTCACGCCCCCCGCTCCGCCCCCACCCGACCTGGCCTGACCTGATCTGTGACCGTAAAGCGCGGAAGTATTTAATTACTTATACAATTTTTGATTGCTTGTATCTTTTTTCCTATTCGTTTCCCCCACCCACATATATATATATTTATGATCAGGAGAGTGAGTACTACAACATATCTGAAAATTATCAAAATCCGTTGTGAGCCGTCTTTCTGTATAATTACCATGGTAGATATCGTCGAGGATTTAATGAGTATGTAATGTTATCGTAGATCACATTAATCGTGGGGCTGTCATGAGAGTCGTATGCATTTACAATTGATACATCATTTTAACAAAAAAAATGGATAAAACGAATTACGCGAACAATAGTAACAGTAAATGTAAGAAAGAAGATGTCGCACATGAAATTTCGAAAGTGAGTGCAGCGATACGCAAGAAGTACATGGCACTGAAAGTTGGTAAAATGATTAGTGAGGCAGATTCGGAGAAGAATTTACAACCAATAGTTGAGCCGCTAAAACAATTGGTTAAAAATACTGTTTCGCAATCAGGAGATTCAATTTTGCCGAAGATTACTATCGACCCACCTACAGAAGACAATGAAACTTCAGGTATGCAAGTAATTGAACCAGAAGCCTCGACTTCAATGCAAGTAGTTGAAACAAAAGCCCCGAGTTCAGTACCTGTCGAATTTACATCGCCAAAGAAACAAATCAGGAAGAATAGAAAAAGGATTCGTATAGATACACCGATACAGATCCGTAAGCCCGCATATAATCCTTCACGAAAAAGATTTCGCATCGATAAAACAACCTCCACTCTCGCTCCTCCGTATCAAGCGCCTCCTCCAAGGTTTGTCTTGGGGCCTGAATATAACGTAAATGATGATGAAGCGGAAGCTAATGCAACCGCAGCTACGAACACAGTTAGAGCAGAAGAAACTGAAGCATGCCGATCCGAAGATAATGCATTGGAGAGTACGATACGTAACGTAACGTTACACAACCGGAAACACGGGAATTTACATCGCAAAATTTAGGACCTTTAGCGCGGCAGTACTTGAGAGAATTTATTACCGATACTTCAGGCCAAATTGATAATGTGTATGGCGTGTATTTTTCCAATAATTCGTTAAAAATTGGTAATTCAACGTTTGATGTTAATGCGGATGATAGTATCGTGGTTAATGGAATTAGGTATCGTGGAACTCCAGGATTGTATGAATTAATCTTTAACAGAGTTCCTACTAAAACTTTGTACACGAATGACGATTTGCACGCATACAAAAATATTCTGGTTACTACAAATGCACACAAGCGAAGCGATTCTCTAACAAGTCCAGTAAAGGGGAATAAAGGTTACAAATATAAGCATATTGTTTCACCTTTATTCGGAAAACAATATGGGCGAGGATTGCCAATGGAGTTTTCACTACCGAGTACTATGACTGTTACCGACAATGAAGTTGATTATGTTCATTGGGACGATCCTAACGAGTTGGTTCAACGGTTAAAGTTCCTTATATCGTCACAGAGGGCAGGCCACACCAATCATGACAATGAAATTATGTCGATAATAGAGGAATTGAAGGAGGCAGGGCTTATTCTTTAAAATCATCATGCATGTTAATCCATGAGTCAGTATTCATCTGGACGCTATAAGAATATAATTTCTTCCGTGCAACGAAGATGAGTTCATATTGTGCGCTGATACCACCCTTTCTGAAGCTGAATATACTTGATACGGTGTATGATGCCCAGAAGTTAAGAATTGTGAATGTTTGTTTACCGGAAGACTCTGATGATGCGGCATCTAAAGCTTATGTGGACAAAGAAATTGAGGGCATCGAGGAGCGCATAAAGGTGAATCCAGAGGTGCTTAAAGAGTATGTTACGAGATCGTTGTTGAAAACTTGGAATAGCGATTTGCAGAAATGGGTGACTGACATTATTCAGAACAATGTATTGTCGCACATTGATAATAATAGAACTCGGTTAATGGAATTAGAGAATAAAATTGGGACGGTGAAAAAAGAACAACCGAGCGAAAAATGGATCCAAGGGACAATTATGAAATCAGTAATGCCGTACATAGAGCAACATGATATTCAGATCAAGCACTTGAGTGAAGCAATTGATTCGGAGGAAGAACACCGTCTGAGCGAAATAAAGAATTTAAAGTATTCATTAGAGATCAAAATTGCTGCGCTCGAGTTTTTGAAATCTGAGGAAAGCGAAACCTCAAAAATGAACGATGAATTGCATAAAATTATACTTCCGATCATGCAAAGTTACGAATCGCATCTTTCGGGTTTGCGTGATAAAATAAATTCGAAATCAACAGAACACGAAAATTTGAGGAGTTTATTTGAGAAAAGAATTGATGCACTCGAAAAATTTGTCCTCGAACAATTCACCGATGACGATGAGGATGATGATGATGATGAACAAGAGAATAAGGAGGGAAACACCAAGGATACTGACGATAAGAAGGATAATAATGAGAAAAAAAGTAAGACGGATGAAGAAGAGATGAAGCAAGTAGTCGAACAAAATGCCGAACTTGAGAAAAAGATGCAAGACCGAATCATGCATATGGAGCAGTTATTCAAGCATTTTGAAGAACAGCAGCAAATCATCAAATTGGCTCTCGAGATTAAATTAAAAAATTTATCACGACAGAAAAGAATTTAAATATCGCTATAAAATATAAGGGATGGTACAAACATGATACAGTTTATAATCTTCCATGAACGAATTTGGATGAGACAAATATGACCACTAATAAGTTCGGTTCGCCACTCTTCGCGGAGGGGCACGATGTCGCGATCGATATCAGCACCTTCGATTGTAACATTAACCCAATCATTTAAAAATTATGTACACGATACTGCGCTATGTATCCGAAATGGATTAATTGATGCCCGAGGATCATCGATAAGGAATATGCTTGACCCATCGAAAGATGATCTGCAAGCAGCAGTAACCGTGAACTTTTTGCGTAATTTTTGTGAAGATTGTAGAAAAGAGCATGATGACGTAATCGCACGCATGCATGCATATATATGCGACACAACATTAATTCGCAGTGGCAATAAAATTATTGATGCACAATCTGCAGTAATAATCAATACTGGAAAACCAACACGCGCAAATGACGTAGCATCCAAAGTATACGTTGACAAGAATATTACGAGTCATATAAGTGCGTTGCGATCTAATCTTGAATTACAGATAAAAAATGCTTTAGAGGAAGCAAATTTCCAATACATCAGAGAAGGATTATTAAACTTAGAAACAACGGTGAAAAAGATTGAAGACCAGCAACAGCTCGTTTTATTAGCGCTTGATAAAGAAACGCCATGAGTAAAATAAAGGCTCGTTTAGTCGAGGAACTACATGCACCTGCTCGACGAAATTTTCGCCGAAGAAGAGTGATAGTGATGGGATATGCCGACTTATGGCAAGCGGATATAGTTGACGTACACATGTATGCGAAAAATAATCAAGGAAATCCATTCATTCTTACTGTAATCAATGTGTTCAGTAAGTATGCGTGGGCACTTCCCTTGAAGACCAAAGGTGCCAAAGATGTAACTAAAGCATTCTCATCGATTTTACGTAAAGATGGACGAGTACCCAATAATTTGCAAACAGACATGGGAAAGGAGTTTTACAATAATGATTTTCAAAGTATTATGCAAAAGCATAATATTAATCATTACTCCACATACAGTACTCTAAAGGCATCAGTCGTCGAACGTTTTAATCGTACACTTAAAAATGCAATGTGGAAGCATTTCTCGCTGAACGGCACCTATCGTTGGATCAACGCTCTACCTACATTAATAGAAAATTACATTCAACGCAAACATCGTACGACGGGCATGCGGCCGATCGATGTCACACCGAAAAATGCTAATCGTTTACTGACAACCGTATATAGCAACCTCAAGATCGCTGGACCTGCAAAATTCAAAATTGGTGATAAAGTACGTGTTAGCAAATACAAAACAATTTTTGATAAGGGGTATACGCGAAATTGGTCCACTGAAGTGTTCGAAATTCTGAAAGTAAATTGCACAAACCCTGTCACGTACTTGCTAAAGGATGACCGTGGTAATGCTATATCCGGAGGATTTTACGAGCAAGAGTTACATAAAGCGCGTTACCCTGATGTACATTTGGTAGAAAAAGTTTTGAGAAGAAAAGGGAATCGCATGTATGTAAAGTGGCTAGGCTTTGATTCATCGCACATGTTAGAGAAAGAAGCACATCATCCTGCGCGCTCATTGCCAATTAGTTCGTGCACGCTCGTTCACGCATAGGGCGGCAGCATCGATCAAGGATCGATGCCTGCGCGTCCTTACGCATGCGCACAAGCCCGCTCACGTCTTCTTCATCGATCGCCATGTTGGCAAATCATTCGGAAAACAGTATTCGCGGCGTTTACACGTGCTTTTGCGTTTCGGCAAATTTAAGTTAGTTAGCAGACCTCTCAACCACTCATTACACTGACTCACTCATAAGCAACACGCTCACGGACTTCTCACCAGTGCATCAACAAGAATACTCAGTCCAGCGTCGAGGAAACACTGTACCTGTGGCGGACCCTCACACGTGCCACATTTAGGTAGTCTCATTTTATACACCTCATCGTCTCCTCAATAAAGACCGTCATTAATTGACTCTCGCACGTGCAATCATTTACTCCCACGACCCACGAGTTTTCTCAAGCCTTCTCAAGGAAATCTCAAACAGCACAATTGGTGGATTAATAAAAATGATGTAATGTAATGTAATGTGAATTCAATAAAAATCATTTATTAATTAATTTTATTGTTTACATTATTGCAAATTAAGGAATAATGTCCCCAAGGAAGCGTATGCGTCGAATCACTCATGACATATCGTTTATCATCGTCATGACTGAGTGCAATTTTTTTTTCACGCAACGTGTATACTTTATGTTGTACTGATTTTATTCGACTTTGATTTATAATTTTAACTTCGCCTTGCTTTACGCAACGTAAATAATCCTCAAAGTCGATCTTTTTTGCCGCTATTTGCCTTTTGATACCTTTGATTTTTTTTTCAACAATCGGTCGATCGTACATACGGATAGTATACATTTTTGCACGCAATCCTACAAATTCCAGCATCAATTTGCCATTGTTTTCGTCTTTCATTATGCCTATAATTTTTTTATTTGCACGCGGAAGATTATAAGGATTATCATCGGCGTAATCGCTGGTATCAAAACGATGAATATTATGCAACATATGGTTATAAATATCTTCACAATCAATTTTATAAATTAGACTATCAGTATCTGTGTACATTATTTTACATCGATTACCGAAATTAGGGCGCATGTAATCATAATGAAATTCATAAAGGCGTATTTTGGATATATCCAGAATACTCTTTAATATACAGGGTGAGTCAGTGACCTTGCACCAAACTGAAACCACGTATTTTAGGGGTCAATAGAAGCATAAAAGCCCGGGAACACAAAGTTGAAATCTCAACCCTTTCGGAATTACAGGGGGTTGAAGTTTCAAGTTTTAAAAAATCATATCTTCCTACGGGATAATGCTAGCGTCACGGGTCTTTTTCTAGAATATGTGGGAGGGCCGGAGCTATGTGAAAAAAAATAGAAATCATTTAAAAATTATTATTAAGTCGCATTATTATTGATTTTATTGCACTTTTTCGATGAAGGAGCAACATTTTCAGGTACGAAAAAAATCACAGTCATTCTGTGATGCACCAAAAAAAATATCGCGTTGTGAAAAGTTTAAAATTTTAAGAAATGTGGCCAGGATAAATTATTTAAAGTTTTCCGCTAGAGATTCTCAATCCCAGGTTTATGGCAGCATTGTAGAGTTCATCAACCTGACCCTTTTTTCTCTCTCTCACTCTCACTCACCCTCTCTCTCGCACTGCGGTGTTCGGTAGCAGGCCCTCGAGATAAGCTGGGCCTAACTGACCTAGGCAAACAGACACCCGAGCCGACTTCGAGCCTTCTACCGCCGCAGTGACACATGCAGCCGTAAACCCGGGATTGAGAATCGCTAGCGGAAAACTTTAAATAATTTATCCTGGCCACATTTCTTAAAATTTTAAACTTTTCACAACGCGATATTTTTTTTGGTGCATCACAGAATGACTGTGATTTTTTTCGTACCTGAAAATGTTGCTCCTTCATCGAAAAAGTGCAATAAAATCAATAATAATGCGACTTAATAATAATTTTTAAATGATTTCTATTTTTTTTTCACATAGCTCCGGCCCTCCCACATATTCTAGAAAAAGACCCGTGACGCTAGCATTATCCCGTAGGAAGATATGATTTTTTAAAACTTGAAACTTCAACCCCCTGTAATTCCGAAAGGGTTGAGATTTCAACTTTGTGTTCCGGGACTTTTAGGCTTCTATTGACCCCCAAAATACGTGGTTTCAGTTTGGTGCAAGGTCACTGACTCACCCTGTATATAATGGCTTATTAAATTTCACTATGACTTGCTGAAGTTGTACTGCAACTAAATTTTCATCAAAAATCGTGCGACTATGAAAATTAGGCTTTCCAATTAAATCTTCTAAACCGTACCGTCCGCTCCAGCGCGTAATTAATCTTACATCACGCCGATTACGTACATTCTCCATCGTTTTTCCAAAAACTGCGTTATTCATTAATTTGAATAAATTTTTACTAAAATCATCATTTGCATTTGTGCGTAATTGCGTATTCAAGTTTATATATTCCTTTAACCACGGAGACTGCTTAAATTCCAATATTCGATGTATTTTACTCACTCGTAAACCATGGTTCATACATTGTTGCAAATAACGATCAAGAGACGCGGTAGCGTCTCGCGCTAAGTATATATAGCCGAGCGCAGCTCATCGCGTCGACGCTACTAAGTAACTTACGCGAACGAACTAGCTAGCGGGCCCTATCCGGATGATAAATGACAATATACTTGAAACTCGCATTATCTAGGGAAAGAATGACTGTTCCATTCAACTCTTTGATTCTTTCTGCGTCGATTGGTAATAAACAACAAGACCATCCGTGCAGCCGTTGCTGAGATATAGATTTTATGCTCGAATTATTCTGCCAAAAAAGATCCTTTTTTTTCGCCCGTGTCTTCGCTTCTCGCTGGGTCCGCGCGTAGCCATCTCGCGGCCTCACGGACGCAACCTACAAATACGGAACTAGAACAGGGTTCTCAATGGGCGGTACAGACGTCTGGGGGCATCAAATGCTTCCCAATATTAGATATTAGAAAATCCCGTAATCTTCACGGGCCCAAAATCGAGAGACACTGCTAGTATACCTTCCAGGATCTAGTTTTCGTTGTGCCTGCTTTATTATTTCTCGTGCGCGGTTACTGTGTAATATGCAATTAACTTGATCTAATAAACAATTTAACCATAAATTTCGCTTTGAATCCGATAAAAATAACGCAGGTAAGTTTTGGCCATGTATACAATCCTTAGGAGTATGATGAAATTCAATTATATTACAACAAGCTGTCAATAAAAATAAAAAACAAACATGAAAAATCTTATCCTTTTCCTACATTTGGCGTTAGGTATGGGACTAGAACAAAGTGCGCAGGGAAGGTGGTAAGTATTAAAATGCTAACTTACTTTAATCGAAGGCTGTCGGAGCGCTTTCAAAGTTCACGTTTAAAACGAGTGCGCAGGGAAGGTGGTAAGTATTAAAATGCTAAAGTATAAAATTTCAAACTTCATGTTCGAAAGCGCTCCGTCAGCCTTCGATTAAAGTAACTTAGCATTTTAATACTTACCACCTTCCCTGCGCACTCGTTATGTCATTTGTTGTATGCAAGCGTTCCAGGCCCGCATACAACAAATGACATAACGAGGCATGAAATTCTATATCTTGAAGAACAAAACTTGTAAACCGTGCCGTTCCAATCCTGTATGGTGAAAAAGTCCTATGTAAAGAGCAGGGTACGTAGCGGTGAGAGTTATGTATAGAACAGGGTCTGAAGCGGTGAGAGTTATGTAAAGAACAGGGTATGCAGCGGTGAGAGTTAGCAAAATGCTGTGGGTGCGAAAACTTACATGCATACGAGGAATGCAGTAGAACAGAATAAATTGTATAGCAAAAGTCCAATCGCTTCGCCTATCCAACGCTTGTGAATGCTAGTTAATGTAGTACGCAACCTTTTTCTCATTGCTTAGCAGACTATTTTACAAACCCAGTATCACTTGATCCGAGTTCAGGATTACCTTGATCCCTTGATGTTTGTGAAAATGGTCTGCGAAGCACTGAGAAAAATGTTGCATACTACATTAAATAGCATTCACAAGTGTTCTACTGCGTTCCTCCGATGCATGTAAGTTTTCGCACCCACAGCATTTTGCTAACTCTCACCGCTACATGCCCTGTTCTTTACATAACTCTCACCGCTTCATACCCTGTTCTTTACATAACTCTCACCGCTACGTACCCTGTTCTTTACATAGGACTTTGACAACATACAGGATTGGAACGCCACGGTTTACAAGTTTTGTTCTTCAAGATATAGAATTTCATGCCTCGTTATGTCATTTGTTGTATGCAAGCGTTCCAGGCTCGCTTAAACTCACAAGTTCATGTTTGAAAGCGCTCCGTCAGCCTTCGATTAAAGTAAGTTGGCATTAATACTTATCACCTTCCCTGCGCACTTTGTTCTAGTCCCATACCTAACGCCAAATGTAGGAAATGGATAAGATTTTTCATGTTTGTCGTTTATTTTTATTGACAGTATGTTGTAATATAATTGAAGAGGACTCCAAACCTGGGAGTTGAAACGTAAAGTGTGTTTTAATCTCATCGTACTCTTAAGGATTGTGTACATGGCCAAAACTTACCTGCGTTATGAATACCTCCAATCCAACAAACTCAAACACTAATTCTTGTAATTATTATAGTTACGGTAAGTACATCAGAAGTGTGAGGTACAGTTCTACCAGTAGGATTTACAATATAAATATGTAATGAATATAATTTACAAGAAAACAAATATCGAACCATGCTATTTTATATGATATACATTAATTTTGTGCAATTTGCAACTTTGATGCATGTTAATCATTACTTTATATACAAACTTATGTACGATATACTATATGTAACGTGTATACATTATATCGTTTAATGTTTAATTTCTTGTAAATGATATTTATTACATGTTTATATTGCAAATCCAACTGGTAAAATTTTACCTCACACTTCTGATGTACCTATCGTAAGTATAACCGTAAGTATAATTACAAGAACAATAAAGTCGCACAACTAGGAATTTTAATATAAACATGTAAAAAATTCAATTTTCATGAAAGCAAATATGAAACCATATTATTTTATATGATATACATTAATCTTGTGTAATTTGCAACATGTTTAAGCTGTTTTAACAAATGAAATTTTCGTGAATTCTTGTATGCCCTTCCAAAGTATTCCTTGAGTTTTCCTACTTTTCCTACTTTTCCTTATAACATTTTTCTCTCTACTGTACCGTTCTCTTGTTATTCAAGAGGGTAGTCCTTTACACTTTTTAGGGGTGGGTCTCAAACGATTTTATGGTGCAGATGGGTGGATTCGCCTTGCGATCCTGCATCACAATCACTGTTAAAGGACATAATTGTTTATAAATTATAAAAATAATTATTGGAAAAAATAATTAACGGCAGACGAAAGCCCCATTTATACCATGTATTGTGTATTACTTACTCTAACACGAAACTCGTAAATGTTAATATAAGCGCAGGAAATAATACAGCGCGGAGTACAACTCCAAATGGTGCAACTTTATTTGTTGTAAACAAACTGTTAACAAATTTCTGACCATTACTAGGGTACATTTGGAGACTGATTTCTGCTGCCGGATTCGTAAGTGCCTCCAAATATACCCTTGTAATAATCGGAAATTTGTTAATAGTCTGTTTACAATAAATTAAGTTGCAAGTCTTGGATTTGTACTCCACGTTGTATTATTTCCTGCGCTAATATTGACGTTACATTTACGAGTTTCGTGTTAGAGTAAATAATGCACAATACAAATTTGAATTTTGCAATTTGTAAGAGCAGTATTAGCAAATTTATGAAAATTACAAGGGCATATCCAAAGAACCATACGAATTCGTCATCAGATTGAAAGCGAAATTTGTGATTAAATTGTTCATTCGACCAAATTGTGATCTTCTAAAATTTTATTTTACCCAACTTTGCATATGCTTTTTTGATACTTCCAATTTCTCGTGCGCATTTAATATGTAATATGCAATTAATTTGATCTAATGAACAATTTAATCATAAGTTTCGCTTTCAATCCAATGACGAATTCGTATGGTTCTTTGGATATGCTCTGGTAATTTTTAAGATATTGTTTTTTACTCTAACACGACACTTAATATAAGGACAGGAAATGGAAATTGGGTATACATATGTTACGTCCGTATTTTACGCAAGCAATTTTTCCACTTTAAAAATCGAGAATATTCTAGCATTCAGCTAAAATCTTAGTTTCAAGCTCAAACCGCACCCAACATAATCTCTCAGTCCTGTAAACATTTCCATGCAGCCCCTGCTGTAATGATTCATACACAGCTGCATGCAAGACGCGCTTGAGTCATACAGCTACTTCCTAGGGCTTGTCTAGGAAAATCTTAAGGGTTAGCCCCACTTTTTCCGAGAAATTAGGGCGTGCTCGACTATATAAACCACCGAAAATCCTACTCTGGGAGTTCAGTCTTTGATTCTTTCCCGAAGGGCGAAGCTCTGTCCCCCTTGTAGTAGATCGTGCTAGGCACTTTCGAAGCATTCTTCAAACCATTACAAATCTTAGACGCTGGAATACGGGGTTATTCCGAGGAAGATCGTATTAGTTACTTTCGACCAAATTATTCGAATCTCTTTATAAAATCTTAGACGTTGGAATACGGGGATATTCCGAGGGAGATCGTGCACGGCACTTTCAACCAAATCATTGCATTAGTTGCAATTATATTCTTAAGCATTCAACATACGCCGCGAGTTATATCTGTACAGACAGACGAGGAATACACAAGGTATTTTGTAACAAGCGAACACACACTAAACACGATTGTATTCTCTATTCTTTTAAATCCTTTCAATATAGTTATCTTACTTTTTCGTCTCAATTACTCCTTGTTCTACATTCAATCACCACCTGTCAATAGCGAACAACACTGAAAGCGACATCGTACATAGAACCCACATTTAGTGTAGGAATAGTTAGCCGCTCAATTATTCCTATCCGGGGTAATATAAGACTCGAGAGAGATTCGGCGCCTTCGTGGAACGCCGTCTGGTACCCCAAGCATTTACCTTTTAGCCATCCTAAACCTTTTTCCTTTCTAGGGACCTTCGAACCGACTCGGGTATAATCGGATTAATATTGTTGTGCCAATAGGTCTCATTGACTATAGCGCAGTGAGATGTGTTTGGACCTCAATTAAAAGATCTGACTATACACCTGGTAGGACGGGTCTCTGGACTGACACCCTCGCGAATCAGGGAAACAGTAGGGTAGTTTAAAGAACGATTATATAAGTAGGGCTACCTGCCTAAAGACATCGTTAGACTTGAGAGAGACTAGGCGCCTTCGTGGAACGCCGTGTGTTACCTCAAGCTGGGTCTTTCCTACCCTTAAACCACATCCTGTACCAATCAGCTTCGACCGTCAAGGAGAATCCGCCTGAAAGGTATTATTTTGCCAATAGTGCTCATTGACTATAGCGCAGTGAGATGTGTTTGGAACCTAATTAATCTCAGGCTTATTCGAATTGGCGACTGTTGATTGGGCTCGCGTATCCTTAAAGGTTTAGGAGCGAGCACACGTTTTTCCGTAACCAAACGGATATAAAAACGGTCTCGCACGGCTAGCCCGTAACACATACTAAAAAACAAATAAGCACACATTGTATGCAATGTGTCGCATAAAACCGGTAAAAGTGAAAGCTGAAGTTAAACAACAGAAATATTGTAGAATAATAAATGTACAAAAAGGATTGAAATCCCAAAAAATGACATTACATCGTGCATGTAACGTGCAAAAACGCGCCAAGTACATATAGCGCAGTGGTTTTATGGCGTGAAAAAGTAGTGAAATTAATGTCTGCCAAGTATGTGGGCCAAGGAAATTTGGAATCATATAATATTTTCTATTGCTGAAATTACGGAAACAGATTTAAAAAAAATATAAAGTTGTAGGAGGATTTTCGCTGGGATGAGGAATAAGGATAAATCTGGGGAAAGAAAAGGTGTTTTATTGATTAATTTTACAATTCTGAAATACATTCATTTTTAAGGTTTCACGATAGGTGACATCTCCTCGCGAACTGGTGCGTCTCCTTCGGAAGGCGACCGGCCTCGAGGCCGTTCTCTCCTTTTCCTCCAGAGGTTCCCAGTGCATCTCTCTATTTTCTAGCAGGTGACCGGTGGACTCCCCAGAACTCTCCCGACGGCAGGCGACCGGCTTCCAAGCCGTTCTCTCCATGCCGCGGGCGTCCCGGTGGTAGACCCCGTTCTCTCCCGCGTATCCCGGCGACCAGGGAACTCGCCCTGTCCCATCCTCCAGAGGGCGACCGGCTTTGCAAGCCGTTCTCTCCTCTCCTGGAGGTGCATCAGGTGCGGGTCCCCTGTTCTCTCCGGTTGCCAGCGGGCGGCCGAAAGCTCTGCTTCGTCCTCTCCCTAATTCTACCAGGCGGCCGTGGTTTGCTTACCTCGTCCTCTCCTGGAGAATCTGGCTAACTGGGCGCAATGGTCTTCGCATGACATTTTATACTCGCGCGTTGCTAAGCGTTACACCGCCGCTGCGGTAATAATCAACATCGCGGTTGCTATGCGTCGACGCTTCGCGTACCGTATGCAATTTCGACCGTTTTCCGGAAAGTTCTTTTAATGCTGCGTTACAAAGTACGTTTCATTGGGACCTCAACAGAATCTCCAGCACCGGCATACTTGGGGCGCCTATTTTAAGATTTAGAAACTATTCGCTACTTTACGTAATCTACAGGATGCGAGTGTTTACAAATACAGTAAAGGTAGTGCACTTATACACGTAGTATTCTCTGACGTAAAGGGTTATGTGCCGTGGCGCCCCAAGTATGCCGGTGCTGGAGATTCTGTTGAGGTCCCAATGAAACGTACTTTATATTTTTTTTAAATCTGTTTCCGTAATTTCAGTAACAGAAAATATTATATGATTCCAAATTTCCTTGGCCCACATACTTGGCAGACATTAATTTCACTACTTTTTCACGCCATAAAACCACTGCGCTATATGTACTTGGCGCGTTTTTGCACGTTACATGCACGATGTAATGTCATTTTTTGGGATAATGAATAACGTAACGCACTTTATCATAAAGCGTCGCTAATAATTTGGAAGTCGTTGACGTGTCCATGTTTTTATGATGCGGACAAAATGGAAGATCGGCATGCGAATCATGTAATTCTTTAGGGTATTCTAAATCGACTTCTAAAATATAACCTGTTTCATCTTTTTCACCTATTGATTCAATATCGAAATTGGTAGGATCATCAACCCAGCGAAAACCCTCATGCGGTAAAGGCTGTGACATTGCCCAACCGTACAAATTATTAATATCATAATACATAAGATATGTCGATGTTTTAGTCGCATCATAAGTAGACATATATTTATTGTTTGCGCGCGCATGTCTATGCGAGCATTGGCTTAAACCACCACGTATGCCGCGTTCTATAAAAAGTATCATATCAATATCGGTTAACAATTCTAGTTTAATATCGGTAAATTTTAACATAACATCCCATGCAAAACTAGGCAAGGTCACGTAATGCGCAGGATCGAGATAATAATTGCTCATGCAATCATCGCGAAAATTTTCGAAAACGTCGGCTAGTAAAAGTACGTCAACTTTTAGATACAAGTCACTATATTCGCCTAACGTCGCGATTGCGAAACTCGACCATACATTAGTAGCATGATCATAATCATCATCGGTTATATTGGTATCAATTAATTTGTTGTAGAATGCTTCACGCGGTGGTAATTCTGTATCATGTAACTTATCATAATTATCATGATAATCATATGAAAATTCTCCCTTTCTAGTCAATAAATTGAATTATACGTCAGTAACATTTCGAAATTCAGAACGCATAATGCGCAACTTGCTTCGATCTAAGAGCGACGATAATTTGTCGAGGCTGGAATTCAAGAATTTAAAAGAATCTATAAAACGAAAATTAATTTTTTTATTCGACAATTGTTCATTCGATTGAACAAATTTTGTAAATGAAATGTATTTTTCCTTTGTTAATGGAAGTAATTTAATGCAACCCTCGAACGTGTTAGCCAACTCTTTTATAATAAAATGCGCATCATAGTCAGAAAGATTATGAAATATTACTGGAATTGTGAACAAAGTACGTAATCGTAAATTACAATTATTGTGTGCAGGGCCCCGGTATACCTCTGTCAAGTGACAGTGGTCACGAACTTTCGGGTTTGACGCAGTAAACGGGCGTTTACACAAATAGCACGTTTGCGCCTGATTAAAACTTGCAATTGCTGCATCGGAAAATAGTTCCATTGGCTTTACAGCGGTGAGCCTTGCTTTTATCGACTCCGATAACGCGTATAATTCTTTTGCAAACCATTCCATGCATGCAGTCTCATGGCGAAAAGTACGATACATACAAAGTGATTCGTCATAGGAGCAATGGACATAGTATGCAACGCTAAATGGGTCATGCTGTTGATATAGGCGTGTGGCGGTAGTACGTAGTCCTTCATCTTCCAGTGCAAGTGGTCTCAGCATGCATTCTACATCAGCATACACGATGAATTGTGCTCGCACGCAACGATCGTATCTTTGGAACGATAACCACTTGTTATTATCAGTAGGAAGTACAACTTTACAGCTGCTCTTTAAAGGACAATCCTGAAGATGCGCGTTCAACTTCTCTTGTGTTAAAAAGTAATGTAGGCATCTGAAAATTTCAAAATGTTCATACAATGAAGGAAACAAATTTTTAGCAATCATTATTAAATACGTTTTTTATTTAAACTTACCGATAGCATACATATTTGGTACGTGATCTGCATCTTAACTGACTCGACACTATACGAGACAAATTTTGTATACTCGAAAAGTGATATTTGCTCGGACTGCAGGGCTTCGTAGACGTCAGTATTAAAAGATTAACGTACCGTGTGTTCTCTTGATGTCCATGCGATGAAATATACAATGGTACGCACATACCATCTTCCCATCCAAAAACATTTACAGCAATATCATTCAACTTTTCGAAACGGTCAATGTCACATAATCTCACAGGTGTTTGAATACCCTGGGTTTTGAGTACTTCCGAATAGTGCGGATACGATGATTGTCGGCTGGCATTCTGTGTTTTGGAATTTGCTGGATACAGACTTGCAATTATGGCCCAAAAGAAACATTCATCATTGCTGTATCGGACATTGACTACCGCTTTCTTGTTCTGAATTACTCGTGGTATTTCGATGTCACATCCCGCTTGCATGGGACGGTGTTTATTGATGTTAACCAAAAGATGTAGTATTCCATGCAATGCCCATCCACTGCCACGTTCTTGGAATTCCGACATCTGGGCAATAATTGTTGCAACTACATCATCGTTGTACCACTTTTGTAAATCAGAATTTCGATAAAGCGGACAATTCTTTGTAGCAAAAGATTTCACTGAGATCTCATTACGTAAAACGTACTCCCCTTCAAGACACACATTGGCCTTGATACTTTTATGCTCATCAATTGCAGATGTTACTCGATTAATCGTTAAACGTTTCGCATCCTTTAAAAAATGTAGTGGATCTATATGTTTCGTGTTGATTATTGCCCCGGTAGTCAAGCGATTGTGAAACGCAGACTCGATGTCTACCCACGACAGGGATGTATGGTCAATAACGTTTTTGTGATTCTGCAATCCTCTTCCAGTATGGGCGTAGTGCAGTCGCATACGTGCTTTTAAATTGTTTAATCTGCAAAGTAAACTAATTGCGCATCGCTTAGTACCGACTGACCAATTAGAACGATTTGTCTTCACATGATTCACAATATGCGCTTCCCTTTCATCGCACAATCGTTGCCATACCCGATATCCCTCCTGATTCGTGATCGATAATGATGCACGTGACAATGCTGCGAACTTTCGTTTTTCAGGTTCCATCTTTTGGGAAATCACTATTTTCACCTTTTTTACATACAACGAAACGTATCAATTTTTTAAACAATGTTTTTCCTCGTCGCACATTTTTGATGAGTTTTTTAGCATCGTTCGTTAAGTTGCCGGTTTTTAAAAAGTTAATTATGAAAGTGAAACACGCACTATCATCCGTTCGTTTTCCGCAAGAACATAAAAAATCTCGCGAGGAGTAATGACAATCGGCCATTTATATGCAACTTGAGAGTACTTCTTTGTACAATAAACATTTAAAACGTTATGATTATCGAATTTCATGAAACGTTTAATCGCATCATTTACATCACACATATATATACCATTTAGAAATTGCGCAATAACTTTCACCCAACATAACTGTTGCAATGCGTACACTTCACTCGAATTCATTGCAATGTGCACACTTTGCTCGGATTCACCACCCATCCACCAATGCACTGATAATTCTGACTAATCCAGGATGACGTGAACCACAAATATAATGATAAAAATCAAGTCTAACACACACTAATGCAATGTGCGCACTTTACTTGAATTCATCGCCCATCCACCAATGCACTGGTAATTCGGACTAGTTCAAAATTATACTGGTTGCAAATAGAATGATAAACATGATGTTTAACACACTTTATTACGCATATTTGAATACAAATTTAAAATTATAAATAATACATTTTTTATGATATTACATGAACAATATTGGTTAGTGGATTATAATTTACGATACGGTCATGTATTATTAGGCACTATGCAGTTGTATTAGCAGGCACATCTTCCGAACACTCGAAATCGATACGTACATCCACAGTAGCGCTCTTGAGAGATTTGTTTTGACGAGAACAATCTAGCACGACAAATGGGCCGTGAAGCAAAAATTGCCGTAGATTCAGTAATGGCATACCAAATCCATAATACGAAGCATGAAATCTTGCATACATATCATAAAGAATAGAGTATTTTCCTTTGTCAAAATTTAAATTCAGATCATCGTACGGATAAACCTCTGAATTGAGATGCAATCGTACATTGCTCTACTTGCAATGATCAAAAGACGATGCATGAGCCTCTAGTTGATTTTTTCGCCCATGCTGCAACGCTAACACAACAAAACGCGGTTTCTCCATTTGCGTTGCGGCTTTTACGGTCCACGTATGTTTAGTAGTAGCTTGTAACAATGGATACTCGGACAATTCCCATGAACGGAAGCTCATTCTTATTGGATTATCGCTTTCCAGAAGTTGTAGCATGGCCAATCTATGCGTTTCTTCTACATTTACGTGCGGCATACGCCACTGAACTTTGAGTAATTGTACAATCGGCTTCAGATTCGCTGACGTTCCATACATTGAATTTGCATCATTACGCGCACGTATTAAAATTAATTCATGTCGAGCATGCATGACAATCTTTCGATAGTCTTCGCAAAAACCTAACAATATCTTTAATGGCACGCAAAAGTCAAAATCCAACGGTGCTTTCCTTTCGTCGTTTGCTTCCAATCTCCAACCGGCGTTATCAAGCATTTCGCTTTCCGATCGCGACAAACTGAGATAGTTCTTCAACGTTGATATTATTCCAGGATTTCTAGCCCGATCAATCTCAATGCCGTTTAATTATCAAGAATCACTTTTTCATCATCATTACCAAAGTTTACGGCCAAGGTAACTTTTCCCTCGATATGCAAGTAACTCTCGCACGGCAAAATGTATAGATCTTGCTGTTGTATAGGTATTCTTATTTCATCGTTATTATCATAGTTTGTGTTTGCATACGGATTATACGTATTGTTTAATATCCGTTTGATACGCGCTAGTGTTGTGAAGCGAAGTGTTGAAAAACCGACTCGCCCGACTGAGTTGCGTCTTCGGTCACTTCAGTAAATTCCAGCAAATTCGTCCACGAGAGAACCACAAGGTGAGCGATAGGTAAGTGCTAATCGAATTCTTACTGAACGCCACCTAGTACGACTCGTCTTCGCTTTCCTTTGGAAAACATCGAAGACGAGTCGTCACTTGTATGCAAACCGTCGAGCTGAGCACTAGTCTGCCAAAGCGAGCGAGAATCCTCGTAGCGACACTGCCAGCCGACAATACTTGGTTCCCAAGTATTCACATACGATACCTCTAGCAGGAATACCTTCGTGGTTGCTGCTAGAAATCGATCAGATTTCTAGCCAGAAGAAACAGTTGAATTCCCGATTATTGCGGCCTCGCGATAATCGCCTCACCGATTGTTTCGCGGCCACGAGCGTGACGGATTACCGTCTCGCGCGTCACGAACGCAGGCTCCACCGGGTCACTGCAAAGGTTTACGTCTTTGCAGTAACTGAGATCATTGATCACAGAGAAAACTCTTTTCTCTCGCCCAGATCAAGAATTCACCGAGAGCTTACAACTCTCGGCGAATATAAGTATCCCTACTCGGGAGTTAGACAAAAATCAATCAAGTAATTTCTGATGTTGAGTCATTGAAATTAGCATCGGAAACTAGACTTCAATACAGTGCACTATTTCGAATAGATTTGGAAGACAGCGATTGCGAGTGCTACGCGCTCGCTATCGTTCCGCTCGAACGCTCACAATATTGACATTCGACTATTGTGCTCTTGTTCCAGATTTAACGCTTCGCCGACGCCAGCTGCATCACATGCCTCGCCGAAAACGCTACAATTAAATATAAATACTTGTATCTAACAAAATAAAATCGTGTGCTAATTGAAATTTGCTGTGTGTAAAAATAAAAATTATTCTCCCTCATCTCCGCTTCCTCAGGCGAACCCTCGACAAGCGAAAGTTGCACTCCGAGCGCGATCGCCGGGGTCAAGCAACTATAAAACAAGGTCCTTCGAACCGGAGTCGTTGCGGATTTGAATCCACTCCTTCGTTGGCGGAGAGAGTTGGACAGAGAATAAATAAAACATAACAGCACACGATGCCTAGAGGGAATGAAGACCCCCCTAACCTCTCTGCCTCCTTTGAGGATAGTGATGAGGAACAGCAATTTAGGGCGATGCTGGAGGAACAAGCCCTGGACAGCCAGGAAATCCTCCGCATTGTACCTAATCTTAAAAAAAGGGAAGGGCGAAGTTTACACTCGCCCTCCTACGCGAGAAAGAAGCCAGGTTGGTAGAAGCCTGGACCACTTTCAAAGCGCGACACGTGCGCCTTCTTGTCCTGTGTCCACCAGCCAAAAAGAGCAGCATCCCGTATTTCGCGAACCCGCTATTCGAAAGAGTACGGGAAGACGTGACGGAGGGACGCGAGTATCTCGCCGAGGAGTTGGATCGTTTGAAAGTCGACAAGGCCGAAGCATCCACCTTCAAAGCCCCCGGTGAACAAATGCAGGACGTTAAATCGCAACGTCCTCGCGTAAAGCTTCCGGAGCTCACGCTCCCAAAATTCGCTGGCGATGTGAGACAATGGACTCACTTCGCTCAGCTATTCAAAGCCGCCGTAACAAGAAATGAAGCGTTGTCGAACGCGCAACGACTTCAATATTTGAATGCTTGTTTACAAGGCGACGCGCTCCTTGCCATCTCTACGTTAAGCATAGAGGATGGAAATTTCGAGATTGCGTGGAACCTTCTCGAAGGGCGCTATGATAATCCTCGGATTACCATAAAAGCGCACTTTCAACGACTTTGCGCGTTGAAAAAGGTGCGCAAAGATGACGCTGAGAGTCTGATGGGACTGCTCAGCGAAGTAGAGAACTGCCTCGCAGCTCTTAATCAGCGAGCCGCCCCACAAAAATTGTGGGAGTGGATGTTCGCGTATTTGGTGACCGATGCGTTCACCGGCGATCTCGCGAGCGACTGGGAGAATTCAGTGGAAGATTCCACGGAATTCCCCGATTTCAAAAACGTGCTCACCTTCCTGAAAAGAAAGATGCACGCTGCGTTGAGTTTGGCGCCCACGAAAGCGCATCAAACCACGCAGAAAACAAAGCCGCGTGAGAACTGCCACACGACAGCTCACGACGAGAATACGTCGGAAGCAAAGACGGTCTGCGCGTACTGTCAGGCGCTGCACCGACTGACAGATTGTCGCGCTTTCCGTAGATTGACAGCTGAAAAGCGCATGGAGTCAATCCGGGGCAATCCCGTTTGCTTCCGCTGCCTCCGCTCAGGGCATACCCTGACAGAGTGCACCTCAGAAGCAGGATGCGAAAAGTGCAACGGGCGACATCATACCCTGTTGCACCTTTCCACTCCTACGGCGAAACCCGCGTACCGCGGGAAGCCGCCCCGTGAAAAATCGAGCGCAGTGCCAGACAAGAGAGAGCCCGCTCATAAAAAAGAGGAACCGAAGAAGGCAGGTCCTTCCTCGGAAGTGCAAGCACTTTGCGGAACGAGTGAGGAATCTGTCGCGCAGCAGATCACACTCGCGACAGCGCTCGTCCGCCTGCACGGGCCTCACGGGGCCACGCGAATCGCGCGAGCCCTTATAGATCCAGGATCACAGCGATCCTTTGTAGTCACCGACGTAGTCGACAATCTTCGACTACGGAAAGAAAAGGCACCCGCTTCAATCGGTGGCTTCGGTGACACCAAGACCCAAGAGGTCAAATACCGAATCAATGTCGGACTCGGTGCAGCGAGCGATTCCACGCCGCTGTACGAAGCCAGTGCATACGTGGTGCCACGTATCATCAGCTATCGTCCGCCAACGCGTCTCTCTTGCATCATGCAAGGATACGCGGATCTGCAATTAGCCGATCCAAATCCCTCCGATAACGCACGAATCGAGGTGCTTATCGGAGCTGACCTCATGCCACGTACGCTTCTCGCAGAGATGCGTATCATGGGAGATAATCTCCCTGTGGCAACAAAAACAGTCTTCGGTTGGGTCTTGTTTGGTCCAACCGGCGAGACTGCGCGACCGAGGGAGCCAGTGCAAACATTGCATTGCACCACCCTCGAGTCCATCGATGCGACACTCCGCAGGTTTTGGGAGACCGAAGAGGTCCCATAAAAATTGAGCATGACTGCGGACGAACAAGCTTGCGAAGCACACTTCGCAAGCACTGTCGAACGAACTCCCGAAGGGAGATTCGTCGTACGTATTCCCTTTAAGCACCCACGACCTGCAGAAGCATTAGGGCCGGTCGCTGAAAAGCGCCGTTTCAGCATTGGGTCGTGTGTGGATGAAGCTTAAAGGGAACGAGAATTTATTCGCCGAATATTCTGCGTTTCTCGCAGAATATGAAGCGTTAAATCATATGACTAAGCTCGAGCGTGTTGATAAAAAACGCGTGTTTTTACCGCATCGAGCCGTCGTCCGCGAACACAGCGCGACGACCAAAGTCCGAGTGGTTTTTAATGCTTCCAGCAAAACCACAGGCGGACAGTCATTAAACAGCATCCAGTACGTTGGACCGCGATTGCAAAAGGATATGGGCGATTCCACGCCAAGTGATCACACTTCGGGACCTCATGTTTTCTGATTTTTGTTAACTTTTAATATGTTATAGTCTTTGTCCACCCGATGAAAATGCGATGTCCCGTTCCTCGCTATCGTTTATTGTTTAAAAGTTATTAACAATCAAAGTTGAGGGTCGGGATTTTTTTAAAAATTCATATCTTTGCAACCACGATAGATATCGGACCGTGCGAAACGGCATTTGAAAGGAAACACATTGAAGTTTTATAAAAAAAATATGTGAATCGCGTAATTAAAAAAATAGCATTTGTTATTATTGTTTATTCACTTTGATTGTTAATTACTCAAAAAACCCATCTTTGATTCGCGTGAAATTAATTCCACAGGTGCATTAGACAATTAAGAATATCTCCTGTAAATTTCAAGGGGGCATCTAGTCTAGTTTTCGAGTAATAAATTTTTATTGCAGGAACGACCCGGCCGGCCGCATTACCTATGAGCGATTCCACGCCGAGTGATCATACTTGATTCACACTTGGTCTCAGATTTTTGTTAAACTTCGTAGGTTTGTAGCCCTCATCGAACACTCTAAAATGCACTTTTCGGTTCTTCGATAACATTAATAGTTTTTAAGTTATTTAAGTGCAAAGTTTTGGACCAACTATTTTTAAACAATTTATAATTAATGTTATCGAAGAACCGAAAAGTGCATTTTAGAGTGTTCGATGAGGGCTACAAACCTACGAAGTTTAAAAAAAATCTGAGACCAAGTGTGAATCAAGTATGATCACTCGGCGTGGAATCGCTCATAGGTAATGCGGCCGGCCGGGTCGTTCCTGCAATAAAAATTTATTACTCGAAAACTAGACTAGATGCCCCCTTGAAATTTACAGGAGATATTCTTAATTGTCTAATGCACCTGTGGAATTAATTTCACGCGAATCAAAAATGGGTTTTTTGAGTAATTAACAATCAAAGTGAATAAACAATAATAACAAATCCTATTTTTTTAATTACGCGATTCACACATTTTTTTTATAAAACTTCAATGTGTTTCCTTTCAAATGCCGTTTCGCACGGTCCGATATCTATCGTGGTTGCAAAGATATGAATTTTTAAAAAAAACCCGACCCTCAACTTTGATTGTTAATAACTTTTAAACAATAAACGATAGCGAGGAACGGGACCTCGCATTTTCATCGGGTGGACAAGGACTATAACATACTAAAACTTAATAAAAATCAGAAAACATGAGGTCCCGAAGTGTGATCACTTGGCGTGGAATCGCCCATATTACATCTCTCCTTGTAAATTGGAGAATGCATCGTTACGTACTGGTTGCTGACATCGAGAAAATGTTCCGACAGATTCTCGTACATCCAGAGGATCGCGTATACCAGAACATTGTCTGGCGCGATCCCCACTCTGAACAGCTGATTGCATATGCACTGAATACAGTCACGTATGGTACAGCGAATGCTCCGTATCTCTCGATGCGTACACTCTTGGAATTAGCGACGCGCGAAGCGGAACGCTATCCACTCGGCGCTGAGATCATGCGATCCAGCGTCTATGTTGACGATGTGTTTATGGGCACAGACAACATAACACAATTAAGGGAAATCCGCATGCAAGTCTGTATGATGCTTGCTGCAGGCGGCTTCCACTTGCGAAAATGGGCCGGCAATAACTCCGAATTATTGTCGGATATCCCCGCAGGTGACCATTCCCTTGCAGTCGATCTAAAATTATTCGACGAGTCGGAACTAAAAGTGCTCGGTCTGCGGTGGCTTCCCGCTACAGACCAATTTCACTTTAATTTACAGCGGTATCAACCACTGTCAATGCCTCCGACGAAACGAATGCTATTTTCAGAAATAGCAAAATTATTCGATCCACTTGGTTGGTTATCGCCAGTGGTCATTCGCGCCAAGGTATTACTTCAATCCTTGTGGTTGGAAAAACTTGGATGGGACGAACATGTCTCTGCGAACAGCCACAGCACTTGGAATGAGTTCTGTGAGGACTGGTCAAAGCTGACCACCTTGAAAATCCCTCGATGGTTGAACTACGGTAGTGAAACCGAAACCATCGAGCTACATGGATTTTGCGACGCTTCAGTGGTCGCGTACAGCGCGGCTGTTTACCTCCGCGCTCGACCCATAACAAACGAAGTCTTCGCTTCGCTTGTGATGGCCAAAACAAAAGTAGCCCCGATTAAGACTTTAAGTGTACCAGTTTTGGAATTAAACGGTGCCGTCTTATTATCGGAACTGATGCTACATATACGAACGTCGCTGACAATTTCAGTTGATCGTATTGTGTGCTGGTTGGATTCGACCATAACATTATCATGGATAAGGAAACATCCATCTACATGGAAGATCATAATAGCGAATCGAGTTTCCAAAATCCAAACAGCGTTGCCAAATGCCGAGTGGAGACATGTGCCCACTCGATTTAATCCCGCGGATCTTAATTCGCGCGGAGTCGAGGCAGATAATCTGCTCTCCTCCCCTCTATGGATGCAAGGTCCACCATGGTTGATACAACCAGAAGAGGAATGGCCAGTTAATAAAACTGACCTCAACACCGAAGAAGGGAAGCGTGCGGTCACTACCCACGTTGCAACCCAATCTTCGAGTTGGAATTTATTGCATAAATTCTCAAAATGGAGCAAATTGATACGCGTTTTTGCGTATTGCGTACGCTTCTATAAGAAACTAAAAGGGCAAGCCAATGACCAGTTTGACCGGTGGCTTGACCCTTCTGAGCTGCAGGATGCAACCGAGCGCATCGCTCGTCATCTGCAGCAAAGACACTTCGCAAAGCAATATGCTTGTTTGAAAAAACAATTGCCAATTCCAGCGAAATCGATGCTACGCTCGCTCGACGTATTTCTCGATGAGAATGACGTCATGCGAGTTGGTGGGAGACTCCGTCACTCGCGCTTGCCGCCAGCGACCAAATTTCCCATCGTAATGCCCAAGCATTATGTAGCTGAATTAATAATACGCCAATGCCATCGTAATACTTTACATGGCGGAATTCAATTAACAATGCATACAGTAAGGCAACGTTACTGGATTCTTGGCTGTCGCAGCACCACGCGATGGGTGATACACCGATGCGTGGTGTGTACGCGTTGGAGAGCGGAAACCGCCTCCCAAAAAATGCAAGACTTGATTCCCGATAGGTGTCGTCCTGCAAGGCCGTTTAATACGACCGTAGTGGACTACGCTGGACCGTACAAAGTCCGCGATTCCGCAGAACGAGGGAAAATCTCTCACAAAGCCTACATTGCAGTTTTTGTATGTATGGTTACAAGAGCGGTGCATATCGAGTTCGTTCACGAGTACACAACGAATGCATTTTTAGCCGCTCTCGATTGCTTTGTATCACGACGAGGAATTCCTAGCTTAATGAGAAGCGACAATGGAACAAACTTCGTCGGAGCTGATCGAGAATTAGCTCGTGAATTTGCACGAAGCTTTAATTCGCCTGAACTGCGCGAAAAATGCAATGCACTGTAGATAAAATGGAAATTTAATCCACCCAGTGCTCCCCACTTCGGTGGATTGCAAGAGGCCGGCGTGAAATCTGTAAAACACCATCTAAAAAGAATTTTAGGTGAATTTACGCCGACCACCGAAGAAATGCAAACGTTACTTTGCAAAATCGAGGCGAGTTTGAACTCACGCCCGATTGCGCCGTTGAGCGAAGATCCAGAGGAGTTCAACGCGTTGACCCCTGGTCATTTCCTAATTGGAAGTGCGCTCAACGCAATCCCCATGCAGGCTGTAGTAGACGAACCTACATCCAGATTGAATCGATGGAAGGTCCTGCAGAAAATGCATGAGCAATTTTGGAGACAATGGTCGAGAGAATATCTCGTGAATCTCCAAAATCGTTACAAGTGGCAAACCTCGCGCGAGCAAGTGCGCGAAGGTGATGTTGTCGTTCTCGACAACCGGCTCCTTCCCCCCAATCAATGGGAGATGGGAAGAATAGAGAAGGTTCTGCCCGGTAAGGATGGCCTTATTCGGGTTGTACAAGTGCGCACAGGTAAAGCCACATACACACGCGCGTTTACGCGCATGTGTAAATTACCTGTGGATGAGCCAGAACCATCCAAATAGATCGGCTGCTCGCGCGAAAGCGAGACAGCACGCACGATCAGCCAAGCGGAACTCTCGCTCAAAACAGAGCGCAGAGTTTGAATTTGAACCCCGCTTGGCCCCCCTTGGCTGTAAACACGAGGAAATCGGGAAGACTTGCCTCTCCCTACCGCAACGCCAAGGGATTAAAGGAAAACAATGTAGACTTTGAATTCGAAGCTACCTCGCAGCCGATACTGATCCTGATGATCAGTTGAATTCGAGCTTCGACATGGAGAACTTCCACTCCAAGTTTAATGCGTGTCTGCGTTTGGCGGGAGATCCCGAGGTCCCCCCCGAGGAGGAACCGGACCAAGGAGCATCGTCCGTCTCAACAGCGGAGACCACGACACCGGCGGCCAGTCAGGAGATCTCCCCTGAGATGCCTCCCCCGCCTGCAAATTTCGTAGAAATTAACCTGGCGGGAGTGCCGTTAGTAGTTCCGGAGCACGTCGTCACGACCAGAAGGCGATACCGCTGCCCGGTCCCGGGGGGTGCCTACTACATAAAGTGGAATCGCGAAGGCCGGTTGGTCAGCCTAGTGTTCCGGGCGCCACCACCAACACCCCTGCAGCAGCCACAAGTACCGCGCAGGAGACGAGGAGGACCACCGCCAATCGAGCGGCCACCTCCCCCACGTCGACCCACCTTCCTGGGAAGACAGCATGCCGCCAACGTTCATATCGAGACGCTGACGGCACTGGGGGTCATTCCCCGAGGAACACGCGAGAGGCTCGCCGCAATCGGCGAGGGAGGACCAGCCAGGCCAGCACGCCGGGATCCACGTCCACCTCCTCGCATATGAGTAAGTACCAAATAATCCTTTCGTTGGTGTTGGTATTTCGATTTGGTTCTCTCGCGGTTCGGTTAGCTAGCTCGTACCCCTCTTGCGTTGCGCGAGCCGCGCAAGGGGGGGCGGGGTGTTTAATATCCGTTTGATACGCGCTAGTGTTGTGAAGCGAAGTGTTGAAAAACCGACTCGCCCGACTGAGTTGCGTGTTCGGTCACTTCAGTCAATTCCAGCAAATTCGTCCGCGAGAGAACCACAAGGTGAGCGATAGGTAAGTGCTAATAGAATTCTTACTGAACGCCACCTAGTACGACTCGTCTTCGATGCTTTCCAAAGGAAAGCGAATTCCTTCTGGAATTTTGGTAAAATCAATAATAATGAGGTCTAATAATAATTTTCGCGTTGTTCCTAATTTTTTTCAGATACCTCGGGCCCTCACACACATTCTGGAAAAAGACCGGTGACTCTAAGGTTATCCGTTTCGCAGATATGATTTTTTTAAATTTTAAATTTCAACCCCCTGTATCTCCGAAAGGGTTGAGATTTCGCCATTCTGCTACTGGACTTTTAGGCTTCTATTGGTGCCCAGAATACGTGGTTTAAACCGTGGTACGACTTAAAGAATCACCCTGTATATTCTTCTTTTTCTACTTTGTTCCTTTTCTCTTGTTTCTTCCTCCGTGTCGTAATACTTTACATCGTCATTCTCCACTTTCCTCCTTTTTTCTTCTTCACGTCCGCTTCTTTCCTCTTCTGCTTCCGAGTTCCTGTCCTTTTTCGTAAATGCCTTGTCATCATTCGTTTCCCGATTTCTTTTTTGTTTTCGTCTCGTTACTTCCTCTATTTGTTCCATCTCCGTATCCTTATCTGTGGTTGCCATGTTTTCGTCATCTGATGTCCAGTCCATTTCGTCTTCGCTGTCTTCTATTTCTTCGCATCTTTTCTTTCTCTGTGTTGGGTTTTGTGATTCCTCTTCCGATGTGCTCTGTGGTCTCGTGTTGTGTTGGTGGTATTGTTTTAGTCTTTTGTCGTCTGGTCCGTCGTCATTCGTGTCGCTCGATCTCAATCTAATTGGTAATACACTTACTGGGTTTCTTGATAATGCGTCTGCTACTACGTTTAATTTGCCGGGTTTATGTTCCATTTCAAAGTCATAGTCATTTAGTATTACTTGCCATCTCTGTAATTGTTGGGGGGGATTCGGTTTGTTTTTCAGGTACACTAATGCTCTATTGTCCGTTATTAACTTAAATCTTTTCCCATATACGTAGGGTCGAAAATGTTCTATCGCGTTCATGATTGCCAATAAATCTTTTCTCATTGGGTCGTATTTTTGTTCAGCTTTCGTCAGTCCTCTTGAGTAGTATGCTATTGGGTGGTCAAAATTGGTATGTTTCTGACTCAGTACTGCTCTCATGGCGTAATCTGATGCGTCAGTCGTTATCGTAAATGGTCTGTTGAAGTCGGGGTATTTTAGAATCGGTTTGTCTGCCAATTTCTGTTTTAGTGTATCAAATGCAGTCTGGCAGTCATTCGTCCATTCAAAGTCTTCCGTTTTCCGCAATAGTTTAATTATTGGTGCTACTATTTTTGCGTAATTTTTTATGAATCTCCTGTAAAATCCTGTCATTCCGATAAACTGTTTGATGTTTTTCTTGGTTTGTGGTCGTGGAAAATCTTCGATTGCTGTGATGAGTGCTGGGTTCGGTTCGACTCCTCTTGATATTATCTTATGTCCTAAGTATGTCACTTGTTTTTTCAAAAATAAACATTTTTCGGTTTGTAATTTAAATCCTGCGCGTTCCAATCGTGTGGCTACTCGTCTGAATTTCGTTTCGTGTTCCGTCAAGTCTTTTGCGTGGATTATCATGTCGTCTATATATTTGAATAAGTCGTTCTGTAACCCCGATCTAACTAGATCTATCGCGTTCTGAAATGTGCTTGGTCCATTCCTCAGTCCGAAAGGCATATATTTATATTCGAAATGTCCGTCTGCTGTCGAAAACGCTGTCTTGTGTGTATGCTCTGGGTGAATTTTGATTTGGTGAAATCCCGACGCTACATCTAATACTGTGAAGTAGTCCGCATTTCCTAACTGATCTAATATGTCTATCGGATTTGGAATAGGATATGTAAATGGTACCGTTTTTTCATTTAATTTTCTGTAATCTATTACCATGCGCCATCTCTTATTTCCGTCACTGTCCGGTTTTTTAGGTACTATCCAAACTGGGGAATTATAGGGTGAAGTCGAAGTCTGAATTATATCTTTGTTCAACAAATCCTGTACCTGTTTTTGTATTTCTGTCTTGTGTGCGTGTGGGTGTCTGTACTGTTTTACGTTTATTGGTCTGTCATCTGTCGTGTGTATTTTGTGTACTACGACTGTCGTTCGTCCTAATTGATCTCCAGGAATGTAAAATAAATTTGGAAACTCTGAAATTAAACGATTCACTCGATCTTTTTCCTCGCCACTTAGGTCGTCCAAGTGTAAGAGAGATCGGATTTTTTCTAACCTGTCTGTTTTTGTCTTTCTTTGAGCTTCTGTGCAATATTCCGAATGAATACTACCAGAGCTGCTAGATATTTCCTTTATTTGTTCAACGGGCTCCAGTTTTACCTGGGGAATTTTGGTACGTATTGTGTCGTTCGTCGTGTTAGCGACATGCACGTATGCCATATTTCTATCATTTTTCACCAAGGCGTGTGAAAAATGGAGCCCTGGACAGGTCGTTATTTTTGGAATATATCCCTCCCTGAGATCTGTTTTAATTAGTCGTATGTGTGTCTTATTGTCGTCTTTGGTGGTACTGTGAGTGTTTCGTCTGTGTCAAATGGTATTATGTAATTGTCAAAGTGTACGTGTCCTTGTGAGTAGCTAATGTCTGCCTTTGTTTGTTTAAAAAATGGGTTACCTAATAATCCGTGTTCGGGTACTGGAAATGTGTTTGTTACTGCGTGAAATTCTACGTTATATTTTTCTATCTGTACCATGTACATTCCTAATGTCTTTATTTTATTGTCCGTTATTCCTGTCACTTCGTAAATTACGTCTGGTTGTATCCTTGTCGGGTTTGCGATCCTACCTATTTTTATCAAATTTATGCCTGCGCCGGTGTCGACAAATAATTTACATTGTCCTGATATGACGTCGGGTGAGTTTATGGTAACTGTCGGTGGCACGTGTTTTTGCGATAGTCCGTATCTGACCTCAACCTGTCTGATCTTCGGTTCCTGCGATTCTATGTTCGGTAACTGTATCGTGTTGATATGTGTTCGTCCATCTCCGTCAATTTTTGTCTTTCCTTGTCTTGTATTTGTATTATTTGAGTCGTCGGTTTTTGAACTTTTACGTCGTTATTTAACTCGATATCTCCATTGGGCACGTTTGTGTCGCATCCCGTGTCGTGCCCTCCTTCGGAACGCTTCCGGAGTTTTTTAAGAGCATTGCCATTCCGTCTTTAAATTCTTGTATATCACTCCAGCTTACTGGCCTACTTTTACTATTACTTCTTGCTCTGTCGGTCGAACTATTTATGCTGTCGTATCTATTCCCTGAATTAGCGCGTCCTCTGTCTCTACTTCTCGAATCATGTCTGTCTGCGTCTGCCGGATTTTCCCTATATCTCCCTCTCGGTTCGCGTGTATTCCTGTCTTGTGATTTTTCCCTATACCTGTCATTCGTCTCGTATCTGTATCGATCCTGAGAATTATTTCTATATCTATTGTTTCTATCTCTTGAGTCGTTCCTGTACCTTTCACGTGAATTATTTCTATATCTATTAAACGCATTGCCTCTGTATCCGTTCCGTGAGTAATTTTCGTTGTAAAATCTGTTTGGCTGTCGGTTCCACGAATCTCGTCTATATCTGTTATCTGGCATGGTCGAATTTTGATTAGCGTAGCGCGGTGTGTTACTAAGTCGCATTCCGGGTAGTGTGTCGTCATGGGAATCGTTATCGCGATATTTGTGCTGCTGTGGTCCGCGTCTTTCTCCGTATCGGGTACTGTTACCGTCAGCATTTTTGTCCTCTAACATCCTGTCTAACACCGTACACTCGTCCGTATTATGCGTTAATTTTTTACAAACTTTACAATATTTTACATCATTTGTCGTTACTATATCAGCGAATTTTACATGGGCGCTGTTTATTGGATCTACTTGCTCTGATTTTCGAATTATTGCTAATTTCCTTTTCCTATAAATTTCGTCCTCTATGTCTTTTACCTGCTTTACCGCTTCTTCGAATGATTTGAAATCCTTGTGTAAAAAATATGTCCCAAATTCGTCGCATAACCCTCTAATGAACGCCTTAATTGTTGTTAATTCTATTTCTTTCAGTCTGCCGTCTAAGTATGCTGCGTGTTGTACTGAATTGTACACTGCCTGTATTCGCTCGTCTATCTTAATTTTTATCCTACGTAGTCTACTCGCGTATTCTAATACCGTCTCGTTGTATCTCTGTGGTGTCGATCTCAGTTCGGCCTCAAGGTCTCCTAATTCCGCCTGTTCCGTAAACGTTGTCTTTAGGTCTTTTAATATTTCGCTCAGAGAATTATATTTTTTCGCGTCTACTATATCGAGGGCCGCGCCTGCTAATTTAAAGGGTATCATCTGGAAAAACTTCTGTCGGTCTGTCTCGTTTAAAATTCCTTCCGCGCGCTTACATGCTCGTATAAATCTATCCGTCGGTATATTTTTCCCGTCGAACGTCGGGATGGTCATGAATACGTCTTTAAATGTTACGGTCTGTGTCGTCATTATGTCGGTTTCACTAATCGGTTGTGGTAGTCTGACGTAAAACGTGGATGCAGAGATTCTATCTTGGACTTGTTTTGGCACTAATACTGACTTTTCGCGAGGAATTTTGACTACTCCGAGAACCCGGTATGTTAAAAAGCAGTGTTAGTTATGAGCGTGCACGTTAGTCCTGTTAGATATTGTTAATTTGTGTGACTTGCAATTTCGCTGGTGCCTGCATGTTTCCGTGTTTGCGTCTGTCGTTGTTCGTCGGTGCTGATGTCGAGATGTTGTTCGTAGATGCTCGTTATTGTTGGTAGTGTTGAGTGGGTCTGTTTGTTGTTTTTACGTCCTGCGTGGTGTTGTTCGTCTTCACTTTCCCGTTTTTTTTGTTAAGGGCACACTTCTGACACCATGTGATGTCGAGGATGGTCAGGAGTAGAGCGAGTCACACGATTAAAAGTTCTATTACTAAGGTTTATTAAAGCCGGGTCAAATCTGTATACAGGGTGAGTCAGTGACCTTGCACCAAACTGAAACCACGTATTTTGGGGGTCAATAGAAGCCTAGAAGTCCCTGAACACAAAGTTGAAATCTCAACCCTTTCGGAATTACAGGGGGTTGAAATTTTAAGTTCTAAAAAATCATATCTTCCGACAGGATAATACTAGAGTCACGGGTCTTTTTCTAGAATGTGTGGGAGGGCCCAGGGTACCTGGAAAAAAATAGAAACGATGTGAAAATTATTATTAAGCCACATTATTATTGATTTTCTTGTAGTTCTTCTATGAACGTGAAATTTGCCCGTTTAGAGAAAATCAATAATAATGTGGCTTAATAATAATTTTCACGTCGTTTATATTTTTTTCGACTGCGCTAGTTCTCTCCGGAGTTCAGTCTTTGATTCTTCCCCGAAGGGCGAAGCTCTGTCCTCCTTGTAGTAGATCGTGCTCGGCACTTTCGAAGCATTCCTAATCATTCAGATCTTAGACGTTGGAATACGGGGTTATTCCGAGGAAGATCGTATTTGTTACTTTCGACCAAACTATTCGAATCTCTTCATAAGAATCAGACGCTGGAGTACGGGGTTACTCCGAGGAAGATCGTACTCGTTACTTTCGACCAAATCATTGCATTAGTTCCGATTACTCTTCTAACCATTGAATTACGCCGCGAATCATATCTATACGAACAGACGAGGATTACGCAAAGGTATATTGTAACAAACGAACATACACTTAACACGATTGTATACTTTATTCTTTGCAATTATTTCAATATATTGTAAGTTCTGCGACGCCGATCCGCCCGCGCCGTCGGCCGTACTCGCCCACGCGGCCGGGATCGTCCGCAATCCGAATCTTTTGGGCGCTGCTCTAGAATTTCCCCGCGATTCGCCTACTCCGCGGTTGGGCGCCAGGCCCCCGGAAGGACCAATATTTGTGTTTAAAACGCGAGAGAGGATGTTGGGGCAAATCGCGGGGGGAAACCCTGCTTTCGTCACCCGGCACGACCAGCTCAGTCCTCGGCCACTCGGGTCCGTGCTCAGCCCGAGGAAAAACGCAGTCTGGCTCGACCGTCGTAGTACGGTGGAGACGGCCGAGTATAATCGCTAATCCCTGAAAATGCAAGTATGCCACGAACGCGCAGGAATCCCGTAGAAACGAGCGAGTCCGGAGAGAAAGTATGCCAAAAGATATTTGTTTCACAGAGAAGAACGTGGTTCGGTGGCTGGACAAGATGGCCGTCGAGGCCAGTCGCCGACTTCCGGTCGAGAACCACGTTGCGTTCGAATCTACCTTGTCGACCAATCACAAGCTCGCTCGCGCGTCGCGTGTTGCTCGCGGCCAATCAGCGGGCCGCTCGCCGCTGCCCTACTCTACGCCGGCCAATCACCGGTCAACTCGCCGTTGCACGCTTCTAACGCGGCCGCACGCTTTTACTAAAGACTTCACTAGAAACCGGGGGAAATCGCGCACTTGTCCAGACTAGAAGCCCGTCGTGGTCAGTCACTCGCTCTGGCCTGTACCCGATGAGGCCTCCGAGGGCCGGGGCCTCCCCCCCTCGAAGCCGTCGCTCTGGGCTCGCGACTTTGTTTCCCCGGTAAATTACCCCCCAGGACTCTACCACGCTTCGACCACGACGAACTCCTCTTTAGACTCTATTTCGAACCGTCCCGAGACCCCACAACGATCACACACACACCGAAGACGCGCAGAAAGAAAGATGTCCCACTTACCGTCACCGCTCGCTGGTCAACCTGCTGCACTCGCTCCTACCACAAGTCACGCGGCCGGATAACTCGCCCGATTCACTATGAGACGCGGCCGGATAAACTCGCCCGATTCACTGCGAAACGCGGCTGATGCCTCGAATCCTACTACTTCGTAAAGAAAATGCTCGCAATCAAACGCTAATGGCTCCGTAGTACCAGTCGCCTCGCACGCCGTAAGTCAAGTGCCGCAGGTTAACACGCGGTCGGGGACGCGGACTCGTGACGCCGATTACGCCGCCTATCCTTGGGAGGGTTGTGCTAGTAGGGTCCCCCGGCGGCCGACAGGTGGTGGGCCATGTCCCAATTGGCATCGATCCGCTGCCTGGATCTTCCGTACATTTCTCGGTGGTGCGTGCTTGGCCCTTCGGGACGCGCGTCCCCCCCCCCCCGGCCCGACGTGCGAGGTACATCTTGAAACGCGGAGGTTCGCGGTGACGGAGCGAACGCTTCGTCACAGTTCTTATCACTAGCCCAGATTTTTCTTTGATGTTCACACCAGTCACCCGCCGACGGTGGGTGGTCTAATGGCCGATTTCGCCACGTGCTATCGCCAGGGCGGGAAAATAACGACACTCCACTTTCAATGTTCCCAACACGGTTTATTATAATTACTACACGCCAACCCGACTCGGCTCCCGCCTAGCGTCCGCGTAACAGTAGTCTTATTGTTTCGTTATGTTCCTTGAGGAACCGGCACGGGCCTGAGCCCTCGACACGGCAATGTCCGACGACGGCAGAATCGACAATGGCGACCTTCTTCTTCCCTAGCCATCTCCACCCATGCGCCGCCTCCTGGTTTCTCGCGGAAACAGCCGCTGCCGCCGACGCCATCTTCTCGCGGTGTCTTACAATATTTACCTTATTTTTCGTGTCACTTACTCCTTTTCTACATTCAATTACCACCTGTCATAGCGTACAATACTGAAAGCGACATCGTACATAGAACCCACATTTAGTGTAGGAATATTTAGCCGCTCAACTATTCCTATCCGGGGTAATATAAGACTCGAGAGAGATTCGGCGCCTTCGTGGACCGCCGTCTGGTACCTCCAGCATTTACCTTTTAGCCATCCTAAACCTTATTCCTTTCTGGGGACCTTCGAACCGACTCGGGTATAATCGTATTAATATTGTTGTGAAAATAGGTCTCATCGACTATATCTGACTATACATCTGGTAGGACGGGTCTCTGGACTGACACCCTCGCGAATCAGGGAAACTGTTGGGTAGTTTAAAGAACGATTATATAAGTAAGGCTACCTGCCTAAAGACACCGTTAGACTTGAGAGAGATAAGGCGCCGTCGTGGAACGCCGTGTGTTACCTCAAGCTGGGTCTTTCCTACCCTTAAACCACATCCTGTACCAATCAGCTTCGACCGTCAAGGAGAATCCGCCTCAAAGGTATTATTTTGCCAATAGTGCTCATTGACATTAGCGCAGTGAGATGTGTTTGGAACTTAATTAATCTCAGGCTTATTCGAATTGGCGACTGTTGATTGGGCTCGCATACCCTTAAAAGTTTAGGAGTGAGCACGTTTTCCGTAACCAAACGGATAAAAAAAACGGTCTCGCACGGCTAGCCCGTAACAACGCACTGTTTTATCATTTTCATTTGCCAATCTTTCAATCAACTTCACCAATTATCAATTCTTTATTTGCATCTAAAATGTGTCACTCATTCAACGTATCACCAACATCAATTACACATAACGCACATCCATTATACATCACAATCCAAGTTAAATATGTATTATAATATTCAACACCCACTGTTTCATCACCGAATACACATACACAAATCTCCTCACCGTGTGTCACTCATTCAACGTATCACAAAAACCAATTACACACAACAAACATCGATTACACACCACAACTGAAGTTAAATATTTATTACAATGTTCAATACGCACTGTTTTATCGCCAAATACACATTCACAAATCTCCTCACCAATACACGTCAATTTCTTCTGCATGCCGCGACCACGTGGAGGATTACCGCGCGCAGTACAGAAACGTCAAACATTGCATGTGTGTGTGTATGCATGTATTGACGGGTATGCATGAGTATGTACAATCGGGCGGCACAGCAGTGCCTCTACTGGCGACGTCGGGAAAAGTGCGCTGACACGCAGAGCCATCTTAAACTCATCCACAAATATTTCACCCGAAATATTATTTTCTAAAATTACTATCTTTGTAACCATAGTATTAATCGGCATATTTTTCCTCGCAATCGGCTCAGAAAATATTAATCTTTCGATCCGTTTGCTTGGATTTGCCGATGAATGCTTCGCTGCAAAGATATTCAAGAGCAAAGTTTGGGTATAGGAGAAAAACCATGGTCCATTTTAAGGACTCGGGTAAAAGATACTTGGCCGCTCGTCTGCACTCTCTGCGCTCGGCTTGTACTTGGCGCGAGACGCAGCGGCGTCTCTTGATACAAAATTTCAGGCAACGATCAAGATTTCGCAAACGAAAGAGCTAATAAATGCGCCTCACCATATCTGCTGTTGTAGGCCGCTGTTGCTCGTCACAATCCGAGTTCCTCGTCCTTCTTCTCTCTCTCTCTCTCTCTCACTCTTGCTCTCCTCGGTCCTATCTCGCACTCGCTTCCTTCGGCCCCTCTCTCGCAGAACTACTATTTTGGACTCACGCTACTAGCAATTGACTGATCTCCTTGACGGTTGAAGTTCGAGCCTTCGAACTATGCCGTGGGTTTTAGCCAAATTACGTGTTTCATTTGAAAACTTTGCCAAGAGACTCTTTTCAAGATCGCGTACTTTAAAGTAATCAGTGTGGGATCAGGATGGAAAATGGCTTAAGTGGTTGACGCTTGAAGTAAAGGTCACAAAATGCACACTTTATTTAACTCACACGCTTATACTACTCTAGCAATCGGTAAACTCGCAGGACTCTATCGCACGGCACGCACATCTCGCTCTGACTCGCTAATGATAATCTCGCTACGACGCTTCTCTGTTCCGCTCTCGCTCTGACTTGTTAATGACCGCGAGGCCGCGACCTCCTTCGCTTATATTGGCCGATCGCCCCCTTGTTACCGGGGACGCCGATTTTGGCGCGAACGCACCCCCCTTTGCGCACACGGCACAGCGCGCGCTGCCGCCCCTCTAACGCGCAACGGTTTTGCTTCCGCGAACTTCTAGAACTTTCCATGCCGCCTCGCAACGGCTCGCGGCTTCCGCGAATCTTCGTTGTTTTCTAGCGCAACGCCACCTCGGAACGGCTCGCGCCTTCCGCGAATCTCTCGCCCCTCGCTGTACGCTCAACCGGCGAACGCGTTGAAACTTGTCGGCCCGCCGAATACTCATACCACATCAGTATAATTGGGCAAATACATAATCAACACGGTCACAGTAATTCCACGAGTAACTAGAACTGTAGAAGGTAATTTTTCCATATTGGTCCTCAGGTTGTTAAGTTCTTCACATCTAGTCGCATCTGTTGTAGTTGTACAACTTAATCAGATTCTTAATGCGAGACCTGCTCTAGCAACTTTATTACAGACAGGGTTGTGCACTGTCGATTACATTAGTCCTGGAATTACTGAAGAATACATAATACCGCGTGGACTTCTATACTCCCCAAATAAGATGAAAAATTACATGCGTAATGTTGTCATTATTTAATTAAATACTTTTTCCGATAATGAATTTGTAATTTACGGAAATAATTACGAAATTACTGAAGTAATCGAGTAAGTGCATTACGAAATTACACGAATACTTAAGTAATTTTGTAATGCAATTACCGAATACTGAAGTATTCGAGTAATTGTGTCATGCAATTACCGATTACTTCTGTAATTCGAGTAATTTTGTAACGCAATTACCGATTACTTATGTAATTCGAGTAACTTCGTAATGCAGTTACCGATTACTTACGACTACTTTAGTTTATTGTGTCCCTCAACCTGGTTTACAAGGCTTACACCTCCTTACTCCTTCTTTTTCGCTACATAATCCAACTTACTCTATCGTTATATCTACTTTCTTAGCCTCTATTTACGCCTTACATCTCATTTTCTATACGCTCGCGAGAGAGGGAGCAGACTTTGCCCATTCACTCCTCCATCCTCGTCCCATTCATTCCTGCTTTCGTCCCTGGCTTCCGCTTCCCATTCCTCTTCGACACCCCTTTCTTTCCATTCTTTGCTCCTTTCCGCTTCTTTCTTCTCCCTCCTTATCTTCTCTATCTCTTTCATCCACCATTCACCCCCTCCTTCTTCCCCCAGAAACTACTGTATGTTAGCGTCGAGATTATTTTAAACGAAATTGGTATTGAGAGAACTGCTTGAAGAGTGTCCTATGACAGTTTTATGATAGGGACTCAGGTCAGTTAACGCCACTTGAGTGAGAGAATGCGTGAGTGAGAGAATGTGCAGGCCTGGTACCGATGTCGGCTAGTGGTCCGACGTCACCTAGCTTTCGGAGGTCTAAGGGCTGCACGTGTGATTGTAAAAGAATGGCAAGCAACCCGACGCTGCGTTGCCGAACTTAGGGATACGATTCCTGAAGGATCTGGCCACGGAGTGGGGAAGGACGCAGTGTCTTCTGGTAAGAGGACTGTGATTGACCCCACGGCACTTACCCCAGAACCATACTCGGGAAAAGTACTCCTTAACGCCTCGAATCTCTATCCTGACAAACCTTTCCTAATACTGAATCTAACATGTACGTTCTCTTGCCACCCCCCTCTGCTATCCTGTCCTCCCCCACATCTCTCCCAAACATGTTCCCAAGTCTCCTCTTCGTTCTCGCATATCCTACACCTTCTTTTTTCATCCTCCTCCCAGTATCTGGCTTCTCCCATTTCCCCTCCCAGTCTAAATTTCGCCACCCTCGGCCACCTGTTTTCTCCCCATCCTTTTCTTAGGTACTCTGCTACTCCCTCTCCCATGATGTATTTGTACCATTTGTTGTACCTTGACTCCTTTATCTTCTCCCATCTCTCTTCCCTCTCCTTCTCCTTTTCTCTCGTTTCTATCTCCTTGTACCATCCCTTATCCTCCCTCCGATCCCTTTCTATCTCCCTTGCTTCTATTCCTACTCCTTTAAAAAACTCTTTCCTTTCCTCCTTCCATTTTGAAAGCTCTTTTCCCTTTTCCCCCTCTTTCTTTTACCTCTTCTCAGCATTTTCTCGCAATTGCGCTACCCCCTCCTTCCTCCAGCTTCCTCTCGTACTCCCATGCTCTCCTCGCCGTCTTCACCCTTAGCTTGTCCCTTTTAACTTCTTCCCTCACCATATAACCTGGTGTCCTGCAACTGACCCCCAGTATCCATCTTATTGCATTTCTCTTGCATTGCTTCTATCACTCTCCACTCTGCCCATCCGCATATTTCCGCGCCATATTCCATTACCGACCATACTAGCTTGTCGAACAACCTCTTCTCTCGTATTCCTTTCCGAAG